>JACAXG010000074.1:2831525-3245426 GCA_018881555.1 Amblyornis subalaris
AGCATGGTTATAATTTTTCATAAACTACATAAAATCAGCTCCTTTTTGAGATGACACTTTGTTTCAGTGTTTGGTTTCTCCACTCCCCCACACATTACAGATAGCCTAAAATGSCACAGGGACACTGTTGAGTATGATTTATTGCCTTGATTTATTGAACTGAGCAATGACAGAGCTCCCGCTTGACAAGTTTGCGTTTCTTCACGGCAAGTAATTAGCCTTCATATTGCCAAAGGGCCCTTCAGCTGCCCTGTCAATGCTGCTCCAACCTAATGAAAATACATCATCTTATCWTAGTGAGACATTTACATTATTCACATGCTGCTTTCCAGTAGCCTCTCATTAGCTCCAGCCCGCTTAACTTTGCTGGTTTATTTGTTGCAACAAAACAAAAAATACAACGCTCAAGGAGGGAGGGAATCACCCAGCTGCAACTTTGCCTCGCTGCTGGGTTAAAACGAGGTCTTCTGACACTCCCATGCCAATGATTTTGAAGAGAGCATGTGAGGATATACACCCCAGCACACATTCATGGCTATATATTTTCCTTTGAGCCTTCACGGAGCTGCATCCTGTCATTAGGCGCAGTCACAAATAACAGGTAGTGTTATAATCCGCACTTCATCACAGTCATAATCCTTCTCCTACCTCTTCCTCCTGACGGGTGGTTTACAGCTCTCTGATCCTGATACCGCCCTCATCTCCTGCCAAGCTGCCGGTGCTCTAGCCAGCAAACAAAATCTATAACCACATCCCTGCCTCTTCCCTAACTGCCTGGGGGGAGGATAAATGTCAGGAGTTCAACAACCCCGCTAACTCTTTCAGGCTGGGACCAAGCTCTGCAGGCAGAGAGTCCAGCTGGGGAGGAAGAGGAGCCGTGAGGGCATGTGCCCAGGCCACAGTGCTGCCAGGTTTATACAGAGGAATCTGGGCTGCTGAGCAATCCCATAAAATCACAAAAACAGTGCTCCCCTGGAGATCTGCAAAGTACCTCAGCACCTTAGCACACATCACACACAGAGCTACCCAAACTGACTTTAATAGAGACAGTGCAGCTGCCAAGAGCGATTCTGTCCAGCAGCAAGGTCTTCAAGGCTGTACAAGACCACCTTGGACCTCTGGTTAGGAAGACAAGTCAGATTTGCGTGCAAGAAAAATCATGTGGTGAGAGTGAACAGACAAACTGCCATAAAATATAAATTCAGCTAGGCTCTCTTAAAAATGAATAATCTTTTCAGAATTCTTTCAGCATTCCAATCCACAGATTAAGATATTAAGGTGCTTTCTCCACCCTGCAATAATTTTGTTCCTGATTCTGGGACGTGGACCTTTTCCACATCCACATATAACTGGTTTGTCCATTGATTAGGAGTCTGGGCTGCCAGAGGGAGCAATTAGGAAGCAAAACCATCGTTATGAAAAAAAACTAATTTCTTCATCTGGAATGGATGGTGAAGAAATACGAATTTTACCTTGTAGACTTCAAAGCTGTCAGTGAATTGCTTAATCTATAGCAAGCAGCATCAGTCTGCCACCAGCAAGTATTAAAAAGAGGGATGAATCCTTCCAGGAAACCAGCACCTGGCAAAGATATTTCTACAGAAAGCTGCTTCCTTTGCAGAAGGTATCTAATGGCCAGTGGAGTATTTAGTGAGTTTACATTCAAGAAGAAGCTAACTTGCATCTGGACTACTGGAGCCTTGCTTTGTTTATGCCAAATAACAGTCTAGCCCTAGGTGGATGCAAAAGGGCAAAATAGAGAACAAGGCCCTCACAGCTCTGCTTTTCTGTGGCTTTCCTCAGACCTTGCCTTCTCCAGGAGACAGAAAGAAGGGGAAAGCAAATCTGACTGCCCTCTGCTTAATCCTAACTGGGAAAGATAGTGAGGAAAAGGTGAAGCACACTCTCAGTCTCTGCACTCCCGCTGGACTGCACACCTGAGAAATACAATTGGTAGTATTCATGAACTGGGCATATTGCTCCCAGCAAATGAGAGATAACAGATAAAAACATTGTTCTCTAAATCCCACATTCTTCCCCACAGATCCTTTGGGGATGATAAAGACACATGTAACTCCAAATTCTGGTTTTCTGCTTCTGCCTTTTACTGTCCATGGAAGGAGTGCTTCATCATCAGTCTGCTACTTACTCTTTTGTTTTATTTCACCTTTCAGGACAAAAAATTCCCTGATGTAAAACTACTGTCCAGGAGAGCAAAGCCCAAAATGGATATGGTCTTCTGTTTGCCTGTGTTTATTTCTGCTGGTATTGCCTTTGATATCTTTGATATTAGCACTGTATCTTTCTTTCAATCTGCAAAGCACTTAGAACACTTTCTACTGCACACTTAAGAAATACTAACTACTCATAAAACGTTACTTGGGAGTAACAAAAATCGAGCTGTCCTACAGCCATGTATTTTGACCAAAAAAAAAAAAAAGGTTGATTAAATTCATGCTATACAGTTTAAGTGTTGCTATTCCAACTGTGAGCAACTAGATACTAGAGCTTGCTTTTCAAGGCAATGCCTTAGGAGGGTCTTTAGTCATAGTTCCTGGCTCGTTTCAGAAGTTTCCCTATGCCAGTGTTATTATGCATAAGCATCCTTGAAACTCTGTCAGAAAGCAGATATTGGGCTTCTGCTATTAAGGCCAAAGGCTGCAGATAAATAAGGTTGGGGGGACCCAAGGGAACACACTATATTTCTTCTAATTGCTTTTTTCATTTTCAATCTGAATGTACAGTGACAAAAGCCTACTGAAATTTCAGGGTAGGGGAAGGAAGAAGGGTGAGAACAGAAAAGTAATCAGTTTTTCAAGTTTCCTTAAGCCCTAAAGGAGATTCAGTGTGAAGTCTTGAAAGTTGAAAAGTAGGTCCTGCTTTTCCATCCGAGTGATCAGAAAAAAAGAAACATGTTAAATTTGCCTGATAATTAAATCCTAAATGTAAAAATGAAAAAAATCAAATCCGAGAGTTGGGAGAAAACTAAAGTACATTTGTAAGGATTTTAATGACAAAAGAAAATCCGCCTTCTTTTCTTTCCTTTGACCCACTTATTATCAATTCCATTTAAAGCTTGCTGTGGGTCATGTAAGCTCCAATGCCACTCCTGTAAGCAGTAGGCGGCTTTCTTGTAGGCTGAAGGCTGCATGGCAGATAAAAAGGCTTCCCCAAGATGTGGAGGCTTCTCAATGTCATTGATCCCATTTTGTCTCTCTATTCTGATTTTCCTTATGAGGCTTTGTTACGTTTCTGCCAACTCTGGAAGTCTCATCCCTCCAACTTTTTTTTTTTCACTGGCATTTTTCTTTCCTTTCTCTTTTCTGAGAAGTCTCCCTTATACTTCATTACCTCCCCCTTCAGTCACATCTTCCTTTCTCGATTCCCTGTGGTGACAGGACGCTGGCATTCCCTGTTTGTTGCAAGTAACCCATCCCCAGGCAATGCTGGCATTTCTCTCCTCAGAGTACATTCCACTGCACAGCCCAAACCCAGAGCTGTTTGCAACAGCCCTGAATATGGTTTCTCACAGCACTTCCAAGGACTGCTTAACTGTGGAGTCCTCAGAGATGACAATTCACGTGCAGACAGCTGAAAAGCTCTTTGTACTCACCCTGACCAAAAACTTATGAAAGGAGACGGAAAGCTGTGTATCAGGGACTTCTTTCCTGGTTTGAATGCTGTTCAGTAACTCTGAATCTAAAGGCCCCATTTGCAAAGGTGGGGTTCAGCCAAGACATGGATGTGCAGGCACAGATGCCAGCTGGATGGCGATGGCAGGGCAGAGGATGATCTATTGTTAGATCTTGACAAGCTGGCACCAAGTCCTACAAGCTGCTGAGTTAATGAGTCATGAGAACAGGAAGGGGACGAAGACATCCCTCAGGATAAAACTGGTGTCCTTCAGGGACTGAACCAGGGATTTGGAGAGCTGAGGCCTTGGGGAGAGGCTGATCCTGCTACAGGAATTGCAGTGAATCAGCACCACACATCATCTTGCTGGAAAGCACCCACAAATTCCTTTCTGACTATGTATCCAGTGTGAGTTACCAACTGTGTGCCTCAGAGACATTTACCATACACCTTTCTCAAGCATATTCAAACAAAACAGATCCCTCTATGGAGCCCTTAACTACAACTCTATTTTCAGCTCACCAGTGTGTTACAGCCCTTTGTGCAACATGTGAGTCAAAGTAATATAGGGATTCTGCTTGCAGCAACAAAGTAAATAAAATCTCCTTCTTAATTCATGTAAGGCTTATGCTGAGCCAATGGGTTTTACAGCATTGCAAAATAACCAAATATTGTGCTTTTCCCTACTTCTCTTGGTCTTGCATATTGCCTCCTCTTTATGTTACAGTATTGAAACAGATTGAATTGCACAGAAAAAAACACAACTGAGGAAGGTAAAAAAATCCCTTATGTTTTAAACTCCTTTAGCAGTGTTTTTCAACATTTCCTTTTTAAAAAAACTCTGCTAAAAGCAAATATTTTAATAAAAAGGGGGTAAGGGGGTGTGGATGTAACAAGCATGATCCAAAACCTAGTGGCTTAGGTATTCCTGAGATGCACACTGCTCTAGGCCATGCACCCCAGTGAAGCAGTCTCCCAAAATGCAATAAAAAGGATTTCTGCCTTCTACTCCGTTCTCACACACAGACTCAGCCCAAGAACTCTGACAGAAAGAACAAAACCAGAGTGGAATATCGTAAGAGCTTCAAGATAACACTTCTAATAGACTTTTCTCATCACTTTGTCACATCCAGATTACAGGTCCAGCATGTAAGAGGTTTCAGAAGCTATAAACAACAAACAGATTTTATCATATGAAAGAGATAGCAGTAAAACTGCCAAGTATCATATATCCAAAACACCAATCAGAAGAGTTAATGGAAAACTCACTTCAGTAGGCATAACTCCTTTATCCTCTCTGTCACAGAAAGTATATTAGAAGAGTAAAAATGTGACTCTTGCTGGATGACATTACTTGTAGCACTAACATGATTATGAGATTAAGAAATTGGGGGTATAGCCTACCTTCTTTTTCTTTCAATATATTTGTCCAATCACAGAAATTCCGTGAGAAAAGAAGAAAACCAAGGTGAGGATACTTCTCAGCAGTGCTTGGGTCACAAAGTAGGAAAATGGTGATAACGTGACAGGCCTTTTTTAAAAATGAGATATTAGAGATGCCATCACAGAGTTTATATAAAATGTACAAGACATAGTGTAGCTAAATAATGCATATAATCTGCACAGATAATGCCCATTTAATGTATATGCAAGAGTCCCTATTTGAAATGGCTGATATTAAATCCTTACAGGAGTTAACCCAGAAGTTTCTGTGCCTGGATCTCCAAGTACTTCCAAGCAGTGTGGAAGTTAATCACAGTGGGTTAAAACTAAGATGGGTGAAAGTGGAAATTACTGGCCCACACACCAGACAAGGGGACTCAAGTACTCCTCTGAATATTTAAAAGTTCTACCATACAAAGAAAAGACATAATCCCAGTGTGCCTCTAAACTCTGAGGTCAGTATTCCTCCCAGAAGCACAGAAGGCAGATAAGTGTTCTCTGCTGCACTCTGACCACTGTTATCTGTCATATGCAAACCCTGGCTGAGCTGTTTTTACAGCTAGTGAAGATCCTCATACCCAGCTAAGAATTTCGGCATTACAGATCCCAGTCCAACACTTCAGAACAGAAAAAAGATACGCTAATAATACAGCACTGGAAAAGAGTATTTTAAAGGGTTTTGTTGTAGTATCAAAAAGATCAGCCAAACTTGCTTGCATCTTCACATAAGAGTCTCTTATGTATTCAAAGAATAATCAGTACAAATTTAACTAGGAGATATGACACGTTTATGACATAATTTATTAAAATAAATTGTAACTAGTATAATATCCTTTGTTGATTCTTGTTATCTGTTACAATGAGATGAAGGAACCTTTGGCTGGACACGGTGCTGGGCTATCTTGTCTAGACTGTGCTTTTGCCAAAGTATGTTGGACCAGATGATCCTTGAGGTCTCCTTCCAGCCTGGTATTCTATGACTCTGTGATAAACTGATCAGGACATGTCCAGTTAGGCAAATAATACTCAGGACAAAATAAATTATTATAGATAAGCACATGTGACTCTAAAATTCATTAAAATAACTTGATTACCATAATTCACGTGACAGTGACAAGATTGTGTAGCACAGCTAATACACACATCTGAAAATAAGGACAGTATTAAAGAAAATTGGTCTAATCATAAGAGGGTTTAAGAAGAAAAGCATGAGAGCATCCATGCAGGGAGAAAATGAGGGGTCAGGAACAGCATTATTTCAGTACTGGGAGCCCTGTACTACAAGATGCTGAATGGGTAAAGAAAGAAACTGCTGTTGCTTTATTGCCACTCTCCATGCAGATATTCATGCAGAGACAACCACCGCCTTAAGCGTAAGACAGGGAAGAAAACAGCTTTAGAAAGACAGAAGCAATGAGGGAACAAGGGTTGGAATATGATCCTCTGGTTTTGCTCAGCTACAGCAGCCCTTTCTTTTAGCTGGGCCGCAAGGTGCATGTGAAGTATTGACAGACAGAAGGAGAAGAATGTGTGTGTATATGCAGCTAATGTGGAACACCTTGGCCTAAAAGATTGTGTTGATAGATAATCAAGGGGTGGAATACGAAAATTCCCACTAACATAAAGTAGCAGTAATTAAGAACACAAAAACTGGAAAGAGTGTAGGGAAATAAGAAAAAATTCAGAAGAAAGAACACAGGCATATTAATCTTGTAACAAACAGAAGGAACCCTGTCTAAAAAGTTTAACTTCAGTGGGAAAAACAAACCAAAACCAACCGACTTTAAATAAAAGTTTAAAAAGGAAGAAGTGAAAAAGAAATGACAATTTCACCTTCAGATAAAAGCTAGTAAGAGAAAAAGAAAGTACAGAATGTAAAAGGGTATTTTCTTTAAAAAAATATTTTGCATATTTCAATTCTCGTATTTCCCTTGGGGTTTGCATATTTCAGTCACATAGTTATCCAATTAAAATGAAAACTCTGCATTATCCTTTAGGCGAGGACAGCTGCCAGCTGCTAAGTTTTATAAAGTCTTTAATCTTGTCCATAAATATTTAACAAGAATTGGTTGGTACACAAGCCAAAGTAAAGTAAGAAATCAAAGGCATGAGCTCTGCAATAACCTCTGTATTGTCTGAATGGAGATGAACTACTTGAACAAAATTATGACTTTTCTCTTTTTATGTTAAAATTATTATTAAAATGTATTCAGGCAAGTTTTCTGATCATGTTCCTATTTTCTTCTCCTCATGTAATGTAGAAAAGAGGCAAAGAACTAAACATTTCAAAACTGAGATAAATCTCTCTTTTCCAAACTGAGTTTACAGCACAGCAAAGTGCCAATCTCTGCCATTTCATCCTTTATGTTTTACATGTTAATCAGTTGTTTCTCATCGCAGCCTTCAATAAAGGGTAGCATCTTCTCATGACACGTTGGATACACAGACTGTGTGTTCAATATCTCAGGCAGAAATGTACCTGCAGGTGCAATGAGTCTGCAGGCAGAGCCCACGCCACGTCTTTGCATCACCACCACCAGCACACCCTCGCACGTGGGATATTGTCTAAAGCCCAGCAGCAGTGCTCACAGCCTTCTCTTTCAGACTGAGAGCAGTTTGACAGCCAAGCTGGCAGCCCAAGTCACACCCAAGAGCAAGGAGGAGCCTGTCATCTGCTGTGTTTCCACAGATTATGTGCTCAGGGACGTACCTGGGAGGAGGGAGCCTTCAAAGGCACGTGTTTGAGGAAAACAATCATGCAGCAGCCCCATGCCAAGCCAGGGAAAATTGGCAGCTCTTGCTTGGACCCAGGATATTCCAGCAGCTGCTGAGCTGAGGGACTTGTACACTTATATTTTCAAGGCTACATGCCCAATTTTCCCAAAAAGCAGAGGAATAGCCCTGTTGGCTACAAGGAAATGGTATCCAATCCTCCCTGACAGGCCCAGGCCTCCATTCCAGTGTTCTGTCTGCCCTGCTCTTCATCAGTACTTTCATGACAAGCCCACGGCAGAGCTACAGCACGTAGAAATTACCAGCTCCACCTATGGCCCCTGCAGGATTGATCTCGGAATTTCTGATACCTCTGCTGACCACCAAACTTCATTTCCATGGTCTGGACTATCAACTTCCCATGATTTTTATACCTATAGGACTAGGGAGTACAGACACCATAAGGAACAGGGATGAAACATCACCTTCCAAGTCCTCTATGCCAGTGATGAACAACCCATGACCAAGACAGAGAATAGCAGCTGCTGGTTCACACTTGTAGATCTCTTTTTTTCAAAATATTTGCAAACAATAACATATTTTTGTACCTAAGGGGATTTAGCTTATTTCACCTTCACCTCAAGGAATTATTGTAGTTTACTTTTTGTTTGCATTAAATATATACTACTAAGTATAATCAAGCAGATAAAGTCCTTCAGCACAATCTTCAAAAAATAATTATTAGAGTGACCAATTCCTTGCCTGTTTGATTGTTGGGCCTGTAGAAACTCAGAACTGAGAAACAGCACAGTGAGCAGTCTCAGTCTAATAAAAAATACACAACAGCAAGCACTGCTCTTAATCCCATTGGTTTGACAGCAGCTCTTTAAACATCACACCATTTCAGTGGGCAGAATATTGAACACTGTAAGCATGACCTCTCCAAGCACAGGCTACTGAAGAAGATCACCCAGATAATCTAATGGCTCTATCTCTGTGCCAAAAGCAGGTGTCTGTCAGCTGTAGCCAGCTCAGGTGAGTTAGAGAGATGCTCTTAAACTGATTGGTTTTTACTAAGGTAGCTGCAGCAGAAATAAGAAAAAATAATTAATTTTCATTTCCAGACAGACTGTATCACTTACAGCAATATGAAATAACTCTCTGTGTCAGAATGTCACCCTTGATGTAAACAGATATTGGAACTGCACTCAGTAAACTACAGCTGCATATGCTCCAAATTGGTTATAAGGCACTCCCTGGCACAGTGGAGCAAAGCACGCACTAGACCTTAATCCTCCTGCTTTCTGAATCAATAGAAATATTCTTCTCAATTTAGCAGGACGGGATGAAAACACTAGGATCAGCTTCACAGGAGTGGCAGAGTGAATTGTGAGGGATGCTGGAGATGAAATCGAATGAAAGGGGTCGTTACCAGGACCTTTGTGAGTGACAAGTGCTTTTCAGAACTTTGCATTTTCAGTTTTAATCTGAAACCTGGGAATAAAGAAGCCCTGACTTTTCAAAATAAGATCTTTGACCATGTTGTTTAGGTTGGAGGATGCGGAAAACAGGCAAAAGAAAAGGATTCTTGTGAGATTTCTGGAAATTAAAGCTTTGACATATTCAAAATCACAAGTCATTAATGAAAAGTATGACTCATTCTCCCATCTCTGTCACTGAGGAGTCAAGAAAGCTTGAAAAGTTATGGTAGGAAGTACAGGTGACTGTAAGTCTCTCTGAAGTTAATGAAAGATGCAGAGACTAAGCACAGTGGGAAAAGTCAGGTTATTAATATCCCTGCACAAAAATTTCACATATTTAAATATAATTCTGAGGCAGTATTGACTTATCTTCTTCAAGTAATCAAAATAAGGCCTTCCAAATACATCCACAAAAAAAAGGCTTTAATTCTTCTGAAGACAGACTCAAAGTGCAAAGCCTATGGCACATCCCACCCAATCTGTGTTTAAAATGCTATTTGAACTTTTGAGTCCTTCACAGGACTGTGAATAATTGAACAAAGGAATTGACTGCTATGGCCAAGGTGAGCAGAACTTGATAAATATTTTCACGGAAGAACTTATCCTCATAAGAAAATTTCATAGCAGATTCATCTCTGACATGTATTAATTATAGATGAGGAAGCTCAATGCAAAGATAAGCTAGGCCAGAAAAGTACTAGGAAAGACTCAGAAAATTTGCACTTAGCCTATCGAGCAAACCCACTTTGGTCAAAGCAGAGCTCCTCAGGCTCACAAGCCCTTAGGGTAGAGTTAATTATAAAGTTCAGACAGAGCAGCAAGAAGCGATGAGCTTGACAATTCCTCTGATGGAGAAAACAATCCGGGGGACACCAGTGGAAGGCTGAACATAATCAACCTGGGGTGAGACATCAGAACTGAGGAAGGCCATATGACAATCGGTGATATCTGGGTGAGAAGAGCTGGGGTAAGCAGTACCAGTCCCATGCTTTGCAGTGAGGGGCAGAGGAAAACAGAAAGTTACTTCTTTTTTTCTACTCAATAAAACCTTTTCTTCAACAAAAGCGCAGTTTGTGAGCTGAAGGCAGCGTGACCAATTGAGCACAACCTTTGGACTACATGTCCAAATGTTTAGTCCTTGGTCCTGAATTAGCTGTACAGAGCAACATAGTCCTGTTGGATGAAGCCATGGCTACTGACAGCAATGCTGTGAGGGGATGAAAAGATGTGCAGTTCAGCTCTAGATGCTGCCAGGGACACATGGTTGCTGCAGCTACTGTGGGACAGGGAGGAGAGGGGGAGCACTGCACCTCCAAAGTGTTGAACTACTCAGCAGAGCAATATGTGGCTGCCAGAAGACAGGCACAGACATCACTCTCCCATTTTGGATCTCCCCTGTAGACAGTACAGATAAGATGGAGTACAAGACATAACCAACTTGAAGTGCAGGCGATGTTGCAATTCTATTTTTACCTGATGCTACATCGGAAAAGATTGCAATTAAGCAAGCAGGAGCTTCTAAAGCAGCACCAACTCCCTTTAACTGATACTATTACTTTAACAGATTCCTTCACAAATAGCCAGCAATAGCCTTTATTTTCTAGGTTACTTCACCACCACAGTAATTGAATTCTTGTTAACAATTTTCAGGAGGAAATCTGAACAAACTAATCTCCAATAAAGCGCCTCTGCTCACAGCTGTGCAAGCTGAAGTGTTTCTGAGAGAGAGACATATTAAGCCTTGAAATTCTTCCATTTACTATCCTCATGCCAATGAGAAAATGGAACATTTTAATTGAGTTTTGAAAGAGTGTTTGCAAACTGCTGACCTAGAAGGAAAGCTCTGCAAATCATTTGCCATAGATTTCTTACGTGCCTAGTGAGAAACCTGTCAGGAAGCAAAACAGGCACAGCCCCAACAAGTGAGCAGTGCATAAAGATCAAGGTAAATGCTGTTTTTCACAAGCCTCAGAGCTCCACGTAGCTTTGATTCTGCAGCAACTGAAGCATTTTGCACCGCAGCATCTTGCACACCATTTCAGCTTTCCTTGAAAAGGGAAAAAGCAGGAGAATAGGAAAATATAAAAAAATACAGATGATCTGGTTTATAGTGTTCACCCCTCAGCAGAGCACTCGGTAGAAACTCAAATTGCTTAAGCAACAATCTGCCTGTTCTCCAATTTGGGGGAACTCTACACAAGTTAATGTAAAACTTAGGAACAGAGTGGATACGCTCATCTCATTCTGATTAGAACTGATGCAGCATAATTCAGCTCCCTTGAACAGAGCAGTGCAGCACACCATCATTAGACAGCAGATGTAGATCTGCTCTAATGTGAACTGTCTGTAATAAATGATTTGGATTTGATTCTAAAACTACATTTCTGGCAAAGAAATGTGCTACTAAGCTCAGAGATGCTTACAGCTGCAGAGGAACACACACCACAGTTACCAGTGAGGAAAAACATGGAATGATAATAGCTGCACTCTTGCACTTCCAGACCAGGTTCCATTTTGGGTGATCTTGATTGGATCGCAATACTTGATATTTTGGGCAGAGCATACTCGTGACTAATAGTGATGCTTCCCTTCTACTCAGCCCTGATAAGACACATCTGGAGTGCTGGGTCCAGCTCTGGGTTCTCCAAGACAGACATGCATGTGTGATCTTGTGATTCTGTGAGATTGTGATCCAGCAAATCATCACAAAGATCGCTATGGGTTTTCAGCAGACAAGGAGAAGCTGAGAGAGCTGGGGCTGTTCAGGATGGAGAAGGGAAGGCTCGGGGTGGTCTCATCAATGCACAATAATTCCTGATGGGGGAAATAAAAAAAATGGACTCAGACTCTTCTCAGCAGTGCCCAGTGACCAGACAATAGGCAATGGCCACAAAGTGAAAGAGGGCAAATTCCATGTAAATATAAGAAAAGCTTTTTCACTCAGAGAGTTCTCATGCTCTGGAACAGGTTTCCCAGAGAGGCTGTAGAGTGTCCATCCTTGGAGCTGTTTCAAGCCTGAGTGGCCAGGATCCTGAGCAATCTGCTTTAGCTGACTCTGCTTTCAGAAGGGCAGTTGGATTGGATTATTTCCTGAGTTGCCTTCCACCATCAGCCATTCTGGGATTATTGAATTTACCATTTTGGTTAATTTTCTAGATATCTTTCAGTGAGGTAATTCAACAAAATTGTAAGACGTCTATTATTTAATTTAAGAAATGTGTGCATGCCACTAGGTAGGACACATTCGATGCTGTGTTTGACAGCTGCAGTCAGGGAAATGGTTTTAAAGTATACTTTATCTTGCAGTGCATTACTGTGACTGCTCCTGCTGTCTAGCGACTGTTATTAGACAGAAGTACCTGAAAAAACGGATGCCATTGCTCTTTCCACAGTAATGTCTCCATGAAAGACTTCAGCCTCTTTGGTAATGCACAAAGAAAGTGTAACTCATATTTTATATATTTTAAAGCTTCTATAATTCAAAGATACCAGCACTTACATGTTATTGATTACACTTACAACTCCTAAGTCCTGGGACTTGTTTCTCGGAGCCAAGGATCACCTTTTTTTCAGTCTAATACATCCATATTTTTTATTGGAGAAGAGCTGTTTCACTCAGAGGCAAACACTTATAGTCAGCTGCTGCTTAATAGCAATCACTGCCTCTCTGTTTTTTCTCTTAGCTTTAGTATAAACTCAACAGCAATTCTGTAGTGATTAGTTTTACTTAAATATAGAATATATATGTCTCAAATAGCACAAATATTAAATTACAAAATGCCACCTTCCATTCTGGTACTTCTCTGCCTCAGTTTCCTCTCTGAATCTGCTTGTCTCATCTCTAAACTTCTTTGGATCAAGAAGCATTTCAACTAAGGCACACAAGTGGACAGAAATAGTAGGAAATATGAACAATAAATCTCTCTCACTACTTGCTGAAAGAAGGTCTTGGCTTCTCTCTGCATGTGCATCTTCAGAAAACAGAGTGAGATGACTAACACAGAAAGACTTTGCCACAGTGAGGAGGGAATATAATCAGGTAGGACTTGAATAAATATATTAAAAAACAAACTAAAATAAAACAAAGCCATGTTTTCTTCAGAAAATTCAATATCATGACTAGCCTTCTCCATCGATCTCCTCCCTGTCAGAAGCATTAAATGCTGCTATGCTGCCAACTGAGCTGGTCCATATTGAGTGGCTGGGCTTGGACTTGGTGTGGTCTCATCAGCATTCAGTAGCACTGCACCATTCTGCAGCAGGGATGAGACAGGAAGGGGGAGGGAGAGGAGATAGAAGGAAAAAAGGATTAAGACAAATATTATTTCTTAAATTACACGGTGGGTTTTCATGTTAGTGGATACTCCCTTGCAGACTTCATGCTAAGTAAAGAAATTGGCTTAGCATGTAGAGAAGACACTGGCATGATTATCTTTGGTGGTTACACTGTGGCAGGAATTTTGGCAGCCTTATTCCACACAGATATGTAAACAAATCCTTTACTCTATAAACAAGCATCCATTACGGCCAGAACAATATCTGCTATTACTCTCTTCTCTCTCTGCTCCTGCGACAACACCAGCTTTTCTGGAATACAGAATACATAGGTCTTAACAGCACCCCAGGGCCAGACCTTTTTTTTGGTGCTATCAGATTTAATTTTATATTCTTATTATGTATTTTTTGGAGGATTATATATATTTATTTTCACCCTCAAAGACCCTCTTTTTCAACTGGGCCAAAAAATTGGTAGTTTATGCCTTTGAGGAAACACTAACCTTTTCAAGCAAAAATCCACCTTGCTTAGCACAGTGCTTGGAGTGTTGCCATGAATGATCCCCACATAGAACTGTCAACCTATATCCTCATGCTCTTCTGGCATTCCCATTATCCAGAGCCTTCCCAGTCCCACCCTAACCAGTTGTGTTGGCTGCTGGGCTTGAAAGCAGTCACAATCTCAGTTTAATCTCCACAGGCTCACAGAGAATTTGGTAGGTGGGAGTAACAGTACAATTTCTCCTTAAAGATTTATGGTAACTGCAGAAGCAAGTAGAGAGAGGGAACTGTAATGAAGATATGAGTATAGATAAAGTTCCAACTTGTAGTTTCACATGGTGTTACTGTGAAAAGAAAAATCACTTCCATTTAAGTCTCCTCTCTCGCTAATATTGCTGGATGTATCAACAGACTTCACTTTCAGACTTCATTGCTTAGCAACATATAAACATATCTATAGCTGGTTCTAATTGATTACTTCTACCTGTTTCAAAGACCCTACCTGAAATTTCACAAAATATAATTCCAGCAGTTTGCTGCAGATCTATTGAAAGAGACCATAGATTTCTGATTCACACTTGTGTTTAAAATCAATAACTAGCAGGCATAAGACAGGATTTGATATTGAAATGGAAGGTCAGGAACCCACATATCTAGGTTATATTTCTGGGTTGAGTCTAGGTGCCTGTGGATCCAACTATGTAATTTCATACCTAGCTGTCTTTGTAAAATGAAGTATTTTATTTGCAGAAGGCTTGCAAAGGTAAGGTATCATTTATAAAGGTCCTGAAGTCTTCAGGTGGAAGGGCAGTCTGGTGTCACCAGACTAGCAATAGCTGTCTGATAAAGTGAATAAAAAACAAGTTAAATGGGAGGTATCAGGAACAAAGTCTGGCACAAGGTAATTAGTCAAGGCCAGTCCAGTCGCCCTGATTCCTTTCCCGTTCTGCACACTGAATAAGGCAGGTACCTTGTAGAAAAATAAAATAGGATGTCATAATTTAAGACACTGGCTGTATAGTTAATGTTGCATGGACAACCATAAATCTGGCAATTTTCAGCATCAAAATACTTGATTTTGCAGCCTAAGCAACTATCTTAATGAACTGCATTGCTCCAAATTAAAGTAGAGTGTTAATATAGAGAAGCATCATTTTGAAATGGGAAAAAATATAAATAACGTCATATTTAATTTTTACCTGCCCCAAAAATCACATCCCCATAGTCAACCTGTTAGCCATCTGTGGACAGCCTCATGCCATGGGGGTCTGCCTGCATTTGCCTGAAGTTACTTCTGAATTCAGAGGGCATTACTGAGCCCTGAAAGACTCCCAGCCCGTGGGTCAAACAAGCATTTACAAGGGAGATAAAATGGATATAACAACTCTTTACCTCCCCCGCATTCTGCCTTTGTGTCACCCCTGACTCTGCTTCTTCCCTAGAAACACCAGTCCTGGCATCCACATCTTATACCACACCCCAGCCATTAGCATCTGGAAAAAGTCTCAGGGACTTCTTATTTGAATTCTTATTTGAACTAAGCCGTGCCTTTCCGTGAAAGAACAGCCTTGCTATCTAGAAAGGGAGATCTAAAGCTTGTTGTTTCTTGTACCACACTCTCATCAAGGAGGAGGTCACATGAGGTGCCCAGGTTCACCAGTGTGACACCCTCGCTGCCAGTGTATTTGCACAGCTGTGACTTAGCAAATGGGTCTGATGCTGAAAGAGACAAGGAAAGAAGTGTTTTTCTTTGTGCTGTTGGCTGAGCAAACCTCACAGGCACTCTGCTAACAGTGAAAAATCACTCCAAGGTGTCTCTTGTCACTCTCGTCAGTGAGTATTATTCTCTGAGTGCTGCCTTGTTGAGAAGGAAAAGGCAATCCTTACACAGATACTTTTTGATCTACCGTGTATTTTAAGGTAGAAGGATGTATTTGAAAGTGAGAACACAAAGACCAGTCAGAGAAGAAAAGCAGCTTCATTTAGAATTAAACCAGCAATGGCAAAGAATACAAGGCTATCATGAAATACTTTCTTGTGCAACGTGAACTAGCTTCAGCATATGCCCTTCACAAAGCCTTGAGGATTGACCCAGACCCTACAGAAATGAACAGCAGATTTCCATAAAGAATATTGCTAGTTGCACCCTGCTGTGACTGCAGAATATATTTATACATTTCTTGCAACAGACACAGTATTTTGTACCTACTGACAATCAGCCACTGTCATTACCCAGCCTGTGGGAGCCTGACTGCTTCCATTATAAATGCAAAATATGTAGAAGTAACTAGGCTGTGATCTGGCTGCTTTCGCCTACCTGTCTATCCTTGTGGAAGTACTGTGTGACTGACAGCAGACAAACAACAGTGTAGGATCCTTCCTAAGAGTGTTTTTTGGCAGGTCTCTTCATTACAATGGTGCAGGTGGACCACACATGGTCCCCAAAAACATGTATATATGAATGTCCCCACATTTCTCCAGAATGGGCTGTACCCTGCCTTGTCTTTCGGATTCACTCTCAGATGTTAAAATACGCATTTCAGTTTCTTATTCTGGAGAGCTGCAGCAGACGTGTCCCTCCTGAAGCAGCAGGAGTAAGTGGCAGAAAGCCTTTTTAATATATTTTTTTATATTCTCTCTTGAATTAAATGTAGAAACTGAGGAAATGGCTGGAAAAGCACAGCTGCACAGAGCAGACAGATGGACCTTCATTTCACACAGTTGTGTTTCCCGTCCAGCCCAGTCTCATCTCCCCAGTGTCAAGGACAAAAAGAGCACTGGAGTTCCTATCTGCAACATGCAATTTTGCAGTGCACCAAAAGCAGATAAAGAGATATATAGATATATATGCAAAACATATGGAAAAATACCACTAGCTGTTAGTTCAGTTCATAGATCTATTAGTAGTTTGCAGAGTTTTGCCTCCTAAAAACTGGCATATTTTAAAGTTGTCTCTAGAAATAGAGAGCTAGAGCAGGATCACACTGAGAAAAAAGGTAATTTTAGCCATTAAAAAAAAATTTTAGATTCAAGAAAGTAGATTCAACACTAAAATGAACTGAAAGAAGTTTTCTGCAACTTTGTGCATATTTGCAAAAACGTACTAGTTAACTCTTTTTTTTCCACAAGAAGCAATTGATATGTGCCCAAATTTCTATGCCAATAGACACAGCATTTCATGTGTCATTTCAGTGCCTTCATTGTGGGGATTTTATCTTGTGGCACTTTGATGAAACTTACTCCTTTTCAATGCAAATATTACTGTCAGATGGACACTTATCAATCAAAGCACCAAGTAGCTCCTTTCTTTGGAAAGCCTGAGTCAGACCTTTTCGTGTAAGAACTGAGCTAGAGGACAGTGGCTGTGTCAGCTGCCCCACTCTAAGAAAATGTTTGATTTCTTACAAAAAATGCTTGAAATGATGAGAACCCACTGTCTGTGACAGGTACATAAAGGATGAAGGCACAGCAAGGGAAGAGACGGACTCTGCTGTGCCCCACGCTGGGATGCAGTGGGAGCTTTCTGACTGCACAGTAAAAGTTTGTAGGGGTGCTCAGGCTGCCTCTGCAGACTCTTCAGGGTCTAAGTCAAAAATTACTTCTTAAGTTTATTGCTGCAAACACAGGCAAATCCAAAAATCTAAAACAGACTACCTGTTTGAGGAATTGTCTTTTTTTCTATTTAAAAAGCAATGCATATTCAACATAAATATGAAGCCAGAGGAGGCTCTTTTTATTTACAATGTCCTGGTTAAGGTTGGTTTCTATGGCAGCAGCAAAGAAGGGGGTTGTTTTTTCCCAGACACACCCTCCCAGAGGAACTATTCAGCTATTGAATTTAGGAAGATTTATTTAGCTTACTAAAAATATTTTTTAATCTCTGATCATATGCAAAAAGTGATAAAAGATCAGCTACTGACATCATATCCCGCTTTTAACATTTCCTTCGATGTGTCTGCAACTGTATTTTCTTATTGCTGTTCTGGGTTTCAAAAGAGGCGTTTAGAAATACAGCAAGGGCATTTGATTATTCAGCACCAGCTGAGGTCAGAAAATCACTCTGAATAATGGTGCTGAGAGTCACAAAATTAATTGTAATTTACATCAGACCTTCAGAAGCAGATAGGTCTAGGTTCATAAGAATGACATTGGGGTCTGCATAAATAGCTATATAGCTGAAAATAATTTCTCCTATTAAAAGTATATGCATTTACAATTTCTATTTTTGTATCTGATAGCAAGAGCTATAATCACCAACTTATGTTGCAGATAAGGGAAATTACATTCCAGCATGTTCAGGTTAGGTAAAAAGTTGCAGACAAAAGAAATAGAGTCCACTTTAATTCTCCACCTTACAGCCAGGCATTAGTGGGTAAGTTCAAAGGCTCAAAGACTGTGATCTCTTTACATTGGAAGACCAACATACTCTCACATGGCACAATATGTAGACCCATGGTAAAGAAAGAAATACAGCCTGGCATTCAACAGTGGTAAACTACCACAAGAGCAGACTGTTAGGCACTTGGAGATTGATCTTATTTCCACTGAAGTCAACAATTACGCTTCTCTTCACATCCATGGTAGAGATTTGACATTTGACTAAATAGTTTCCCTGTTGCTTGACAGTCTTTTCCAATAAATACATCAAGCTGCGCAGCTTCCCAGCACCAGAGGTGTGTCTATATATAACCAACATCTGCTCAAACTTGTGCTCMGTCCAA
This sequence comes from Amblyornis subalaris, assembly GCA_018881555.1. Taxonomy (NCBI): domain Eukaryota; kingdom Metazoa; phylum Chordata; class Aves; order Passeriformes; family Ptilonorhynchidae; genus Amblyornis; species Amblyornis subalaris. The sequence goes on from JACAXG010000074.1 coordinate 2,850,292, forward strand.
ACCACTACTGTGCCCACATTGTGTGGACACAATTTGGGTTTAAATCTGCATAATCCCTTGATGTGTACTGAAAGAAGATGGGGAAAAGCTGGATCCCCGGAGTCCCTCAGCAAAAGTCCAACTGCATCAATAGCCAGTGCTGACAGGACAGATATGCTACATTTAAGCTTCTGCTGCCAYAAATCTCACTTGCTCTTGTAGCAGTGGCTGAGGTCCAGAAGACTTATTATCCACTAGGTCTTTCCTGGGACCCTTTTGTTTGCACATGATACTGCAAAGACTCCTGCACTCCAAGCAAGTGCAGGCTACAGGCAACAATTTACTTACACGCCCTGTGCACAGCTCAGGATTTACCTTCCTCTCAGGTGTTTGCACGGCAAAAGCCCTTAAATTCACAAGAGAAGCAGCTTTGATGCGGTGAAGATTATTCTATTATCCATGAAGATTATCCATCCCACGCTTTGCAGGACCTCTTCCACCTTCTCTGCAGCACCAGACTAACTTCTGGAATACAGCAAGTAAATAAAGACCCTATAATACCTTTGGTGTTTTCAGGAGGATRCAGTCACATGAAAACATTAGCATTAGCATGGTTTCAAGTCAAATGACATTGTTTTATGGAATTTACATCCTGTACTCATAATTCTTTGCAAACCTGGCCCTATAACCTTCAATTCTGATGCCACAAATATTTACACAGACAAGCAATTTCTGGGATAATCCAGTTTTGCTCAAAATGCAAAATCCCACATTTAAAACACAGCTCAGCTATCTATATATCTGTGTAAAAAATGCTGCTCGGTCTGGAGCACTGCCTTTATCACACCAATGCACTAAACACTTAACATTACTTTTTACTTATTTTACAGGATGCCATACTGTTGAAATGTGCTCTGAGAAATCCTAGTGGACAAACATTGTCCCGTGAAGCCTTTCAATGCTGCAACTGCTTCATTGCAAGACTCTCCATGTACACAAAGAAGAGTGGCACCTCGCTCCCATTGACTGCACTGTGAATTACTCTTCATTTCTTTACAAATCTCTCTCCTCCGCCTCTGAGATGGAAACTGGTTTCTGCTGGAGAGAGAAGAAAAAAATAAATTAAAAAAGCAGAAAATTGTACGGTGATTTGCCTTTTTCCCTGTCTAGTGAGCACTGTCCCAGAGATGTTCTCCTAAAGTCAGATGAAACTGAATAATATATTTTAATATCACTGAAAGCTGTTTGACCTTTAAATATTAATATTTAAATATTAATGAAATAGCAGGAGAAAGCAGACTGACAGGTGTAATACAAGTCAGACAAAATAGCAGAGTAAAATTATATCATGTATTGAAATTCTCATTAGTGATAATGAGAAATGCACCTATAATCCATGATTTGAAAATGTACTCCAGAAAATCCTAGTAGAATAAATGATCAGAAGATTTTGCTTAAAGTAATTATTCTTACTTTATAACTTTTGGGGAAATACTTTAAGACAGGAAAAGTCAGATACCTGTACTTATCCATGTAAGTCAACTTTTTTTTAAATTGTACCCTACCGGATTTGTTTCTTAAAATATTTTACTCAAGGGTCTACTTCCATTCTAATAGTATAGGAAAATCTTAATCTTTATACAGTTCTTCACATAAGTTCACTAGTTTGTTCTTTATTAATCAAAGTGTACCTCTCAAACACACCCTGAGTACTGCTTATACCACTAAAGCTGTCTGAGAATAGCTGAAAATTACATGCTGAAATTATAAAAATTTTCCCATTAAGTGCAATAGAACAAGAGGGAGACAGGATTTTGAAGTAGGATCCATTCTTCATTCTGCACCTTCACCTTCACCACAACATAAAAAGGCAAAATCACAGAAGTCAGGTAGAGACACTGGTAGCTTTCAAACMATTCACACTTAAAATCAAGTGTTTAAAACTACCAGATGGTTTCATAAATGAAAGAATCTGTCTTAATACCAATGAAAACACACAATAATAACGAAGGAAAGCTTAACAGATCCACAGCTGCTCTCACAAGTCTATGTCTCTGCTAAAGTTGTGCTGTTTAGTGGAAAGATAATATGATGTTGGAAATTATGTAATTAAAAATTATGTACAGTTAGTTTGTTTATTCTTTTTAAAGATAGTTAACTACCTAGAAGGTGTAAAGTTGCAAAGCATGTAAACGTGTAGAATTTTATGGTGCAGGTGAGGTTTGACTTCCCTGGAGGATGTAAATATTCTACACTAAAACCAGGCTGGCTGGAATTCAATTTGATATCTCTCTCAGTGCCTCTCAGCATCATCTCCAGCACCAGACTTATTCAATGCTTTCTCTTCTGTCAGAAAAAAAAAGTGAGTAGCACTAATTCTATGGCAGAGCACAAACGTCTTTACTTTTGCAGATAAACTTTTATCCCAAGAAATCAGACTCTGGAAAAAGCCTTATAGTGACCAACAAAGCTGTACAACATCAGCCAATGTTAGAGTACTGCAAGATCATGTACATGTAGAATACAACTGAAAAAGTGTTTTCAAAGGGCAGGTCTATTCTGAGGAGGCCAAGATCTCTGTGTGTCCTAAGTCTGAACTGCCAAAACATAGCAAGTTTTGTTTTAAATAAAATAAAGCATCTGGACCACCTGCTTTGTACTTACTGAGGTTCCAACATAGCCCTTCCTATGCTTACATCCCCACCAYCTCCTGCACTCTGCACAACTCCATGGCTCAGCACACAGTCCAACAACATGGTTGTTGGTYTTCTTGCTTTCTTTTGGAAATTACATGAATACAGATTACTGCCATTCAAGGTTGAAGTAATTCGGGCTTAAAGACCTAAGCTGTCCTTTCACACACTATAGAGTACATTTGCCCTTTGTCCCAGCTTACCCATACTGATTTGCTGCCTYCTTTTCTTTGCCTTTGATTATCTTCACTCCTTACAGACATGGATGGGAAAGTGTAAAGCACACTATTAATCCAAAGGATGGAAGTTATATACAAGCAATGTCATTCCAAGACTAAAACAAAATAAGAACCCTTTCCATTTCATTAATCTTACTTTAAAAAACCTCTTTTTCCCTCCATACCCCCAGAAGAGGAATGAAGGCATAGGCACAAAAGCTGCTGCAAAGAAAGCTGAATCCAGGACTCCATCATGTTTTGTGCAAAGAGAACTGAGGGAGGACAGGCTCCATGAGAGACCAAGGGCTTGGCAGAAGGACACAGGAACAGCCCTAGGCCAGACCCTGTCTCTGACAGCAACCAAGAGCTTTGATTCCCTACATAGCCTGGACCTGGGTCAAGGATTGATAGTTATCATGGATAAACAGGCACAATGGGTACTGAACTCTATCCAAAGGGTATGAGCAACACKCTAGGGAAGTACAGCAGTTCCACTCAACCAGGTAAGACTTATAACCTACAAACCCAGATAAACATCCAGCACGATTTCATACATTTGAACTGCTCCTTAAAGTGAATGCTTTAATGCAGGGCCTCTGTTACTGTCCATGGTTAGATGGCAGGAATTCGTGCATGAATGATTTATTTCAATCATGCAGGATGTCTGTGGCAGAGGTAGAAGCTCCCCATGAAGTTTCTGAGATCCAGTCCCATAACTGACACTGAAATAATTTGGTTATATTATTAATGTTTTACACCCATCAGTTTATACGAGGATGTTTTAAACTGTCAGAAAATGGGGGAGTGTAGAAATTAGGCTGTRCACCATGGCTGAACACTGCTTTCTTCTTTGTCTAATGCATATCCTCCAATAAGGCTCTGTTAATTCTAATATCTGATGTGCTGTTGCATACTTGGTAAATGACCCGTGTTTTGCCACTATGTAAGTAAAGATGGAACATCTCTCTTTGAATGTTTCAATGATTTAATGATTATTAATGAGACATTATGCTTTAAACATTTCTGGCAAATGATTCAGTTAAATGTTTGACATGGCTTTTAGAGGCCTGTAGCATGATGCTGCCTAGCAACTGAAATGTCACATACACAGCTAAGATAAACTGTTTCTGACATTTTGTGACGCAGATAAAATAACAAACTTTGGTAAATACACTCAGTGTCATTCATACATCGAGTAGCTTTGCCACAYCAAGGAGTTTTGCAATTTCARTGTATCCATATTCCAAACCTATGCCCAGATACTCGTTACCACRGGCACAATTCTCACCTGCAGAATCCTGGCAACTCCAGAGACATTTGCCTTCTGGATGTGAGCAGCTCTTCTTCCTGCATGCCAAGTTAAAAATAGGGCTCTGCTGGGAGAACTAGTCATCTGTAGGATGTCTACAGCCATGAATGCTCAGGAAAACAGTGCAAGACATTGAGTAACATGCACCAACCTGAACATGGTGAGCTGCACAAGAAAGGTTAAGGACCTTTACACAAAAATATGACCTAGAGGTCTGTTATCACTAACTTGAAAAACCAAAACCTTTCCCTTACAATACTGACAAATATGATGAGTAAGAATATAGCTGGACTTTGGAACAAAGTATGCTTTTCCCTCTTTGCTTGGTTCTGCAACAAGCTCAGGTAGCAATCAGAACACTTAATAAACATTAGCTAGCTTCTACATCTGCTCCTCTTATTCAACACTGCCTAAAAGAATGTATTCATTTTATTTTTGATGTTATTGTTATTAGTTAGTTAGGGGTTAAGACCATTTGAAATATTTGTAAGGTACAAAGCAAAAATTTGCCCCAGTAAAAGACAAAGTGTTAATGTATGAGCCTGATGTGGTTATGAATAATAACTGCTCTTGGTCTTTACACACTTGCCATTCCCATGGAACTTACTGCAGTTTAAGGGAAGGAGTGGTAATGCTGACAGGCAGCTTTGGTAGTCCAAAGGCCAATGATGACTAGGGAGATACAAGATTATTGATTTGTTAGAATTAAATCTATCACTGGTTCTAGTAAATAATTGAAGGCAGATCATGGTTTTTCTAAGCTCTGTTTGAGTAGCACTGTGTCAATAGGGACAAAGACTTAATTTAAGCCACTTGTGTGCTTCCCGTGCCAGTTTCTGGTGCTTATTCTACAGAAAAACATACAGAAAGGTACGAAGTTTCTGTTCATGCTTGCAGCCAACAGCTCGAAATGAACTGGTATCTAATACTGCCATGCAGCAATTATTTCCCCAGTAAGAACAGAAAATCACACATCAGTACAGTGATATCCCACTAGGTTACAAACAGATGTGACACTGCCTTTTGCCAGATTACGTAACAGAGATCAAAAGCACCACAGCCAGTTAACACCATCTTGATCCCCTGAGGAGGCACTGAGCTGTCCAAGAATGGTGACAGATAAATTAAGGGACAAGCTAACAGAGAGACAGAGTAGGTCATACAGTCTCTGGATTACTATGCTTTTGCTAATTAAATATACAGGAATGAACTGTTTTGTTTCTAAGCCAGTTTTCTGTGAAATGGCCTGCTTTCAGAYCAAGGGCACAGTCTCAGGTAGGTTGGATACTCATTGGCTTCTCGTGTGTGTTACTAAGGAACAGAGAACTGTAATTCAGGTACGTGGAAACAGCCAGGTAAGAAAACTGCACTAAGGCCAACGTGAACCACAGTTCCCCCTGGATTTATATGATTGYTCAGGATCTGACACCTAAAGGAAAAGCCTGTGGAAGATACCAGAGGGGTCAAGCATGCAATGACTTCCTGTGCCAACAAGACAAGAAATGTGGCCCTTCCTTCACCTCATTTTAAATTTTTGCCTATCCTGGGGCACAAGAACAGAAATCRTGAGCACCAACGGATTAAACTGTGATCCATTAAGAAAGACTGCCATCTCCTGGTTTCTTTTACAACAATCTTCCTTGGGAAAAAAAGAGCTGGTTTAGTTAAAGCTTACGGTTGATCATAAAGTCATGCTTGCTCTGAACCTTTAAGGGAAAATGTCACAGTTAATAAAGGACAGGCAAGAGAAAGCTGGAAAGGCTAATGCATTATGACTACACGATATAGGTTAAGCCAACGTGTGAAATAATTATAACTATCCCAGCTTGACACAGTTTATAAAGGCTTGAACCGTAAAAGCTCGGAGCCCAATAATGCAAGTTACTGAGCACTCCCTTCTGGAGTGCTGACTCTCCAAGCTTCTGCTGACTTTCAACCAAAGAAAGCAATATTATATAACTGTGGATGGCATCAATGAAATGAGAACGGCCTCTTAAGATAATAACAGCATCTACAACTCAACCAGACACTGAGTTCTGTCCTCACAAGTCCCACACTTGGGATATCCTCAAGGAAACAAACATTTGAAGCATAAATGTCACTTTGAACATAGGCATGCTGCCTACACTACTGAATTCAGGGGCCCGAGCTCAAGGAGTTAAATATTTGAGGTATCAATTCCTCATCCATAATCAGAAGAATGTTAATACCATTGTTTAATTAATGCTTTGTTTAATTCAAGATTTCAAACCCCTTCTTCCTCAAAGGAAGAATTTTGTATTGTTTAGAGTAAAAGTAAAGGGAATTTCAAACTCACATAAAGAAAATATTACTCTGCAGCACAAAAAGGTTCGCATTCTAGGAAGAAATGTGAGAATTCAGTTATGTGATGTTTTCTGAAARTTTTTCACGATAGTTACCATTGCATACTTCTATAAGCTTTTAGACTTCTAGGCAAATGTATTGAAATTAATGAGACTGAAGAAAACTCAGAAAAATATGGCAATCTGTTCTCCATCATCTTTTTCACTAACAGTAGAAGAAACATAGGCTTACTATTCAAGGAAGTAAAATCTTCCAAATTTCAGAACCTACTCTTCTAAAACAATTAAAAAATTGATAAAATACATGAGAGAATGTTTTAATAATTATTCAGCAAGGTCGAGAAAATTTCACAGTGAAACAGTGTTCCAGGACAGGTAAATGAAGGAACACACATGATGGACAACAAAAAAAAAAAAGAAAGTTAACCTCAACTGTTCTCTTTCCTCTTCAACTATTGGCATTTGTGTGTYGGAGCTCTCCCACAGCGAGGGTGACACCTTGTGTTCATTGAAGCCACAAAATGTCACTAATCAGTCTCCGTCCAGCTGCCACACACCCAGAATATCCCTCCTCTTCAAATTTTATCTTCAAGAGAGTTACAAAGAATTTTARCTGACCCTGTGTTTCCCTTACTGTCTCAGATATCATACTCTCTTTGAGTTTAATTGTGACTTTATATCATTTGAACAGAGCTGTTTTAAATGAAGGTCTGTAAATGATAAAGCAATATAAAAGACACACTCCTTCTGAATAGGAGACAGTAATATATTTACTAGGATTCTTGAAATTAATGAGGGCTCTGTAAAAAGAATGCCTGAGAAAATTGTTAAAGATCATGAATCTGTTGGTCCATAAGTTACAAACCAGTTGCTACACCTGTAGTTTGATTAATGTGCTAATAAATCACTTGATCCTGCTTGTAGCCTTTGCAGCATTTTGAAAAATCTTCACTAATTTTTTTAAAAACAGGAAAATATTTTAAAAATGGATCTTTGTATGTAAAGAAAGAATACTGTGAATTTACATGCTGTCTCAATAAGAGTGGCTGTATCTTACTGASATGAGCAAAACAGGCTATTTATCAACACTTACTATGTTTGGTGGAACAGTGGAAGCAAACAACTGTAAACAGCCTCCTAAAATAGAATGGAAAACGTCTGATTATTATTTCATCTGATTCAGGAAAGCAGGTTCTGAGTACCCCAAAAATATTTTGCAAGCTTAAATTACAAATGTCAAAACCAAATTGAAAATAAATAAATAAAATAAAATAAATAAAATAGAACAGAATCTAAACTCTTCAGCTGYGTGCCATGCATAATTTTACACTGCAGTTATCCTCATGATACCCTCCTGCCTGCCAGTGGTACATTAAAAACTGTGCACTGCTCTTGCATTATGTATTTTTTGTTCTCTCATTGCCTCTGTGAGGATAAAAATGTGTATAGCTCCTTGTTTTCCAGARGATTTTTTTTTTCACAGTCTGTAGGTCTTAAATATAAAATTATTATATATCTAYCTTGAAAACGACAAACAAACAAAAGCCTAATCTCTTAGTGCAAGGAAGAACTACAGCATTGTATACAAGGTGGCATTTCCTAGACTTTGGTAAAGGTCTATGTGTGTAAAAGAGGAGATCATGCATTAGAATAATTGCAATTATTTCATGCATTAGAACAATTGCAATTGTTTCAGTTCCAGTTGTAAAATATGGGTGGAATGAGAAATTTCCTAAAAAAACTCACAGATGTGATTTGCATCCAGATGCATAGCCAGGTTCACAAAGTGCTGATGATATCAGTTATAGCACAAGGGAGACATCATTTGAAARCAGCATTACACAAAACCCCTAAAAAATGTGATTGTGATAGCCTACCTYGCTTTTTCCAAATATGGATACCTTACTCTCCTTGTGAGCCATACTTTAAATTCCCTCACCAAATTCAGTGATATTCAGTGACACCCTACAAAGATATGACTTGTAACAGCAATTTCTAACACATTAACATTGACATGTTCTATAAATCAAGTCATCTATTCTCTGTGTGATATATCTGAATATATCTGTATCCATACCATTTACATCAGTTCAGGTTTGGGTAACTTTTCTCTGTCAAAGTTCAGATTTCAGAATTATATGTTTCCACTACATTGGAAAATTGATTATATCTGTAGATACCTTTGTATCCATCATTTGCATACATATACAGATTGGTTTTCTCATGTAAGGTAGACATATTTGAAAAAAAATCTGATTTTAAACCAAATCCCTTAGTATTACTGTCTGACAGATAAATTTGCTCTAACACGGAAAATTATAATCTGTTAAAATGAAATGACAGCTCTGAACAGTTTTCCAGTTTGTGGCTGTAAGCAATAAAAACTTTAATTTTCTATTTCAGAACCTTTAACTTAATGGTGCAGATGTTCATAAATGACATCAGTGTTGATTTTCTTCATATCCAAACTAAGACATCAAAAAAGCATTTTTTCAGAAATTCTGATTTCTGAAAATAAAACTTGTCTTCCTTATTCAGCTCTGTACCTGAACCCTTGTATTAAAAAACGATTACACACTTTTGTTTCATGATCTTTTCTGCATGGGATTTTGGCACATTTTGTGTAAATTACCACCTTCTACCTGAAATGATACAACTGAAATCAGTGACTACTTCTGTGTTACATTTTAATCAACACAAGTTGGTTAATGCTAAGTAGGCACAATTATTTTAAATTTGGGTTTAAGGATGAATTAACTTGAAGATAAAATATTGATGTCGGCAGGCCATTAAAAACATTCATCTTCAGAGATAAATTCAGAGTACCTCACATGGACTTATTCAGCTCTATAAAGGGTTTACTAACACAAAACATGTTTCCCTACAAACCTCCCTGCAAGATCATGTGCAGAAAATTTGAGACATTTTGACAACAATTCAATAACCATTTGAGAAAATCCTATTGTTCGTAATGATTGCCTGATAACTCAAGCAATTAGGAATGAAGGTATTGGACAGAAACGACACTTGTACTAGGAGATATTCATATGCTATCTAAGAAATGCCAAAATTCAGAGAAAAGCTATTAACATGAGTTAGTGGTTTAAATTATTGTCTAGACCTGTCACAATAAGACTATCATTATTATCTTCTGAGTCTTCTTTTGTGACTTTCTACAATGACAGCTTGAAGAAAAACAAATAAATACAAAAAGAAGGAAGCTCATAAAACGTGTTCGGAAATTTCCAGAGAAGCACACTTCTTTGTTGACTCTAATCAACATATTTTACATGATATTGAGAGAAAGCAGTGTTGGAGCACATAATGTTTTGCCACCTAACAAAGTCTGTAATTTCTGAATTCCTACATAAAATGCCCTGACATCTGTGTACACAGATGTAGGTCTTTTATCTATAGTTTTCCTTGTGTGTCATGCTGATTGTAGCCAACAGACACAGCCAATACATTCTGGTCAGTGGGATCTGACATAACTTCTCAGGACGGTTTATCAATCTGGGCCTTGTGCCACCCTAATGTGATTTCACAAAGACTTGCCAAGTCAGCCAGAAGCTAACATGGACACTGATGTGAGCTCTTTATGTAGGCTTTTACCTGACCAGGGTYTCCAGGTCCTAACTCTTGGCAGAGCTGGGGGTGTGATGACGTGGGTGAAAGCAAAAATAGTGATGATCCTGGCACTACTGGCTAAGATGGGAACATGAAGACCATGCCATGCCCAAAGGACATAACTTTGTCCTCCCTCAGTATAAATATTAGTGTCAGCTCTCTCCTGTCCCGATTTTGAATACACTTTATCTGCACAATGACCATATTCCAGAAAGAAATATTGCCCAGGTTCATTCTGGATCCAAATAGTAAGCCTGGTCACATCCATACAAATCAGTACAGACTAGGAAGAGCAAACCCATGTTTACTCAAAAATATGTTCTGCAAACATAGTATATGGTAGCCAGGAAGAAAATAAGTCCAGAACCTAAATTACACTGAGCTGCAGTAAGGAACTTTCACCTGTTTAAAATTAAGCACATAAAACTGAGTTCCCCTGGAGTTTGTACCAAAAGCCTTTCTTGCTGAGGATGGATCAGCTTATTTTCAAATGCAGCTGATGGAGAGAGAATTATCCATTCAATTTGATAAACCAGTGGCCAGACATGTTATCCAGTCTGTAAAGTCTGGGCAGGATCACACTGTTCGCAGGCTGAAGCTCTGGCAAAACAAATTCAATTCTCATCCCGGTGATCCATATGACCTCTGCAAGGCAACAGTTACAGATGGTGAAAAATTACTCTTGTTTCATCTCTAACATCAGTAGCTTTAAAAACAAATTATATGAAATAAACACGTCGAACTTAATATAGAAATAGTTCTGCAGTTCATTCTGTGTTACAGCAAGGTATCAAAGGCTGAACCTCGCACAATTTGTAGYCTCGGGTTTCTGGTTTCAGGAGGCAAAGCTGCGGCGCATCCCTGTGCTGCCTGTGCCCTCTGCTGGTGAGGAAGCAGCCGATGGGCGCCGCGTTTCAGCCTTCGGGAATGACTCTTCGGAAGCACCAGGGAAGTGATGCTGCTTCCCCCSTACTCGGCACTGGTGGGGCCACACCTCGAGTGCTGTGTCCAGTTCTGGGGCTCTCCTTTCCCGGACACTGAGGTGCTGGAGGGGGTCAGGAGGAGGGCAGTGAAGCTGGGGAAGGGTCTGGAGCACGAGTCTGATGAGGAGAGGCTGAGGGAGCTGGGGGTGTTTAGCCTGGAATAAACGAGGCTCAGGAATGACCTCGCTGTCTACAACTCCCTGACAGGAGGGTGGAGCTGGGGGGGATCGGGCTCTGCTTCCAGAGAACAGTGRCAGGACAAGACAACACAGCCACAAATTGCACCAGGGCAGGCTTAGTTTGAACATTAGGAGGAATTTCTTCACAGAAAGGGCGATTAAACATTGGAATGACCTGCCCGGGAAGGTGGTGGAGTCACCGTCCCTGGAGGTGTTTGAGGAAAGCCTGGACGTGGCACTAAGTGCCGCGGTCTGCCTAACACGGTGGTGTTCGGTCGTAGGTTGGACCTGATSATCTCAAGAGATTTTTTTTCCAACCGAACTGTTTCAGTGATTCTGTCTCTTCCTCCCGTTGGCGTTAAACACCTGTACCCACGGGTGGAGGCAGCACCACAGGGCAGACGAGTACTGCGAAGCTGGGGGGGGGTCTGTGGCGGAGCCGACGAGCCCCTTCCTCCGGGAAACGCGGGGCGTTTTCCACCTCGCTGTCCGAGGAGCGGGGCCGGGCTCACAGCCCACCCGGGGCCGGGCCCAGCGCGGCGCTGCCTCCGCCGGGCCCGCAGAGGGCGCTGCCGGGCGCCCGTGAGGCCCCGCGGCGGCGGTTCCGGCGGGTCCCGGACGCGGCCTCCCCACGTGTGCCGGGGGCGCGGGGCTGCTGCTGCTGCCGCGATGTCGGTGCCGGCGGCCGCCAGCAACCTGCCCATGCGGCTGCTCCGCAGGAAGATCCACAAGCGCAACCTGAAGCTGCGGCAGCGCAACCTGAAGCTGCGGGCGGCCGAGGGGGCAGGTGCGGGCGGGCGGCGCCGCGGAACCTCTGCTCGGCTGAGCGCTGGCGGAGCCGTGGCTGACTTTATGCTCTCTCCCCTCTCTCCTCTCTCTCTCCCCGCCGTGCAGTGCCCTCGCCGGCCGAGGCGGCTTCCCAGGGACCCCCGGAGGAGGAGGTGGAGGAGGAGGCGGCCCCAGAGGTGGAAGCGGCGGCGGAGCCTGCGGACGCAGCTGGACCTCGCGGCGGGGAGAAGAAGAAAAAGAAGAAGAAAAAGAGGAAAGCGGTGGCTAACGGAGAAGATGGTGCGWGTTCTTAGCAAATACAGCTTGTCTGCCAGGGCTGAGTTAATCCTGGGGCCYTCCTTTAGGTTCCCGCCCCGCCGGGGAAGGTTTGAAGTGCCATGTGCCTGTTGGCTGTGCGTTTTAAAGTCCCCGGGRTCTTCAGCATTGCCTGTTTCGTTCCAGCTGTGATATTTGAACTCTAATTCATACCAAACCGGTAGCAGCCAATTTAATTGTTGCATATGATTTTGTTTTGTAACGTTGTTTGGATGTTTTGCTTGTTTATTATGCAAACACATGCCCGGTGTTTCAGGGCAGAGCTCTGGCAGATGGATGCTCTCTGTGCCTGGCTGTGCAGSCAATACAGCTTTTTAGCAACATATCCGGCTTTTGGCAACATTTGTATRTTATAAAACTAAACTATACTGGAAAATTATTCTAAAATATAGCACCCCAYAAGTACTTCTAGATTTGCAAATGTTTTTATAGATACAAACGTACAGATACATAGATATGTTTCGGAAGCTTCTATCCCTCGCATATTTGATTTTTGTGACACTTGTCATACTTATGCCAGTGAAGAGGTGCTTTGATCTCTGAGGATTCAGGTACTTAAAATGAAACAGACACATCACATTTCACATATCTGAGCACAAACCRTGTTGGATACTTGATGTATGCACTACAGATGGGAAAGAATTTTGTAATTTGTTTAAGGACAGTTTATCTTGTTTCCACAGAACGCGTCATACATTGTTGCACTATGCAAAGTGGGTTGTGTAGAAGGAACTTYGGGACTTTTTGCTCCGTGCCTCAGAAAATTCCATAGAAACCTTGCCTCCTCTTCTCCAGCCCCCTTCCACCCCATGGAAAATCGTGATCTTTGCACGTGGATTACAGACTAAAGGGAATTCGGTCTGTAGAACAACTTTTCATGATTAACATGACCTTTGTGTCTCTAACTGAGTTTTTTTCTGTAAAATAACATTGTAGATACAGAAACCAAAAAAGCAAAAACTGAAGAAGATGAACCTGCAGAGGTAGAAAATGGAGATAAGCAGGACTCTGGARAGAAAGAAGTGGAAGAGGAGGAGGATGAAGTGCCCAGTTTACCACTGGGGGTAACAGGTATCTTGTGTTCTCTTTTTCATGCGTGTGCAAAAGCTCAAGGTCTAACAATTTTCTTCCACAGCAAGTTGTAGTTTTCAAGTGAGCTTTGCAAGTCAGGTGATTGAATACGGGTGATGTGACACTGGCAGCTGTACAGCTGTAACCCRGTTACTGTTCTTGGAAATTTGCATTATATACACACACCTGTTGCTCTTAAAATTAGTGAAAGTCTRGTTTTTAAACCTATATACACATGTGCTTATCTCTAAAGAAAASAGTACATGAAGAGCAAGATGGAGGTGTACAACTAGTACGTTTGGCAGAAGCAGCAGAGCATTCCTGTTCTTTCTTATTAGCTCTGTATAGTTTTCTTATTAACACATTAATAGAGTGTGCCTATTATTGCAATGCCTTTGGATTTTATGGTAGAAATGGAATAAGAAAAAGTCCTTTGTTTTTTTCATATAGGTCGGTTTGAACTGGTTAATCTCAGATGGACTTGAAGAAATAAGTTTAAATATTTTTCATTTTCCCCCTCACTTCAGGTGCTTTTGAAGACAATTCTTTTGCTTCCTTGGCTGGTTCTGTCAGTGAGAATACATTGAAAGGCATAAATGACATGGGGTTTACGCACATGACAGAAATTCAGCATAAAAGTATTAAGCCACTTCTGGAAGGCAGGTAAGAAATAGTTCTTTTAAATTCTTTTTAATTCTTTTAACTCTAATGACCCCAGTTATTTTGTAAATTTTGCTGGCAAGCTACCCACATGAATCATAGAATCAAATCATAGAATCATTAAGGTTGGAAAAGATCTCCAGGGTCCTCAATTCCAACCTTTGACTGAACACCACCATGTCAACTAAGCCAGAGCACCAAGTGCYATGTCCAGTCATTTCTTGAACACCTCCAGGGATGGTGATTCCACCACCTCCCTGGSCTGCCTCTTCCAATGCCTGACCACTGTTTCAATAAAGAAATTCTTCATGATGTCCAGCCTGAACCTCCCCTGGCACAGCTGGAGGCCATTTATTTCCTGAAATGACACTTTCTGCAGCTAAACTGTTGGGGGTTTTTTAATATGTTCTSATATGTTATTATGTATTTTATTTATAGTCACTAGTACAAGTTAACAAAGTATGTCTGTGTTGCATCTGGAAAAAATAGTCAGGATAAGCTCGTGGCAAGTGCTTTGGAAGCAGGGAAGTCTGTTTTCACTAGTCCTGTTGTCAGTGTGTCTCAAAGACACTGTCACTGGAGACAGTGACCGATTGCTGTGACCTGCCTCTGCCACTGAGCTCTCAGTAYCAACTCCTCTGGTCTTCTTAGCTTGTCACTATTGATCAGAATGGGATTGTTCTTTTTTCTCTATGGTCAACTAAATACTTTTTTTCTAACGTTGCTGCTTACAGGGATATTTTAGCAGCTGCAAAAACAGGCAGTGGCAAAACACTTGCATTTCTCATTCCTGCAGTAGAGCTCATCTACAAGCTGAAATTCATGCCCAGAAATGGTAAGGCTTTTCATTTCACAGCTGAATTCTGCTGTAGTGCAGCCATTTAGGGGATTGGATGAATTGTAACTTCCTCCTGTCTGATGGATGTTTTTTTTAGGAACAGGTGTTATTATTCTTTCTCCTACTCGAGAGCTGGCTATGCAGACCTAYGGAGTTCTTAAAGAACTTATGAACCATCATGTTCACACCTATGGTCTGATAATGGGGGGCAGTAACAGATCAGCAGAAGCACAGAAGCTTGGAAATGGAATCAACATCATCGTAGCAACCCCAGGAAGACTGCTGGATCATATGCAGGTAGATGCAATACTGATGTATAATCTGGTTATTAAAGCATAATAAAACTCCTTTCCCTGTCTGACTGGGAATTTGTTAATCTTCTAGAACACTCCAGGTTTCATGTACAAGAACTTGCAGTGTTTGGTAATTGATGAGGCAGATCGAATCTTGGAGGTTGGATTTGAAGAAGAAATGAAACAGATCATAAAACTTCTACCAAGTAAGGAAAAAAAAATCTATCTTTCTTGGAAATCACTTGACTAACATTGTCTTTTTTGTGACTCAATTATTATAAGAGAAGTCATTAATTTTTATAGTTCTGTAAATGAACTTCGTAGTGGTTGTCTTATTCTGTCCTTTTTTTCTGCTAGYCAGTATATATTACTTGTTCAACATCATTTTTCTAAAGAACAGGTTTTTCATATGCTCTTTACAGATATCATTCTGTTCATAAAAATCCTTTTGGTTTAATGTCTACATTTTCTCCTTCATCTTTGTCTGCCTGTTTATTTCCTGCAATTCCTTATTTCCTAGTAAGGTTTAAATATACGGAAAAAGGTTTTCTGACTTGCAGTTCAAGCTTTCTTCATATCTCCAAGACCAGTATCTTCAAGAAGTTTAAGTACTTACCTTAATTTTTTCTTTTCCTAATTTTTTGTTTAGCTATTCCTTCTAATTGATGTATTAAACACAATCTCAGGGTTTTTTTTTTTAAACAAAAATATTGTGGTATTCATGGAAATTAATTTATAGTTAGAATTAGAAGGTTGATCTCTGTTTAAGTCGTTGTTTTATGTCTAAATTGGATTGCAAATGATTATTAACATTTTTACAGAGAAAGAATACTGTGGTTTGATAGCTGTTAGGATTTTGGGGGTTGGGACAGATGAAATAAACATCGTGTTCAGCCTATAATACAACTACACCTCTCTTTGTCAGTAGCAGTGTGTTTGAATTAGAATTTAATTGAAAAAAGTAGAAGAGTTGCTCAGGGAAGTTTGCAGTTAGAGATTTTATGGACTTGCTATTTGAATTCTTTTTTAAAAAGAGGCTGTGTTTCAAATATTTTTCCAGAGCGCAGACAGACGATGCTTTTCTCTGCCACACAAACCAGAAAGGTGGAAGATCTGGCAAAGATCTCCCTGAAGAAAGAGCCACTGTACGTYGGGGTTGATGATAACAAGGAGACAGCAACAGTGGATGGTCTTGAACAGGTCAGACATAAATGTTAGTGGAAGGGCTGTGATCTGTGAACACACCAAGCCCTGGGTGGTTTTTGCTTGGGATGCTTCAGATGTACTTCCATGTTTAACTATTTGTTGTGGTTTTTTCACAAAGTAACGCTTCCCTGATTTATTTGTATTATTGAAACAAAAGTTTACTCCTTACTACTTTTACTTAATAATGTTTAAAAATTTTCCAGGGGTATGTAGTGTGTCCATCTGAAAAAAGGTTCCTTTTGCTCTTCACATTCCTCAAGAAGAACCGGAAGAAGAAACTAATGGTATTTTTTTCTTCGTGTATGTCAGTGAAGTACCACTATGAATTACTCAACTACATTGATCTGCCTGTTTTGGCCATTCATGTAAGTATCTTTGTCATTGATTTATTTTTAACTAATCTGATAATACCTGTAAGCTGTTACTGGCTTTACATTTGTCTTGCTTGTTTCAGTCCAGTTTCCAATAAAGAGATGCTCTGCTCACAAAACTGATGATGGTCTTGATTAGTCTGTAGAGAAAGGAGATAAAGCAAAGATTATGTAATAACATCACTTCAGTAATTAAACTTGCTATTTTTTGAACGAGGGCTGAACACTAATATTAATTTATGCTCTGTGAGTAGCAACATTTCTGTTTTTTTCCAAGAGGTTGCCTTTCACAAGCACTAAAACTCAATATGTGGAGCAAAGGTCTCATCAGAGAAATCCAAAGTCTCTGATCGGTGAAGTGTTTGGTGCTTTTTCCAAGGCCAGGGTGATGTTTGGTTTTACTATGCCAATATTTACCTTGGATGAATATTGTAAATTTTTGTTAAAACCACAAAATGTATCGTTTAGGACAAAGAATTGACTGAAAGTCTATGAAACAGATAGAACTGACTACAAATGTCCTTTTTTCTTTTGTTCTTTGGGGGATGTTTTTGTTATTCTTTGATAGAACTGTTACAAATAYGGGTTTAGTTTGCTTGGTTTTTAACTTGTAATCTGTCTAACATATTTCTAGACTTGCAAATGTCTTTTTTCTGAACTTGAGACWTGTATGTTGTCCTCATGAAAGGAATGTTTCTGCAATTTTAAATGTTTAATCCTTTGGGAGATACATTGTAACCTCTGAGAGATGCCRCTTCATGTGCTGTTTATTTTTTAGTTTGTTTCTTCACTGCAAAATGGTCCTGCTTGGTCTGTACAAGACCATGATATGGAAGGATGTCCCAGGTTATATTTTTAGTTGATATTTCACCCTCGATGTGTTTGTTTCCTTTTAGGGAAAGCAGAAACAGACCAAACGTACTACAACATTTTTCCAGTTCTGTAATGCAGAGTCTGGAATACTGCTGTGCACTGATGTAGCTGCCAGAGGATTGGATATTCCTGAAGTTGACTGGATTGTCCAGTATGACCCTCCAGATGATCCAAAGGTAAGTTGAGGAAATAGAGAAACTTCACAGCAGTAAATCAAATCTTAGCTGCAAACATAGTTGCAGAGAAAAAGCTGAAACTGCTGCTTGTCAGGTCAGGATTCAGCCATGGTCACATCCAGCCATTGATTTCTTTAAATTCCCTTCACCAGCTCCTAGGAAATGCTGCTCCTAGATGAGACCCATGTTACCTTTTTAAAAATTGCTTTTTAAAACATTCTTTGTGCTGTGAAATTAAAATCTAATCAGCTAAACAACCAAACACTTGTCAAGAGGAGTGAGAGTTTATGTATGCATCCCTGAGTCTAACAGGTTTTCCAGTTGAAATTTGATTTTTGTTTAAAGATCAATATTCTCATTTGAATAAATGTCTACTGTAAACAAGTGAAATTCAAAAAACTCAGAAGTTTTGACAAATATACCAAAAGCAAAGTTTAATTTTCGGTTACAGCAGACTAAGATTTTTTTTCTTCAGTAAAAGATAACATGCTTTAGTCAGGGGCTCTGTCTCAGCCTTTGGTACTTGGTTTCCCTCATCCATGTCTCAGTGCCAAGAAAAAGTCTTACAAAATAATGAGAGATGAATTACATTATATTCATGTTAACTTTGGTGTATTTTTTGTGATGCAATTTGATTATTAAGACTGACAGACCTTGTTCCTTCTTCCTCTTTCCAAAAGGAATATATCCATCGTGTTGGTAGGACTGCCAGAGGAATAAACGGTAGAGGACACGCTCTGCTCATTTTACGACCAGAAGAACTGGGCTTTCTTCGTTACCTAAAGCAAGCCAGGGTAAACTTCTGTGTACATTTACTTTTTTTTATTGTGCATCAGGTTTTTAACGGCAAAACCTGTTGGTTTCTTTCCAAATATCAGTTTCATTTTGTTAAATTCCAAAAGAAGTGCAGCTTTCTTCTGAAGAGAATCATTTTAATAGGATAGAGCTGCACAGAGTTTCCTGGTTGCTCTCCTTATGGGCTTGTTTTGTGACTTGTAACTGAGGTAGTTTAACTTCTAAAGCAAAAGTGGTAAAAAACAGTGTCATACTGAGTGTCTCTATTACTCTAGCTTAAAGGAAGTGATAATACTGTCATACTGATGTAAAGGCACTTTACAGATACAGCTGTGGTATTAAAAAAAATCTGTTGTCTAGCAGGTCTTTTTCTGTTTGTCCTAGGTCTTAAACACATTCACTATATTTACACAGTGTAAATAATTCTGATATTTYGTTTCTTTTGTTTCTAAGGTACCACTGAGTGAATTTGAATTTTCTTGGTCAAAAATTTCAGACATCCAGTCTCAGGTATGACATGATTTTACACTTCAACTGCTTTGAATCTTTATTATGATTTGCATGGAGAGTGTTGCAGTTTGTCATGACTGCAGCTCAAATACGTGTGCTTGTTTAGGAATGTTAGTATGTAGTCCATGTGTATTTTTAATTAGCTGGTGGTAATAAAGCCCAGCATCAGCTAAACCTGTTTTGTGCTGCTGTGCTACAAAAATAGCCACGGAGCACAAAATTGAGTAGAACAGCATAGATGATTCTGAAGATGTGAATTTCTGTTGTTGATTACTTCTGTGAATCATTCTTTTGATTAGAGCTCTGTAAAGTTTCTTTGCAGTAACTTGAATTTAAAATGGCAGGTACAAGAAGCAGTGAAGACAGCCCTTACAGAGAGAGGTTCCTAATTAAGCATAAATCAGGAAGAAATGACGTCTAATGTAGCTTATTTTTAGTATGCTGAATTAATGTATGTTGAACACAAATGAGACACTGGGATCTAATGAGTGTTGGGAACTTGGCCCACATTAAATAAAATGTCTCCGTCTCCACTGCTGTATCTGCATTTTAGTCTTAAAATTAATACTGCTGATTCCACAGTGCATTGGCACCACAATAGATAAGACTGTACAGAATTGCATGGAGTCACACAGTTTAGATGTCTGGCTGGAAATTCTCATACACATAGTTTAATGGTGTGGCTGCAGTTGTATTGTCCTTCTTGATTGACTTGTTTAGGACTACCCAGTTTAATATTTCTGTAAATTTTCATATTGTTGAGGCTTTATTTGTACTATAAATTAGCTTCAGGTTCTTTTGTCTCTCCACTTGTTTATAAAAGCATTTTTCTACCTGTATGTGCATTCTGCTGTCACCGAGCAGTTTTGCTGAAGTGAGTAGCGAGTGTCATTGCCACCCACACAGTAAATAATGTTTGAATATAATTTATAGATTTTTAACACTTATAATTGTTTATGTCTCTTGTGGGTTTTTTCCCCTCCCCAGCTGGAAAAGCTGATAGAGAAGAACTACTTCCTTCACAAGTCAGCCCAGGAGGCATACAAAGCTTACATCAGAGCCTATGACTCCCATTCTCTGAARCAGATCTATGACGTCCACAACTTGGATCTTCCCAAAGTCAGCCTTTCGTTTGGCTTTAAAGTTCCTCCATTTGTTGACCTCAGTATCCTTTTACTGCAGTGTTTCAAAGCTGAATTTCTGCATTATAAATGTTCAGTGCAACTTATTGAATTCCTATGCTGCCTCAAATTCTGTTGTTTTGTGGTTGGGTTTTTTTTTTATTAATCATAGAAATGCATTATGCTCCAACAGTAGTTTATCAAAGAAAATGTTACATTGCAAATATTATAACAGCAAAATTGCCTACAAACAATCTCTTTTAGCACATGTCCATGCCGTACCTGCTTCATTGGGTGTGGGGCAGCTACTGGAATGCATCCATATTCCAAAGTATTGTTCTCCTGCATGCAAAATTATTTTCATCGAAATCTACTTGCTTAAGTTTCATAGTCATTGAATATTGACAGAGGGGCAAGTGCATGAAATAGAAGACYGTATCTAGATTACTGTCAAACCTGACAGTGGGTGGAATTTGAAGCAATAGTACTTTAAACAATTTAATTGGACAGCTGGAGGGGTATTTAGAATCACACGCACAAAGTTCTGAGTTTCTCTATGATTAGGCAATTCGGCTTTTTKTGTAATTTTTTTTTCTCACATTAAAAACCCTTACRAGACCCAAAATGCAAATTTCAAATKATTCCTTTTTAAATTCCTTAACCAATAAAATTTCAGATGTGAACAGCAACCATGGTAGAAGACTACAGAAAAGAGGTGGAGGTGGGGGATTTGGCTACCAGAAATCGAAGAAYGTCCACAAAGCGAAAATCTTCAAACACATCAGCAAGAAATCTGACAACCGGCAGTTTTCTCGTTAATTACAGTCATTAAAATGCCTCTTAGCCTTGGAATAGCCTACCTTGATGAAAACCATCTGGCAGTTACTTCCAGTTTAAACTRCTCCATTCACATTTTAGGTCTATTTAAGGATATTTTTTTTCCTGGGAACGTTTTCTTTTTCACTTCAGGAAGACTCTTCGGAAGGGAGACTAAAGGAGAATATGACCAGCTAATTGTGCCATACTTGTTGTAAGGAGGAAGATCATTTTGATTACCTTAAGTTAATACTACAGATTTTTATTAAAGAAAGGAAGAATACTTTTAGGTTTTATAGAAGAATTTGCTTTACGTTTATCCTTTTTTCTATGCATACCTCTTTAAATAGTTGGAGTGGACAACGTAAGGACATTGTGAGATAAAAAGGTTTTGCTCACATGAATTATTGCAAGGGATTTTAGGGCTACAGAACTGCTTTGGCCATCAAATATGCTGAAGAATATAGGAAGATTCCTTTAGAACTGAACTATGGATGAATAATTAAGGCTGTATGAGCTTGTCATTAATTTCAGTCATGGTATCTGTATAACAAGTACAGTGTCCAAAATAAAAAAAACCTCTTATACCACTTCTGAGACATGATTAATACTAGTTTAATGTTGTGATATAATGGTAACACTCTAGTGGAATGTTTGGTTTTCCTTCATGGTCACTTTAAATCTGAATTCATCCATCTGGTATGTCTAGTATACTCTGCAAAGAATTAAGAAAAGCAGATTACRTAAATTGAAACACTCAACCCAGGCAGTGTTTTTTAAGATGCTCCATAACCTTGATGCAGTGGGAAGTTTTGCASTTCTATCTTGTAAATTACAAAAGTGAATTGCTTTTAAGTCTTTAGTACATCAGATCAGTGATGGACAAAGTCAAAGATGCTGCCACGGGACTGAGGGAGTGGAAGGACTCGGTAAGTGAAAAAGTGAAGTGGGGTATAAGTAGACTAGAAGGGTGTTTTGAAGGAGGAATATAAAAGGCTGAAATGGAAGAGGATGGAATACACAGGAAAAAATGTGGAGACTTCAGTACAAGAATACACAAGCTGGGTAAAATAGTAATTGTATTACATATTTGTATCTCTGCCATTGTAGCAGTAGGTAATGCTCTTACAAGGCTCAGAATGGTGATGGGCAAGGGTTTAAAAAGTGTTCATGTGTCAATGCAGGGAAAAACTAAAATGTCACAGAATCCAGAAATCTGGGCCCCGTGAGATTACAGTAAAACAGCTTTTAATTAACATTTAAAATGTAACCCAGGACCAGTTACAAATACAAAAGCATATGTAGTTACTCCAATATAAATCGGACTGTTACTTCGGGTATTCTGAAGTAGCGTCTCATATTTAAAACTGATAAACACATTGAAGTACTGCAAAGAAAAAAATCAGTGAACTTTATTTTCATGCTTGGAGAAAGATCATTTTGGGGGGGGGAGAGATAATATGACCATTTCTGTTGCTAGTGCTTCCACCATTCAGAACTGAGCCTTGCCTGGTTTTCGCTCTTTTATGAAATGGCTGACTTTAGACCCTAATGGGCTTTTCAAGATTTTTAATTAACATTGGTCAGATCTTAAGAGCTTCTTCTGATACTCCAAAATAATTTTGTTACTAGCATTTAAATGTCTCTTGCTTCTGGGGTTGAAATGGAATAGCAAAATCTCTGAAGGGTAAGCAGTGCTAAACATAATGCCTGTCTCACTGAGTCTGGGTTTTCTTATATATATATAAATAATAGATGTCAAAGTAGTTCTCATGTCTTTATTACCAACACATTTTAGGAGTTACCTCTGAGATCTACAGCATCATACAGTTTAAGGCTTGTGTTTATACCTGCCAGCTGTGCAGTTACTGTATGGGAATTAACTTTCATTAAAGCAAAAGAAACACTGAGGGACTCATTAGATGAACTGCAAAATTAATTACTTGGAAAGAGATGTAAGCAAAGCTGCAGTAAACCACTGTGAAGATCAGAGCGTGGTTATGCAGGCACAAGCAGTGGCTGTAGTAGTGTGGAGTAGTGGTTTGGAACACGAAAAGAGCTGGGATGTGGAGTTAGTGACCACCTGTGACCATGTGCGGAATGGCCAGAACTGGTTGGGCTTAAAAGTCATCAAAATTCCTGCCACTTCTCTCTGTAGGCAAAGGCCTGCCTCATGRACAGCTGCTGTCAGTCATTTTGGGAACAACAGGCTGACTGCTTTCTCAGCAGTTTGGAAACTTCTAGCTCCACCTAATTTTTTCTTTGGAAGAGCTGAGGCRCTCTCAACTTCTAAAGTCTGATACATGAAAAATTGACAAAATAGGGGTTTGGCAAGAGCCTGCACAACTCTTCCCTGGGATATTTGGTTTGCATTTTCTTAATTTTCTCATGCAAAGAAAAATCTTTGAAACAATCTTAYCTAGGAAAAGGAAAGACTGGATGGTATTGCTCTAGGATAATAGTAGCTTACCCTGAAGAAAAAACAAGTTGACACTGTTACTTAAACATTATAGATGTGTAATGGCTGCGCACCTGTAGTAGCCACATTGTCAGCTCTAATTTCCTGATTAGGCAAAAGAGAAATTCATGAGCTGAGACTAAGTGGGAATTAAAAGCTTTCTGGCTTGTGCAGRCACAATTACCTTTAGCTTTGTTTATGAAATCATAAATGACAAATAGTTTCTGATGAAATATCTGTGTATTGGGCAGCATCTATTCCACTGTGGTATTGCAAGAAGTGCAAAAGATTGTCAAACTGATTGGAAATCTAACGTTTCCTTTGGAACTTGCCCTGTTATCAATCTTGTGAGCAGTTAATAGACCTCAGCCATCAGACTCTCAAGGCTTGTCTCATAACAGTGACCGATCGGTTGGGGACTAATATTGTGTGCCTTGAGAAATTGCTTTCTTCCTCTGAGAACCTTGACAAAGAAATTGGACTCTTTAAACCACTTAAGGGGGTGATCAAAACTGTCCTGTTCGAACTGGAAGATGTTTTTGACAGTTCTTGGAACAGGCCCATAAAGGAGAATTCCATTGCTGAGCTACTGCTCATAATCATGAAAAATCTTGTCCTGACACGAGTTTCCTGTGCCATAAAGCTGCCGAGTTATAGACAAGCACAACAGTGGTCAGAAAGTGTTGCCATCGAATTTTTCAGGGTGAATGTCACAGGTAGAGGGCACATTGACAGTGTAGAGCAAGAATACTTGAGAACTGGGTGAGATATTATCTACTGAGGTCTGCTGTAAATAAGAAGTATGTTTATATTTTGGCAGTAATTAGCCTTTTTGTGTGATGTATGACTTGATGACTCAATTTAAGTAAGCTACCAAAGCTTTAGATACTCTGATGATTTGCTTTCAAGCCAGTGATCTGAGGCTCAGGGTAAGCAAGCTCTCACAGGAAGGGTGAAAAGGGCTATGTGATTTAAAAAAAAAATAGCAGTTTAGCAGTTTAGCAGAGGTCCCACTGTGAATAAAGACAAGAGTGCTGACAGGATGCAGCACAGGTCTGTGACTTTTGGTTTTATTTCTGCCACTGTCCTGGGTAGGAGACAGTCGTCCAGTTACTTCAACTGCCCAAAACTTCGAATGGATTTTACAGAGCACTGAAAACAACTAGAAAAGACAGTTATTAGCCCTAGAAAGGTGGGTTGGTTGTTGGGTTTGGTTTTTTTTTTCAAGCTAAAGTAGTGCTGAAAGAAGCCTAGAATCAAGAGCCTAGGTCTGCAGAATAAAGTCTGTCACTGCTCTTGGCTTTTGCTCTATTACCTTGATTTTCTCAGGATTTTAGCTGCTTGGCTTGACAGGAGAATTCATGCAACACTTTCTGATGCTTTTGTTTGTCTGATGCTTTTAGATTTACAGATGTTGAGCCCTGACAATAAGAATCCAGCCTCTTGAAGTGGAATGCTCTTAGCTTCTAAAAAATCTGCTGGCTTGCATAAAAGTCATAAATACCATGATGTTGCTTCTGTCAAATCTCTTTATTGCACAGCCACATGGCRAAGAGAGTACATTTTTTTTCTCCTCTTAGCCACCACAATAAACTTTTGATATGGAGTTGTGAGGAGAGGTAGAGGAAAGATGCCATTAGGAGAAGGGAAGACAAATGGAAAATCAGGGCGCTGTCTAGAAACACATTCACTTTGCTGTATTGGTGTCATCCAGCTTAAGAACTGCATTCACTTTTCCAAAAAAACCCAAAACCTTAGCATGCTCTCCAATAGCAGTCCATCTTCCCAAACACTTTTGTAATCTGCAACACTGAAAAACATAACCATCTACTGTTTTTTCCCAGTTGGTCAGAATTTAAAAAAAAAAAAAAAAAATTGTAGGCTCTGCAAAATCTTGCATAACAGTTACAAAACTTCCAAACTCTCCTCTCTGTTTTGACTGTCAGCTGAAGGTGTTGAGACACCCAAGGGTTTCTGAGCTCCTCTATGAGTGGTTGCAATTACCTATGGATGTTGAGAATCACAGGAATATTAAATCTGTTACTCTACATAATTAAACTTAGTTTCTCACTCATAGGGGCTGACTGGCCATGTGAATTTGTAGGAGATGCTGGGTTTTCCTTAYAAGTTTTGGATAATTGCTCTTGGTACATGTTGGCTTTAGCTACACCAGGGCTCATTATCTCATACACAGCCCTGAGCAAACCTAATTCCTGTCGGGATACAGATCTTTTCTGACTATTCCTTGTGTTTGAAAACCTTGTGCTTACTGGYTCACATCCTCATAGGTTACATAAAGCCAGTATTTGAATGGAGAGGATTCTTTCAAATGTTTTCTCATTATTATTAATAAAATCAACACTAGCTAGCATTTTATGTGACATCTACATCCTCCATCACATTTTCAATCATAGAAGTATGGAACCAGCTGTCAAAGGACTTGGGAATGTTTGTTTTTCTCTTGAGCTGAAATTTTCTAGATATTTCTCAAATTAACTGCAGGATTTATATAACTGACTTTTCTAAAAAATGCTTTACAAAAGATGCTGGTYTTCTATTAAAGAGCTAACAGAACAGAGGATGGAATAAAACTGCATCTGCTGGAAGCTTTCATAGGACTTTTGAATCTAAAACAAAAAATGGAAAATAAGTAAAGACAGTCAAGTTCAGTGTAGTCCCTTTATAATGGTCTAAAAATAATCTGCCTCTAACGGATAAAAACAAACTTCTGGAAAATGTAACATTAAATTTTATATATTTGCTATAAAAATACAGCATCACTTCACAAAATGCGTTGAAATTCTGTTATGTGGATGAATCATCACCCTCCAAAGCTGTTCCTAAGCTGCATGCTGTCCTTGGAAGTGCTTGGAAACAGGGAGCTGTAACAAAGCTGGCCTGGGCAGCTGCTGTCTGGGGAGGACAGACATCTCAGCACAACTGAGCAAAGGGGAATTATAAGGATATAGGGAGGGTTAATCCAAGTTAAGAACTTTCAGACTGACAGAAAAAAATATTATGGCAAGACTGTGTCTGAGAAGATTCAGTACAAGAGAGTCCTGCAGTGATGTTTGGTAGAGTGATGAGGACTAGGAAATGTGTTTTGCCATTCCTCACCTCTGTCACAAGTCCTTTTCTCATCAATTCTCAGGTCAACAGGGGAAACTGAGAACAGTTTCGTTACACCTTCCTACAAAGGAAGATGTAAAGTATTTCTACTCTTAGACTTACAAGCAGATTACTACTTTCCACCCATTTGTGTTTTGCATCCCTCAGACTCCTCAGCCCACAAAGAGCCAAACATCCAGATGGAAAGATGACGTTCCCTTGTATTTACTGTTAATTCTATTATCTATCCCTTAGTCACATATTTGTTTGCCTATTTTAAGAGCAAGGAAGTGGTTGGTGATACCAGTTWCTGTTTGAGGATATGCACTGCCACACTTCACTGAAAAAAGAAATTACAAAGATGCAAACTGTAGTTCCTGATGTTAGAGAACAGTATCAGTGAATGAAACAAAGGATTTTCATTGTTTTCAGTCCACTTTGACATGGCAGCAGCTTATAATACTGTAGTTGTACATAAAAGTGCAAGTAAAAGGTCCTTTGGTTTTGGTAGAACAAAAAAAGTGGTTTAGTTTTGTTTTGTCACGTTCTTAGTGATTTTTAAAATCTATTTATTTTATCATTTGATGCAATTTGTATKTGCTTTTCTGCTATTTAGAACACATCAAAACATGCAAGTCTCCTCATTTTTTTTTTAATTCCTCTTCTATTTTCCAAAGTCTAGCCTGGTTTCTGAGACACTGTGAAATGTTGCCATAGCAATCTTTGAGGAGCCCCAAGTCTTTGCAGTCGCAGGACAAGAGAGCAGTGGGATAATTATTGAGAAAAAATAAATCCCTTTGAGACTTTATTCAAGCCTCTGTATTATAGGACTAGGTTACTTCAGCCAAGAGGGAGGAAAAACTGGGACATTTCAATTCATTTAATGTGTGAACTGGAATGTAACTATCAGGATGTGGCACATAATGTACAATAATAAATAGGAGAAGAAGGATGGGGCATATGGCATATGGAAAGGAAGGTTTTGAGATCATCTGGGCTACTTTAATGGTGGACCGCATCAAAAGGGTGAAAAGCATAATTTGCATGTAAGTCTAAGAGTAGAAATAGTCTGGAACCCTCACACATGAAAAAGACCTCGTTTCCTGCAGGAGCAGAAACCAAGGGGTCATATCCTGGCCCATTTGGGCCCCCAAACATGAAACTGCCAATGTCTAAATGTCTCAGGTGCTGCTTTAGACTTCACTTGCAGCATTATTATGAAAAGGTTTCTCTCGACAAGCTCTGTCAGATTCTGCCTACTGGAAGCTCAGTGCAAGACAGCACTCAGAAGTCCTTTTCTCCTCATAATAAAAGTTGGTACGTCATGCAGTTAGTTTTCTTTTTGGTGCTGGCTTACACTAGGACACTTTTTAGAATTACTGTAGGAAAGAACAGCTGAAATTGTGTTTGCATTAAGGGTCTGGAAAATGGTTTATTTGCTTAATTGTTCATCTGGTGATTGAAATGGCATTGAAAGGTTAATCAACAAAACAGCCTGGTTATTCTGTCTACAGTTATTTTCCCTTCTTTCTGTAATATTTCATCACTGTTTCAGATTTTTAAAGTTGGGGGCCCCTGAGTAAGGCAAGCTGGACCCCGCCTGCTGTAACACAGTGGTCCTGTGAGAGGTTTGTGTTTTGTCACTTGGTGCTGTTCCTTCAGTGAAMATAAATGCAAGTGAAAAACATTGATTTGTGCAAAATTCATTTAGACAGGATTATTCTGACCCAGAAAATACTCCTTCTGTACCTCAACAACGAGCAACCAACGTCCTTGTCCCCAAACTCTGCCCTGCTACACTTTGTGATGTAGGTGTGCTGCTATTTGCCAGGAAAAACTTCACTGACATTCTTTGTTCTTATTTACTGATGCTCAACATCTTCAAATCCCTTTGGATATCTCTTAACAGCACCMTATGGCCTGTAAGAGAAAAGAGCTTGTGTTTTATTCTCTAATTCCCACTGAAACCGTCCTGGTCACAAACTAAGGGGACACAAAGAGGGTGGRAATGCTGATAACAGGTTGTAAAGGACCCCAGGAATGAAATCAGACAAAGATAAAGGATAACTTCCCAAAACCTTAGATAGAATGTTTGAAACACACTTTAAATATAATACCCAGATTGCTATATGATTGCGGAACACTATTTCAACTACACCAAGTTGAGYTGATGAKCTTAAAGATCTTTTCCAACCTTAATGATTCTGTGATATACTGCGAGGATGGCGAGGCACTGGAACAGGTTGCCCAGAGAAGTTRTGGATGCCCCATCCCTGGAAGTGCTCCAGGTAACCCTGCCGGGGCAGAGGGGTGGGACAGGATGATCTCCAGAGGTCTCCAGCCCCAGAAGTTCGGCGGTTCCGCGAGCAGGGAGTGCCCCGTCCCCTCACGGGGCTGTGGGGAGCAGCCGGGGAGGCGGCGCCTCCCACCGCCCCTGAGGCGGCCGCTGGGGAGGGGCGGCAGCGGCGGTGCCGCCCGCCCGCCCTCCCTGCCCGTGCCGGCGCCTGGCCGCGGTCCTGCCGTGCCTCCCTCCCTCCCGGCGGTGCCGCCCGCCCGCCCTCCCTGCCCGTGCCGGCGCCTGGCCGCGGTCCTGCCGTGCCTCCCTCCCTCCCTGCCCGTGCCGGCGCCTCGTCGCGGTCCTACCGTGCCTCCCTCCCTTCTCCAGGCGCCCGCGATGGGCGGGAGGAGCGGCGGGCGGGAGGCGCGGGCAGCGCTGCGGCGGCGGCACATGGCGGGCGGCCGCTGAGCCGCGGCGCGTCCCGGAGCGGGGCTCCCGCTCGCCGGCAGCGGGGCCGGGGAGGGGCAGTAGTGAGGGGTCGAGCCCCGGTCCCGGCCATGGCGGAGACGCTGAGCCCCTGCTCCCCACGGGGACAGTGCCAGCCCGGCATGGGCGCCAACACCTCGTCCGCCAACATGGACACCAACGCCTCCTCCTCGGTGGTGGGMGGCAGCGCGTGGAGGGGCCGGGAGCCCTTCTCCATCTTCACCCTCCTCGTCCTGACCCTGCTGGTGCTCCTGACCGTGGCCACCTTCCTCTGGAACCTGCTGGTGCTGGCCACCATCCTGCGCGTGAAGGCCTTCCACCGGGTGCCCCACAACCTGGTGGCCTCCACGGCGGTGTCGGACGCGCTGGTGGCGGCCCTGGTGATGCCGCTGAGCCTGGTGAAGGAGCTGTCGGCCGGGCGGCGCTGGCGGCTGGGCCGGGAGCTGTGCCTCGTGTGGGTGTGCTTCGACGTGCTGTGCTGCACGGCCAGCATCTGGAACGTGACGGCCATCGCCCTGGACCGCTACTGGTCCATCACCCGGCACCTGCAGTACACGCTGCTCGCCCGCCGCCGCATCTCCAACGTCATGATCGCTCTCACCTGGCTGCTCTCGGCCGCCATCTCCCTCGCCCCCCTGCTCGGCTGGGGCGAGACCTACAGCCCCGAGCAGGAGCGCTGCCAGCTCAGCCAGGACCCGTCCTACACCATCGTCTCCACGGGCGGCGCCTTCTACCTGCCCCTCTGCGTGGTGCTCTTCGTCTACTGGAAGATCTACAAGGCGTCCAAGTTCCACATGGGCGGCCGCCGCAGGAACGCCGTGGTGCCCCTGCCCGAGGCTGCCCAGGTAAGGGTGGGGAAGGGGAGGGAGCCCCTTCTGCCTCCCCCAGGCACTGTGATCCTGCGTCTCCTCTGCTCCCGGCCCTCACCCCTGCRTTGGAGGTTTCGGCACAGCGAGAGGGCTGCGAGGTGCCCTGGGGCTCCCGTGTGAGTTTAACTCTGTCACAGACTGGACGTGAGCAGTAATTAGCCAGTCAAAAWGTGCCGCTCTTGGAGAAGAGCTTTATTCTCATTTTTCTCTTGTGTGTTATAACAGTAAGGGACAAGTGCATTCACTGCCATTTAAAAATTTTCTTTTTGCTCTGAATTTGCCATTCCTTAGGGTTTTTATCCTCTTTCTTTTTTTTTTTTTTTACAGCATTGGTGGGTTAAAGACATAACATATACCTAGGTCCTGTACGGAGTAAGTGCATGCATATTTATCTACCAGCACAGACTTTGTGTGTCTGAATAGATTTTAAGCAGATTATACACTATATTCTCTCTCTCTCTCTCTCTAGATGTGCTTGGGCTATTTTACCTTGCATACTGCTCACTGCACAGTGTTGAAGCAATGAGCAATTAATTGTTTCTGGTTTAAAATGACCTGCTGTCTTAAAAAACCACATTCTTCTCTTTCTTATCCCAAAGATTGTCTGTAATCCTGCAAAGCCCTAGTCATTTGGGGCGTCTCATTCATTTTGAGGATACACCTTGCCGACAGGAACRCGGTCTCCCTTCAGAAGGGTTGGGGTTGGCTCCATGTGCCCCGTAAGTCAGGCTCTCTGCAGGATGGTGCTGTCACCCATTCCATGCCTCTACGGTRTTTGGCAGTGCTCTCTGTACACTCTGCCTGGTTTCTGTCACATACTCTCGCTCCTACCAGTGAAAAAGTTTCTTTGTGTTTTTGTGATTGCATATTGTACTTCCTAAGCCCAGTCCCTTTCCAGCAGCAAAGACGAGCTSTGYGGATGTTAGAGATACCTAAAGAGAATATTTCTGTTCAACTGGGACTAGTCCCACAGAGCCTCACTCCTCTGCTAAATCCATCTAACTCTGATTTGGAGTCATGGTAGGAAGCACATTATTATGGTCACACTCAGAAATCTGTAGGTCATGCCCCCAGATTCTTGCAAGAGATAACAGCACTTAAATGTGATTAGACTGGCAGATTTGGATCGTAATGTCTTAAAGATATTTTATATATATATTGATTTACAAAGGTGTCTTCTATGCGAAAGCAAAAAATTTGYTAGAAAAGTTGAGAATGTCTCCTCTAGTGGCATTCTTTTTTTTCCCCTATGATCTTCACCCCAAAAAAATCTGCCCCAAATTTCTTTCAAGTTAAGTACGACAAATGTTTTGCTTGGAGTTAATGCATAATCTTTCCAAGCACAAAAGCCAGCTGGCTATTTGTAGTGGTTTTGCATGCTTTATCTTTCACATGCACACATACACAGGACTATCTATTTGCAATCTCAAATTCTGTGAAGCTAAATGAGCCGAGGCATTGCTGCTCAAGCCACAATAGAGACACATCCTATGTCACTTTTAGCAAGAAGAAGTCTGGCTGCTGATTGTCATAGTTCTGTCTGCAAAACTGCTGCGTGGGCCCAGCATGGCTGGCAGGTGAGTGCTTCTTGCTGATGCAGTGTCTGGCAGCTGGTTTAGGCTGTACTGACAAAAGAGCTCTGTGGGTGTGAGCTGAACACCCATTCTGGAGGGCTTGCCAGTAGAGCTGTTACTGCCATACCAGCAAATGCTCAAGCCAGTAGTGCTTCATCTGTCTCATATTGGCTGTGATTGACATATTGACTTCTCCTTTTATAACAAGGATTCTTGAATATGCACTTGGTGTGTAGTGGCAACTTYCCCCATTGTCCCAGCAGCTCCGTGTGCTAGCTTAAATTGAAAGACTTCTGTGAGCCACAAGCAAACTTTACTCCTCACCTAAAGGAAGAGCTGATGCCCAGCTGCACATGTGTACATTAAATGAACTCGTGGATCAAGTGAGCTGACATGCAGGATGCATTTCTTTTGTTTTCTTTCTAAATTAGGATGCTGAGATTTACTCACCGAGTGTTATCCTGATCTTATTTAAGCTTTTGGTAGCAGGATCCATCACATCCACAGGTAGAGTAGCAGTTCCCCAGTGAATTCTGAAGGAGAATCTTCAAACACATCACCACTGTTTTTTGGCAAAAACTTTTTTTTTTTTTAACATGCAAACACAAGGTAACATTGCCAAGTTTTGCTTCTCCACATGCCGGGGTGATCAGGCTGTCAGCGTCAGCTCTGTCCTCTCTGATGGGGCAAATTCTGTTCTGCTTCTTGTGATTTGCCCATCAACTCATTCTAATTTTCTCTTTTTTTCTCCCTTAGTATCTCTTCTCTCTACTTTCTTCCATCTCTTCCTTCTCAGAGAATGCTCACCCTGGCAACATTTTCCTTCTGTCTCCCTGACTCTGGGTGTRAATTCCCCTCTGCATCTATGTCAGTTCTCCCTCCAGGTGCCCTGCACCAGGTGATCTGAGGAACATTAGAGAGGTTTTTTTGGCAGATGATGCCAAAGGCTGGCAGTGCTTCCCAGTCTGGARGTGAGCAATAACAGCAGTGATCCCTGCTGGGAGAGATGTCTGTGTTGCACTCAGGAATGAGCTGTCAGGTAGTGCTGGATTGGAACTGCACAGCAGGGCTGCAGTTTGTGGCCTGAGGCCAGCTGGTCAATTCTGGGAGGTCTGAGGAGGAAAAGGTCTGAGTTCATAGCACTCAGATGCCAATAGGGAGTGCCTTGAAAAAACCAATGCACCAAGTAGAGCAGTGAGGATGGTACCTTGATGGTTTTGCACTGTATTTTTCAGCCAACAGAGTCAGGCATCAAGGGGCTTTGCAGGTTGCCACTATGTGTGTGTGTGTGTATGTATATATATATCTATATCTATATATATATATATATATAATGTATGTCTCTATATATAATATATATGTGTATGTGTATTTTTTTTTCCACAAAGGCCATTTCTTCCAAACTGAGAGTTGGCATACATACCTTATGTTCCTACGCTATTAGAGAGCTGCAGAATAGAGTAGTTACAAAATAACTATTTTGAGTCATTCCGTGGTTAAAATTTTACTTGTGTTTTTGAAAAACACTTTTCAAAACCCTTGAAAAAATTTAGGTGAGGGAGATGGACATGAAACATCTGAGATGCTTCAAGTTTTAATGAGACCTTGTTTTTTGCTTTCCTTTGAAACAAAATAATTGCCAGATTGGGATCCTAAATGAAGCTGCTGCTTTTATAATTGTTTGTTTGCTAATTATGAAACTCCCTAAAAAATGAATTCTGCAGGCAGTACTGAYGTGGGTGACCCTCATTAAAAACCTGTTGACATACCATCACTGACAGAGAGCTATGCTCTGTCACACCTTGGTGACAGTAGGCAATAATTCTCTCTCTAAGCAGTCCAATTGAAATAAATGAGATTGCTTGAAAAACAGCAGATACTGCTGGATAGTGCCCTTTTAAATCAATGAAATCCCTTGTAGCRTAGGCTCTGCCCAGCAAAACCAAGGATGACAACAGAATCTGAATGTCTGATTACTTACATGTAGCAATTGAAGAGTCAGGTTTAAATTTTCATGTGAGGAGTTAAAAATCAARTTCTGTTGATTGATGGCAGGGTGTTTTTTGTTGTTTTTGGGTTGTTTTTTTTTTCTTTATCTCCTCTCAAAGTACTTGTATAGTGTATGAAACAGATCCAAACCTTAGAGTTTTGTCAGAGTCCTTCCCGCTTTCGATAAGATTGTGCCCGAGATTTCCAGAGGTGCCATGTTGTTCTGCACCTTGGCCCATTCAGCCTCTCCAGCTCACTTATCCAGTCAGGACAATGTGGGAGCGAAAACAGATTCCCCTTCTCTGAAGGGGTCACAGACCTTTTATTTCTTATTTCTGCCCCTTCTGACTGTACAAGTAGAAGAGATAGGTCAGGAAACAAAGTTCACTGTCCTGAAGAATGGCGGCAAATGTTAGATAGGAGAAAGGTGAGACAGGAAGCAAAGTGGAGTGGCTAGTGATTTCCTGAGACAAATAGTTATTCCTGCTGACAGCAGAAGAAAATCCTGTGAGAGAAAGCAGGTGTTCTTCTCCCTGTCAGATGAACTGTTTGGCATATTGGTGGAGCATCCAAGGAAGTGTAGACATTCCTGTGTTTTGACCCTTTGTTGTGCATTTAGTTTCTTGTGTTCAAAGAGCAAGAAGTGTGCCAGAGCCGCACTGAGGCAGTGATGACCTTTGCTGAATCACGCTGTGATAGGCAAAGCTCTGAATTTGTGGTAATAAGCCCAATTTCATTGATGTTTATCATCTTTACTGTTGTTTTGTTATTGCAGACCCTGGAGATGCAGGACAAACACACACAGAGTACTTGCCACGAAGGACTGATAATAACAATCATTAAAGCTGTAAGGAACATTTTAAATCAAGAGATTTTGTCAGAAGCTCCTTGGTGGCATGTTTTCTGTGACACTGCTAGGAACACAGGAATTGGGAACATACAGCTCTAGGAACATGTAGCCATTTAGTAATAGTAATTTACTGGGGACAGGCAAACAAGAGAAGGGGCATTGAACTATGACTGCTGATCAACGTACAGAAGAATAAATTCTGGAACTAAAACCAAATTCCATTGTGTCTGGAGGAGGGTTTGTACTTGAGAACTCATTTCCTTCATTTACTCTCTTTATTATTCTCACTGGAAAGCAATAGTCTCTGCACATCTCAGAGCCTGTTGTCCTGGAAATAGCTGATTTCATGAATTCAGAACCTACTTCTGGCCTCAGAGTAGCAGTGCTTTCACACCAGCTATTCCCCCAGTGCTCCTGACTCACAGTGCCTGGGCAGATGAAGAGAAATCTGTTCCCGAGGCAGAGTGTGCTGCTGGACACTGAGTGAGAACAGTGTGCAGCCCTGCAGAGATGTCTCCAGGATAACCCAAGGCATCTCCATGGATTGCTCCAGTTTACAGTCTCTGACCACCTTTGGTGAGTCTGCTTGCTAGTGCTCAGCAGTAAGCCCAAAATAGGAGTAAAGGTTCTATACTTGTCCTTTGTTCCATGTGGTACAGGGATAAAGGTCAGCTGTTGTGACTTACATTAGAAAGTGGAGTCATGCAAAGCCTCCAGGACTGGCACTGGGAACTGCAGATTTGGTACAGTTGGAGCAGTGTTTAGTTCAAGCAAGTCACGCCTGGCAAGGCTGGAAAGCAGCTGTATCATCTTTTGGCCTGTGCTCTTGTCCAGGCACTGCCAAATGATGGTGGATTACCCCATGCCTGCATAAGGGAGAGAATCCTTCCGCTGGGGGCTGGACACTGGACACTGAGGGCATGGAAAGCTGTGTCTGCACAGCTCCCAGGGTTTAAATCCCTGTCTCTTAAAGGTGCAGACTGAAAGACCTCCCTCAGCAGGATACTAGTTAACTTTTCAAGAACATTTTGTGTATCCTTTTCAAAGGATTTATTGTGGAGAATTGAAGCAAAATATCTCCAGTCTGCCACAGGTATTTACACATTTACTTAATGGAAGGTCCCATAAGAGAGACCATTATTTTTCTTAAAGGACCAGACTTCTATTTTCACTGTTGTTGTTGTTATTATTACTGTTATTGCAACATGATTTAGAAGTCCCAGGCAGAATTAGTAAAAAAATAAGTGAAAAAACAGCTGTGAGAACAGCAAAAGTAGAAATTATATAGACAGGAAGACAACTGCTGTCCCATAATTCACAAAATATACCATGATCTATTTTCACTTGCTGTTTAGTATTCAGAGGCCTGATCTAACAACCAGGAAAGTTTGTAAAAACTCCTCTGACTTCAGTAGGAGCTTGACCAGGCTGTAAATGCAGGCTTCATTAGGGAAAACACCTGAGGACTGTGGTATCTTCTATCAAAAGAAATGAAATTTTCTTACACTATGTAATTAAGTGATAAAAGGGTTGCTGCTAGTAAATTCTGCAGTTAAATCACAAGTACTGAGAAGGCTCTGATTTGATGATGGCACAGTGCAAACTCTATCTTTTGAGCAAGAGTTGAAGGTTAAATACAGTACCAAACTGTGCCTAATGGCAGAGTCCTTTGCATGGCTCTTCCCAAGAGGAACTTACGTGACTGTTCCTCAGGGCTAAAACATAATCTTTCAGGGTTGCTTGTCACAGATTTGTCCTCGTGTCATACATTCATCCCTTTTTGCAGAGTGTGATTAAGGATGTGCACAGCAAGTCCTTCTGCAGACAAATGGTGTGATCCTTGCTACATGAGGGGTGTCCCATTTTAATTGTCAGAACAGATGTGATTTTCATTTTCCTCCATTATTTGCCTGCGCCCATAATCTGCTGCTCTCACATTCTGCAGCCCTGTGTCATGTCTGAGGGTGCAGACAGGGATATCCATCCTGAAGAGTGATCGTTCAGCCATTGCCAGTGCTTCCCTCTCTGAGCTGCTGTGCTCATATTAAGTAGAGCCCCTCCATCTATTACAAAGCTTGCACAAAGGTGGCACATGCATGTGGAATATGAGGCTGATTGAACAACGAGCCATCTTTGGAGTGGTGTCAAAGTCTTGCAGTGCCTGTGAATTATCACTCAGGCAAATTTTAGTGCCTTAAACTGTTTCTTTTATTGTAATGTCCTCATAACTGTAGTGCCTAGAAGAACTTTAATATCACAGATACTCTAATCTTCAGATTAAAACCACAACAGAGCATCTTCTTCTGGTTAGACTCGAAGCACATGAAGGACTTGTGCCCAGAACCTGTTTGGCACAGGCTTGCTGTCCCCCAGAGCACTGTGCTGTACTCGCTGCACACATKAATGTCTTGCCCTTAGTGAGAGAGAAGGAGACAAGAAGCTGTTGGCAGCCTGGAGTAGCTGAAAGTTACTCCTGTCTTACATAACTTCTGCTGAAGCCAGAGTTTGAACTGAAGGCCAATTGAAATGGTGTTTTTCTGGCAGTGGAGTACTTTTTGAGAAAATACAGTATCACAGAATGGTTGGGGTTGGAAGGAGCCTCTGGAGATCATCCAAGCCCCCTGTGAAAGCAGTTCACTTAGAGCAGGTCTAAAGGTCAGGTAGCAGTGTGAGTCTAGCACAGGGATAGGCAGAAGGCACAGGCCTTTGTTAGCCTGCCTTAACAACCTGATTTCCCCCTAGGTGTGAAGGCGTCCAATAAAATAAACTGCAAAAGAATCCCACAACACACATGGCATCAGTTACTCTTTCTTTAGCTCTGTTTGTCAGTTACACTTGGCAGCTTTTCCAGGGTAATGAGAAGCCTGGTAGCTCTGGCACTCTGGGGCATTTTCTTTCTTTTAGCATGGAAGGAATGGAGTTCAGGCCTTTTGTGGAAGGTGCACAGATGTTGTGCTGTCATTTAAAAGCAGTACTTCACTCAAACACACTGTGTTGGTAAGAAACTGTGTTTGCTTTTGTTTTGAGGTGAAGGAAGCTTCGCAGGAACCACAGATGGTGTTTACAGCTCGTCGTGCAGCTATCACTTTCCAGACAGATGGAGAAACATGGAGAGAACAGAAAGAGAAAAAGGCAGCTCTGATGGTTGGCATCTTAATTGGAGTTTTTGTACTGTGCTGGATCCCTTTCTTCATCACAGAATTAATAAGTCCCCTCTGTTCCTGCAACATCCCACCCGTCTGGAAAAGCATCTTTCTTTGGCTTGGCTACTCAAATTCTTTCTTTAATCCTCTCATTTATACAGCATTTAACAAAAATTACAACAATGCCTTCAAGAACCTTTTTGTAAAGCAGAGATAAAAGGGGACACGGAGGAGAAAATTATTCCTTTATTGCATAATACAGAGATTTCTTGAGGGAAACATGCCTGTGATATGTACAGTTTTCGTGCACAAGAGCTGCTTGATGGGATTTAGGAACAATGAAAAAAAAGATGGAAGACGTTTGGATATAAACACACTGAGAATTTACAGTGCCCCCTTAGAAATACATATGTGCTACTCCAGGGCTTGGCAAAGAAGATGGAAGCAGGGAATACTTCCCATCTGCTCTTGGAATCAACACGAGCTGAGGTGTGCAAGCGAAGTGCTGTGTGTGCCCCATGCCGTGGCTGTCACACCCAACACCACTGTTCCCACCCAAGCAGCCACAGGAGCCTTGCTGGAGCTCTCCCATCATCAGCAAAGGCACCAGTGGGAGCTGCTAATTGAGCAATACTGATTGACAYGTTCGTGATATGGCAGGATGCCGGCTTCATTTTTGAGATTTAGTGGAAGGGAATAAACATGCTGCATTCAGTCTGTCATTGAGTGGATGTGAAGTTAAAGTGGATGACTAAAAAACACTAGGATTGAGGGGCTAGGATTGAGGGGCTGTGTGCTCTAGCAAGCTGCAGTGCTTGATAGGCAGGCTTGGTGAAAGAGGGGTCAGCTCTGTCCCCTGGGGTTAACTTTAGAGGCAAGTGTAAAATTATTCAGGGCTCCTGAGAATGTGCTCTCACCGCTTGC
Source organism: Amblyornis subalaris (assembly GCA_018881555.1). NCBI lineage: Eukaryota > Metazoa > Chordata > Aves > Passeriformes > Ptilonorhynchidae > Amblyornis > Amblyornis subalaris. The sequence continues at coordinate 2,889,117 of JACAXG010000074.1, forward strand.
ACAGGAGGAGAATCTAGTGAGGGTTTTTTACCTGTGTTGTCCTCAATTACTCTGCTAGGCTCAGCCTCYCCCTGTTTTATGAAACCCAGGTGAGCTCAAGACAGACACCCAATGCCTCCAAGTGAAGGGGGACTGTGTACGTGATTATTTCATGCTACCATAAAACTCAGCATGCATGCCATGYGTGTGTTACAAATGCCAGACGCAATGCTGAGTCATCAGCTGTGCTGGCAGCAACATGTGGCTGCTTGGCAGTGGTAGGTGAGTGCCTGCACCGTGTCTGGGGCCCTCACACCATAAATGTGCTCATCACCCTCCCTGAGTGAAGTCCACATTTGTCAGCTTGCATCAACTTCCTCCTGTGTAAAAAAGGTGTTGATGCCATCAGGTCTAAGTGACTCCCAAAACCCCAAGGGGACTCAAACSCAAGCCTTAAATTGATTTTCCAAGATCTGACAAACACCCCTGACCCAACAATATAAACATAAATAAATCRTGTATTTCCCTGCATACTGCTAAGTCCATCTCGCTCCATATTTGTTTCTGTGGTGGGTTTTCCTTCCTCCCCTGCCCTGAGCAGGAGAGCTGACAGCATCTCTGAGTATTTTTAGTGTGGCAGTTTTTTAGCTTAAGGGAGCTTGGCTGCACTTTGGAGAGCACAGGGTATGGTGAGGTCAGGCACTGCTGTACCTCACACTGCAGTGCTGTGACAGCCCAGTGTGACCTGCTGTGCCTGCAGCCACAGCCACCTGTGTGTCTTGCACTCCTGCYGAGGATGCTTCTCCTCTCCATTTCAATTGGAAATCAGAAATTCTAATAACCTAGAATTTCAAAGAATTGTTTGTTAGTGACTCATACTTAAATGCCAATTTAAATAACTTTCCCTTGTGACTCTCAACTTGCCTGCAAGTGGAATAGCTACCATTCAAACTACTTGGGAGGCTTAATTAAACCAGAAGGAACACACATACATAAGAGACTGAATGTTACTAAAACTTGAAGCCTCATTCAGAACCACCAACAAATTTTTCAAGTCAATTGAATTTTTTCATACAGGAGAGTCACTGCTCTAAGAACTTTAAAATCCAAACAGATGATACGGAAGGAAAAAATGAAGAAGTCATCTTGAGCTGGTGTTGGAAAGCATACAAAACTTCTGCATGTGGCACTTCTGAAGTTTCTAATAATCATGTTTTGGCCAAATTCTAGTGCCTGTACTCCCTCTGCCTGGTAAGCCAAGCCATCACYATCACACAAATCCAATGCCARCCCTGGTGCCCTGAAGTTAAGGCCCATCACAGTCTGGCTGCAGGAGCAGCAGTGATACTCCAGCTGTACATTCCAGCTGACTGGAGCAACACCCGGCTCCGGTTCCAGCACAGGAACCCTTCCCTGGAGCGACACGGGCTGTGAAGGCACCTTTTACCATGGCTTGGCACGTGGAACTTGGGAGAACCCCACAGAGCTGTAAGGCCRCTGGGCAGTTCCCTGCAGCTGCATGCTTGCAGGGCGTTGCTGCCAAGGCAGAGCTGCAGCCGGGTGCCTTCAGTGAGCGGGAGGGCTGCAGCAGGGCGCTGACGCAGCTCTCCTCCTCCTCAAGGACCGATTTAGCTTCCTCAGGAGGCGAGGCTAAGCCTCGGTAATTTTGCTGTGAGAAGTTCTGAAGATAAGCAGGCAGTGCTCTGCCCACCCAGGCATCTGTGACAGCAGCGAGTGTTACAGGGACAGGCTGGCACAGCCCAGCTCCGTAGGCACCCAGAGGCGACGAGAAGCAAGCAGAGCTTTCATTTCATTACAGCTTTAGAAAGCTCTTAACAAAATCAACTTCCCACACTGGCTCTAAATGCAGATTGCAATTAGAAGAGCGCCAGCAAATATTTAGGATTTTAAATTCTGTTTTTTAATCACATGGAAAAAGCCAGAAAAAGCATTCCCATCCCCTGGCATCCTKCAGGCACAGAGCTTTACCTTCCTATTTGTGTGCCAAACCCAGTAACCTGGTGCAACGGGAGCGTAACTGCTGGAGTCATCAACCCTGATTAAAATAAGTTGGAACTGTGGGWAACTTTCTACCTCCCTCGGTACTTTATTTCTGTGATTAATTACTCTCATTATTACAGCTTGCAACTTTATTTTAATTGATAAAAGAGGAAAGAGTTCATTCAAGCATGCAAGATTCCCTTTTCTGGCATTTAAACATTAGGGATTGGATCTTAACGTTATTGCAGTGTATCCTTGGCTTCATGATGGACCAAAAAAAATATGGAAAATACAATTCCCATATGAACRAAGATAAATGAACTAAGATAAACGACACAGTATCTTGACTAGCCAAATAGAAAGAAAAAATAAAATAAGCAGGTATTCTAAAGGAACATCATTGGGCAGTGCTTAGATGTATGGTCATTTATTTCCCCAATAGRAGCTGCCAATTTGGAGGACACCAAYCATCTCTGCTTGTACACAGTGGACTTCTAGTTTTGAACTTTATCTCCTGACACCGAATCTGCTCCTAGAAAAACTTCCTGGAGCCTATTGCTGAGCAGAAAGGCACTGCTGCATCCTGCAGCAAGGCTCTGGGAATCCTGCAGCAGCTGTATTGAAATTAAGGCTTGCTTGCTGTGCTGTGAGAGCCCAGACTGTGCAGAAATGAAAGGGCTTTGGAAGATGAGTGWGAGCCGAAAATGCTAATAACCCTCTGTGCTCCTGTCTCCAGGAGACCACATCCCTGCTACAGCCTCCACCATGAAAGCTGCTCAGTAATTCATTATTGTACCCAGGAGCTGCTGAGCTTTCAGCCTTACTCCAGCCTCAGCCCACAAGCCAAGTTCTCACTGGCTGCAGCCATGGCTGTGCAGACACTGCATGAATAAGCAGCCTTGGGCTCATACATTTTTTAGATAACAGACTGTCCTTAAGAGTTTGTCACCCACAACCCAAATGAGTAAGATTTGTGTACGGCCCTGTTGTGCGTCCTACTTACATGTCCAATTTAGCAAACCTGCTCTAAGGAGGAGGGTGCAGCAGCCAAGCACAATTCCCCAACTCTGTTTTGCATGAGTACAAAGGGGGATGCAACTAATTTAATGTTTCTAAAGAACTTCCAGGAAAGTCTGCTCTCTCCTGTATGGCTGGGTACGCCCATACTATAGTGGAGAATTAAGAGTGCAAGGTGCCACTTTGCCACCCAGCAGAATGCTTTCCGTGTCATACATTTCTTCCCCATCCAAAAAATGGTTGGTTCAGGAACCTACTACAATGATGCTTCAATAAGCAGATTTTTTCATGAAATAATCAGGACCAAGGGAAGAACCCTTACAGAAAGTACTGGTTACTTTTAACGTGCCTGCAACAATTTTATTTTATTCAGATATAGTAGGGACTTAGTGCAGTAGTCCATTCCTTGTGATCTACCGTAACAAAAAAGATTGCCTGGATTTTGTCATACTTGGATTAAGGGTATGTCCCTGATTTCCCTCTTAAAAGATGTTTTACAAGGGCACTTGTGGAACTGCATTTAAAGAAAGCTGTCATGATCTAAAAGGTAAGTGTGTGCCTGAAGAGGCAGAGACTCTGTTCAGAGACTACTGTCTCAGTTTCTGAAACAAAAGGCAGAGTGACTTTACAGCTGTTTATTCATCAGCATATCAAAATAATTACATTTATTGAAATGCAAATTAAAGCTCTAAGCAGCCTCTAGCAAATAAAAGAAATAAAGTGTGCTGCAAGTCCTGTAAATGTTACTTTACAAAACTGGTAACATCAAATGAATTCGGGGCAAGACCTTTCTCTTTAAACAAAGAAATCAAACAATACTGAAGAATTCTGAGAAAAGTCTCAGCTCCTCCCTTGCAACCAGCTGAGACAGAGAATTAAGACAGATTCTGCTTGCTGTTGGTTCCTTCCCAGGTATGAGGAGAAACAGCACCCAACACATAGAGCCTGAGCCAGAGAGCCAGGAACAGCTGAKGGAACTGCCTGCACACCCTCTCCAGCCTTTCTTCTCATTTTCACCTGGGTCTGAAAGCAAAGATAGTGTSCACCTGCCCTGGGCTCCATCTACTGTACACAGTCAGTTATTATCTGGACTCTGATTTATTCTCTGTGAACAACAACTGCATCTTCACAAACCTCAGGTTTATATCATCACGAGCTCCTAGTCAGAGCAACATATCTAACATTTTTATATTCGTTGTGGAAGTTTCCAGGTTCCTGTGTTTGTAGCAGGTAAGCATGAAGTTTAACATTATACTGAACAAATCATCACATCATTTATCCTRCATGCAAGTTCATTGCTTACCCTGAGAAATTTAGCTTGATGCTAAAGCAATTTTAATGAAAATGATAAATCCTAAATTGAAATGTCCATTCAAATTATTTTTTTAGAATTGCATGGTACACAAATACAGCACAGCTTGAATTCCCAAATAGGTCTTCTTGGTGCTAAAGTTGAATTATTCAATTTACAAATTAGAAAGAGCGTTGCAGTTTTTATAGAGGGCAAAGTTTGTAGACAGAAATAATGTCTCCTTATACCAAAGCTGACTACAGAAAGTCTGCAAGTAGCACTCACTACAGGTTTCCTTCTTTGAAGGAATGCTGAATGTAATTTTTTCCTTCTTTGAAGGGACTTGGAGTCTGATTTTACCTTTGTTATTTCGCTAGCCATGGGCAGACTGACTTTTTGAACAGATCCAAGAGGAGCAGCCTGGGTCTATTCACTCACTCACCAGTGTGGGGGAGCAACGCAGCAGCTGGCTCAGTAGGGAAGTTTTCTTTCTGTTTGTGCTGAAGGAACAGGACATCACAAAAACTGTCTCATTTGACTATCGACACGATTCATCTTTTAATGCACTTGAAATTCAAGAGCCTGGCAAAGCTCCTAAGGCAAGTTCCACCTTAAAAACACAATAGCAGAATGTCACTGGATTGCAAACATTCTTTATTTTATATTTGCTGCCATAGAAAGTAATCGAACAGCACTGTCATCAGTGTCATGGGGGAAAAGGAACATGGATTTTCTTCTCCTGAAGATGTGATGTACATTAAGAAGTCAGTCCAAAATCCTGGTGTTAAGTACAAAAAGCAAGTGTTTGAATTATAAAATACGGTATATACAGATATAAAAACGTTTCAGAAAGTGTCCCACAAAGTTTCTAAACTTTCAAGAGCAAATCTTCAGCAGGGTGAGTAGGTTGTTGTCTTCAAAGGTGAGTATCAGTTCATTTGAGCAGAATGTCTCAATTTCTGTCTTCCTACATTACAGGTGACAGACTTTGATTTCCATCCCAACCAGGGATACCATGATGGTCCTAGTGATTAAGGTGTTTTTTCCTGGAGCTATTAATTTAACAAGCACACTCTCTATATATAAAAATGAAATTTCAAAGAAATTTATACAACAGCTAGACTTTATAAAAATATAGATCTATAATTTTACACCAGGAATTATCCAAGGTAAGTTTTCATTTTCTTAATCATTAGAAATTAATTTTTATCCTTTGGAATCCTATCTATGGCTAGAATGTAAATTAAAATAATGTGAAGTTGTTAGCTGGTGAAGCGAGTTTCAAGAATCTCATTCTGTGGGGTTTTTTGGGCCAAAATCAACAAACTACTGCATTCTGCAGTGCTCATCCTGTGGTATTGGACATACTACACAGTACATATCTACTTATTCCAGAATCTTCACCTAATTCAATGATAAAACCCAAATAAAAAACATTCCCATTGTCCTTACTGTGGAAAAAGAAAACCCAAACCCAAATAAATAAAATTAGACAATATTTCTATTTTGCTGTACTGTGTTAACTCTTTACTGTGTAGTGGAGGCAATAATGAATAATACAGCCATGTGATGAGGGAATGTAAACTGAACACATACTGGAAAAACCAGACTTTTACAGCTGTGTGTATATATATTTTTTTTATATATATCTATATATATACATCTACATTGCAGTTATAACTGTCACCTCACAAAAGAGATTCAATGGACTGAAGAATCTTCTGTAAATTTCACCAGCTGGAGTTCTTCAGGAAGAACTGGCTTTCAGCTTGGACAGCAGCATTTCGTTCTTACGGCATTCCTGTTAATGGAGAGCAAACACAGAGGGAGGTATTGCTCTTAACTCTACTGCTTGTATCTCCACACCAACAGAACCAAACCCTGTCTTTTACTTTGAAAGATCTCCAAAAGCCAAAGTAGTCTGGAGTGAGTGATGAGTTGAAGATAATTCTGATTCATCCCTAATGTTGTTCCAATGGTAACATTCATTCAACTTTATGACATGCAAGCCAAAAGGAACACTGCTTGACCATTCATCTGAAGTTGTTACACTAAAACAAAATCCAGCTGTTTACTTATAAACAGAATAAATCTGAAATGGAGATTACTAGTACGTGATCTGGAACTTCACAGGCCAATTTGCAAAAAAGTCAGTGCTCAGGGGACAACTCTAGGTCAAGAAATATATTTACATAAGTACACATCGCCTGTATTCAATACCACAGCCTCAACTTTTATTGTTAAGAGTAGCAAGGTTGAGTAGAAATTTCCTCACATCGCAATGGAAGAAAAATGGGTAAAAAAACCTAAAAATCAATCCACCTAAATTCTGCAAGTAGGATGTAAAATTCTGGATGTCAGACAAGTAACTGAACAGCCCCTGTCATTCTCCCAGAGTACAATTGTCTGAAACAGGAAAGAGCTGTCTCAGAACAAAGCAGGAATAATTACAGAAAGATGTTTTTCCTCGAACATCTGAAGGCAAACAACAATTTTGCCTGCAGCACTCCATTCATTCTCATGGAGACAAGAATTAGCAGAAGCACGTAATGATCAAAAGCTTGGGAAAGGCTAAATCAGTGAAGTGTTAAACAGGGCTTTCACAGTCGTTAGACAACGAGGCTGGTTCCTAAAGATTAACTACCAAGACTCTGCATTTCCTCCCTTATTCACACACATTTCCACAACCCTCTTTGTTCCAATCCCTAACTGCTCATAGGTCTTCAAGAGATTCCACTTGGAAAATTAAATACACAGCCTGCTTGGTAACAAATTATCCTCCCTGTGACATGGAGAGGTGGCAATCTAGCAGTGAAAGAATCAAATTTAGAGTCCAAGATTCATATGGAGATAACCAACAAGATACATCATGAACATGGTGTGATAAGCACCGTATCAGGAAATCTTGTGCATATATTAAAGCACAAGTCAAGTGAAAATGGGTCACTGAACACTTGACAGTTTACATTACCAAAAGTGTTCTTACCTCTTTAAATTCTTTCACTGTTTTGAAGTAAAGCCTCTGTTTCTCTAGAAGCTCTAAGTATTCATCATTCAACTGGTCTCGTCTCATTTTGTTTTCTTGCTTCTTCTTTTCCATCTGTTGGTATGCAGGAAGGATAAGAGATCATCACTGTATGGAATACATGGACATACTGCATAATGAACAACTATCTATAACACACAGTGGGAGACAGATGCTCCCAAAATGATACCCCTGGCTTGTGCTTTAACTGCAACGAACACTTAGGTCAGCTAAAAAAAATTTAAAAATTAATTTGAAATTTTAAAATCTGGGACAAGGGCACCTGATGGTTGGGACTCGGAGGTGCTGCTGACCCTCTTCAGCAGCAGAAAGCAGCTTCAGTGAGCTCCAGCTGCCTGGGAAACCATGCCTGAGGTGCAGGTCTGAMTGCACCCACACAACCCAAATGGAAGAGTTCTCACTGACTGCAGTGACATTCAGCTGTCTCAAGCATTTAAATCACTACACTGCCAGTAATGAAGTTAAAGGGTACAAGATTCCTGTCAGGACAGAGGTGTTATAACACCTCCGTCCTACTCTATTCATTGACATTTAGTGGTGAGAAGTTTCTTATGAATGTGAAAAGAAATAACACTCGTTAGCTGCTTGCTTGATTTGCACCTCACGTAATGGATCTCTCCATGCACAATTATAGTCCAAGAGGCTCTGCTGAAATAATTCCCAGGTTCTAGCAAAGGAAGTGAGAGGAGTATCAGACCTTCATTCGATTCTGTTTGATGCCTTCCACAATCTGCTCCATCTGCCGCAAAAACTGCTCGCGAGAGCCGGACGATGCCATTGCTCTGGAAAGAAGAAAATGGAACAACTGACAGGGATGTGGGACACTGTGTCTCAGCTGCAGCTGCCTTGCACACCTACCCACGACCAAGAATTCCCATTGCTTAGTGTTCTATGTAAAAATYCATCTCTTCAATCACAGATATCGGTAGCAGTGCAGCCCTGCAGCTGCTGTAAGCTACCAAAGAGATGGGAACAGAGAGAGCTCAGAGCTCATCACAAGTGTTCTCCCTGTCACTTCAAGTCTGTTCCTTGCTCTCATGTGCTGTACAGAAATAAATTGCTAATAACTAAAGAAAAGCATAAATGTGTAAAAAAAGAAGGTATTCAGAAGGTGAGTAGAGGTCTAGGAGAACAGCAAATATTGTACAAAGTAATTTCACACTGTAATAGGGAAAGCCGAGAAAYCATTTTAGACCTAGAAATCATTAGAGAAAAATAAACACTGGCTGCATCACAGACTGGTATTTGACCATGAACTTCCGAGGGAACCATGATTTTACCTAAAGACTCCACACTATATCAAAACCTTTAAATACAGAGTTAGTTTATAATTAACATGTCTGAAATATGTCCCASTCTAATGTTTTGTACATAATGTAATAACCACAACTTCACAAAAACAAGGAAAAGATTTAAATTAATTCCAGGAAAATTATGAGTGAATTTCCACATCTAAAGAGTCAGATATTAAAAACATATGTTGGCTATAAAAGTTACGTAATTCTAAGTCTGCAATTCCCTAGACTGGCTTAAACAGAATTAATAAACTATTCTATAAATCAGTTTATGACTATAAAATCTTCTAATAAATTTTTAGTCTCTATAACTGATGCCCACTCCCATTTGTCCAACCAACTGTACCACTCTTTGCAACTATGAAGAGATAAAGAACCATTACTTACTGGTGGAAGTTGTCATGAATAGAATTCAGTAAGTTAACCTGTGAGTTTAAAAAAAAAAAAAAAAAGAAAATATAGATTTGTCTTTTCTGGTATGAGTTTTCACAGACAATAAGATGAATTTTAGTTTAAAAAATTGACTATATCGATAATACCCTCAACAGCAGACACATGTAGGAAAGTCACCATGAGTTTTCCTTCAGAAGAGAAACCACGATACTTTTGATTTAGTAAAATCTATCCCAGTGATGGAATCACAGAAAGCAGAAGTAAGTCTTGGACCACAATTGAGATTTTTAATTGTACTGACTCTCAATTATACCGCTGAGAATCTTCTAGCATSATGACTTCCCAAACTAAAGCAATAAGGTAAAATGTCTTGTACATGTGTCCAATGTATTTGAAACTTGACATGAAAGTACCTYGCAGGTACTGGTCCAGTGTTCAACAGTGACTGTGCACAAGCATATCACAAAAAAACAGAAAAAAACCCACTTTTGCCTCTGAGACCGGAACCGTTCAATGTGTTCTAAAGAACTATTTCCACACAATCCTGTTAAGACTCACCAAGCAGTGCAGGAGCAGCAGGTGAATTCCTGCACTGCTTTTATCGTGCAGATGAGTTTTACAGGTTTCCTACCAGTTTCATTGCTCACTTAGCTTGTATGTGTTTTACTGGATGCTGAAAGAGGAATTCATAAAAAGTACAGAATGGCATTTCATGTGTGKGGCTCCTCTTACAAGACAATTAAATTGCACTGAACGAAGACAAAAATAGAAATTTGTAACAGCATCACAGGAGTATTTTGTTGCCTGTGTGAACTCTCCCAACTAATTAAACTATACTGAATATATACTACTGAATCACCTTTGKTTTTTTTCTTGTTTTTTTACATATTTCTGAGCACATTAAAATTCAACAACTTGCAATTAATGTGATCCTTTCTCTCAGCTTTGAATACAACTGACAAGTCTCCTGTGGTTGCACCTTCCAAGCAGTTTCTCCTTTTAATGAGTATTTGAAGTGTTCCTGACCTTCCCTTGGAAAACTTTAACAAATTCTGAACAGACTCCCAAGCAGCCAAGATGTTTTAAGAATTCCTGTTATTTACAGGGGTGAAATTATTGCATGACTCATCAATATTTGCCACATCCACATCCCTGCCTCAAGATACTTCCAATAAGCCTGTGCTTGAGTACATAATTACAGTTTATACCACAAAACATTCAAGCCATGAAAAGTAATACTGCACAGCAGTGCTGCACAACCACTGCATAGGAAGGGTGCTGATGTGTTAACACTACCGTGAAATCACCAAAATTGAAAGACATTATGAAAAAAATTAGTTTAAAAGCATTTAAAAAATGAATCTTTCGCAAAATATGATTAAAATATGAACCATGATCACAGAGGCCTTTCATGTCAGAACTAAAACCTTCATAGCCAAAATTCAATTGTATAAGAATTCCTGCTATTGTTATTTTAAAGCAATAATGCTCGGTGGGTTTTATGAGAGGGCTGGTTTGGGGAGGAGAAGGGGGAAAAAAAACCCAAGCAAACAGGAACAAGACAAAGAGCAAGTATATTCCAGACATCTTTGTGAGGCACAGATGCCAAAGACATCTTTTATACACTACTAGACAATATTTACTTGCTGAAACCTTCGTTCTAATATTTAAAGCATCTCAAGGAAATCTCAACAATATTATACATTTAACTAAGTTAAGATGGCATCAGAAGACATTCAGAATTCCCTCTGTGAACCCCTAAAAAGGCACTGAATTATTCTGGCAAGAGGATTCCCAATTTATACAACAGTGAAATAAATCTGCTCTGTATTGTGTTGGCTGCTTTTTATGTGCCCATTTCAAAAACAGTCTCTGTATGCTTTTTAAATTTTCAGGCTTGCCCTCAAAAAAGCCCAACCAAATAAATCTGTATTAAACTCTAATGTAGGGGAGAAGTTAAAGTAATATAAATTCTATAGCTTCTACTTAATGCAGTTTTTTAAATCTGGTATATGACTTTTCTGAATGGAAAAAATGAAAACTATCTAACGTGGGTTAGAATCAGCTGCTTAAGGGAAGGAAATGGTTGCTCAGGATCTTCAAAACAGGATGTGAAAGGACACTGAAAAGTGTCTTTACATAGTCAGAAGTTTGACCACTGCTTGTCTCACAAACTAAACAAATATATCTAAGTAATGCAAAACTCACTTATCTGTTGTTTTATTAGAGTAAACAGAGAAACCTAAGGTATCAAAATATTTTATATTTTAAAAGTAAAGTCATAACTTTTATCAACTCTYGTCTCCTCCTATTTCTCCATCTTTACTGAAATCAGACACTTGTCATTGCAAAAAAAGAAAACTAAAAATCACTCAGTTAAGTTATGCCCAAGTAAGAGGTGAACTCTACATAGTTGGGAGAGAGAAGAACCAAGTTGCTTTCAYGAAAACTCCTCTGACCCAGTGAAATCAGCAGCAACTTCAGAGTAGGCAGCTCAGACCCTGAGAATCAACTCTGATGTTGCTGACAGCAGCTGGAATTTGCTCTCCAAAGTTACARTCAGCCAGAAAAGAGGGTAATTTGGATAGCAAGACAGAGAGATTTGCTGATCAAATGTTACTCATGCTTTGTGAGCACAGAGAGTGGTTTAAACATGCTGTACTAACAGCAATTCTTTAACAACACAGACCATTTCCCCTCCAAGATTAGAAATATTCTTATGAATCAGTTGTTCCATTTTTATTTACAAAGACCAGTAACTCTGCTCTGATAGGACTGAATATGGTGAAAGCCAAGTAAAAACTTTTTATTTCCTTCCCCACAGACTGAATACTTAGAAAACAGTGATAACATTTTCTTACCTCCTTTTCCAAATATACTTTCTTATCATCCAGTGTATTATAAAGAGTAAAAAACTGTTTCGTTTCTTTGTGAGTTGCTGAGACTGCAAACAGAAAAAAAGAGGTAGAATAATAAAAGAACATTAGGTAAAATGGAATCTGTAAAAATACTTCATAGGCTTTATATAACATACTTTCCACTATCAATAATGGAACACACTCTGTAATACACTGGAAGGATGTTCCCTCTGCATGTGTATCTCAGCAGGGTTTCCAGCTATCACAAGCACAACACAGCTCAGTGTCTAAATTAAGCCTCAACTGCTGACAGTCCTTTATGCCAACACATGTTGGCACCAGCTGCCTGTTCATGCTTCCTTCACAAGCTTTACCCTTACGCCACACAGGCAGCTGTGCTGCTCACAGTGGCCCTTGCCTGTGGTGTTGGAGAGGCACAGGCTCAGCAGGGACAGAGAAGAACAGATGATTTGGTAGTACTGTGTGGAAAAAAAGTACATTAGACTTTATAGTTCAAGCTACATGTGTGCAAGATGCCCAACAAAGCTTTTGTTGTTTTCAAGCCTTTTTATTTTTTTATAATCTATGTGTGGTGATAGAATTAAATGCTTTTTGGTTTAGGTGATTACAGCACATGTTGGTCAGAACTCAGTGGGGAAGGTAAGGCTGAGACGTGCCTTCCCTTTGGGCCTAAAAGATGATGACTGATACTCAAATCTGCCGAGTGTTCTTCTAGTCTTTAGTTCTTCAATGCCTAAGGAAACTCAAGATATTTGTGATTCCCAAGGAAAGAGTTCAACACGGACAGTCAGCAAAAATCATTCTGGCTAGAAACCAGAACCTGGAAAAAATGTATGTGTTAAAAAAGATAAACCTCAGTGAACTCATGTTCATTACATCATACTCTAAAGGTAACCAGCTCCATCTTTAAATAAAGCCTTTATGGAACTGGTCTGCTGGGCCAGAATGGAATGGAACCACTTACAGACAGCATGACCTTCCTTCTTGAACACAGCATCACTGAACTTCCACATTTTAAAAAAAAAAATCCAGCTTTTGATTTGTACCATTCTTTTCTCCAGCTGAAGCCCAACAGCAACCCCCAGCTCAAAGTTCTGTGTCTYAGTGACAGAAATCCAGCAGTGCCTACTTCAGCAGTTGTGAGATGTTTGGGACCACAGAGCTTTCTCAGTGTCACAGGACGAGTGTGACACACGTTCCGCACATGCTGCAGCCTCGAGGAACAGGCTGAGCACCAGGAGCCTGAAAGCACTGAGGAAGTCAGGAAAGCCTGGCACAGGTTAGCAAGTTAGTAAAGGCTGCTCAGTATGTTCCACAAAGGTTTCCCAAAAGCTGGAATCAGGCTGCAGTTTGAAAAACTGCACGAACACAGGCAACAGACTGTCAGGTGTGCTCTCTTAATTAGTCTGGGTTTTGCAGAACTCCTGCCAAATGAAAGAGGCCTTTCCCAAACCATTTCCTTCATGCAACTCTGTTCTTTCACCAGCTCTGGTTGTCACAWGTCTTTCATGAGTGGATTGCACATACCAACTCAGAAAACCTTTCAAGATTTCCACTGSGTCAGAAAGTTGTGCCAACTTATGGAGCCTTCTGGGCACACACCAGAACCCGTGCAAGGTAAGACAGACAAAGGAAGAGGAGGAAGAAGGAACCAATTGGCTCATTGATTCTCTTGAAGCCTCAGCTTAATGTTTTCAATGGAAGAGGTTCAGTTAGGTCAAAACCAAAGCACTAAATATTGTAACTGAAAAGGATTCTAGTACAAAAATAACAAAATCACTAAGGTTGGACATTATCACTGAAGACTGTCTTGTCTAACACCCCCTGAATGAAAATTCAATATAACCCAAGTTTTGGCAACTGAAGGTACCTGAATCTGGCTAAATGAAAAGCCTCTAAATACCTCTAAAAATACCACAATTCACAGAAAGCCTGGCTAGAGATTTTCAGCTCATTTCTCCAGAATCTCAGCCTGTACAGTGCAGGTTCCCAGCCACGACAGAGCAGTGTGTTATCCTGAGATACGACACATACTTTGTACTACAGAAAACAAAGTCCTATAAAATTCAAAGCATCTTAAATCTACACCCAAAGCTGCACAAGTCTCTTTGATCCTAGTTTTTCTGTACTTCAGAAAGATGAGGCTCCATCTTCTGAGCAGGTAGTGCTCTGACCAAACACTTTGAATTCACTTAGACATGACAGAGAATCTGTAGAAAATTTAATGCAAGGCAACAAAGTTCTTTATAGCTGGACTTGATTAAATGAACTGCATGGCCCAGCAAAGAGGGGGGAAGTACTRGATTTGTACTCACATCTATTCCATGCATTGAGTTAGACAACACGCRTGGAAGATAGGACAAGACTAGGTCACTATGGGTGCCTCACCAGGGCGAGGGATTTGGATCACACTTAGATAACCAGTTTGGAACTGCTCAACTTTTAATATTAAATATTAACACTATTAAATATGTGTGCTTCACACACATATTTAATAAATGCAGAATATCTTTAAAACATCAACTAGTTTTTCTTGGTAGAGACTTAGCTCATGCTAATACAAAACCTAGTTAAATATACACTAGTAAGCATACTGGTCTGTTATCAGTTTACCAGTAAGAATACTGGTCTGTTATCAATTTAATGGAACAACTTTGAAATTTTAGTCCATTTGCGTGTTCCGTATATCCATGCACAGCAAACAAACTCCTAACCAAAAACTCGACTGAGCACATTTCCCAATTTTAAAACTTCTGATCATCAAAACTAAAGACAATTTGTACTCTGCTCCTACCAAGACATTGCAGGATTGTGTTAATAAAAAATGAAAGAAACCAATCCCTTGAAGAGACTGCTTTTACTTTGTAGTTCTTGGCATAGTTTGGTTCAGAACCACATATCTCATGTCAATGAAAACAATAAAAGCAATCTAATTTTAAGGCAAATTAATTAAACACRACTTAAACTTAGAGCAACCTCATCTGTATGTGGTGAATTAACGACTTTCAAAACACACTGGTCATTAACCTCAATGACAGAACCTGTTGCAGACACAATTTACTTCAGAGATGTTGTGCATTGAGTTTCACCCTCAGGAAAATTCTTACAGCCCAGCTTATAAAACCTCAAAAATATGGTGTGTAACATGAATACCAAGACCTTTAAAACACCACAAAATTAGTAAGTGCTGTTGTTACATGCCATGTGCTTAAAATGCAATTGCCCTCCTTTCAGGGCTTTAGCCTTCAGCAGGATGTTCCTGCTTGATATACATACCCTGACTGTAAAGTTCAATAAATCTCTTCTGATACTGTGTTAGCTCAGCTCGGCTGGGTACTTCATCAATCTTGCGTTGTAAAATGGCTATTTCTCTGTTTCTTCGTGCCTGAATAGAAAGTTAGGAGGGGAGAAAACAAAGCCTCTTCTTGTTCTCTTCTTAAAACGGATGAAGCCCCCCCAGCAATACTTTGTTACTAAATAATTTATTTTAAAAACAAAAAGCATTGGCTGAGGATCTTTTTTTTTTTTTGTAATTGATTTGTGACAGAAACACTTGTTAAAATTAGAACAACAAACAGATGTATTAGAAGTTAAAAGATAAGAAAAACATCAACAATTTTGTACAAGTAAATACACAAAGAGTCACTCACCAGTAGCAGCCGGATCTTTTGAAGTTTCTCTTTCTCAGCTTTGTACTGCTGTTCTATAATATTATTTGGCTCCTGGAAGTTAAGAACCCAAAACAATTGTGTATTACAGTAGCATATAAGAGCTGCARTGCAAAAATGGGCAGATTGGGTTTGTTTTCTGTTTTTGTCTATCTTCCATTTAAYGGCTCCCACCATAACCCTACCATTTGTTGTTCAGGGGTTTTTTTAATAATAATTAATGATCTGTATTAATGCTTGACATCATTTACTGTAAACAAGTGCAGTTAGATAGCTTCTAACTTTTGATATTTTWGTTTTTAAGACTTATCAGTAGTGTCTGCATTGCTTTTCAACAGTCACACTTAAAAAGATGATACAAATCCAAAGATCGTCAGTACCCCTTGTCTGAGTGTTTATACTTTGATTCAGTGGTGAGGTTAAGAATAAACAAGGTACCAGGAGAGAACATAAGCCCTCTGACTTGTATTCTAGATTTCCTGCAGTGTGGACTTCAAGGTAGCTTTTTCTTGTTAAAAAATTTAAGATTTAGGTTTACATTTTAATTTTTTCATGCTGTGCTGAGGAGGACAGCGGCATCATGGAAGTTGTAATCTGTCTCGTTTCAGAGGCATGAATGTATCAAATGTTTACCCACTGAAAATAAAGTCATTCAAGCTTTTCCTTTTCTGTTCATTCATTATTCATTGCCATCAGTCTGGATGCACTTGTGTTAAAGCCTAACTTCTGACAGCTKCTCACTGCATGCAGTGCACCGAGCCACTGAAAACTCATGCTTTCATCCTTCAGATAAACTCACTTCTAAGAAAAAAAGCACCAAACCAGACATGCTTTCTGTCAGAGGWATGCACAGCTCTTAACACAACACCCAGAGATTCCTCTCTGGTACTACAAAGAAAGAAGTAAAAGGCACAAAAGCATCTATGAGTACAGAGCCCCATGGATTCTGCAAGAATAACAGAGAATGCTACAGATGTTTTCAGACTACTTATTTCTAGGATTATTAGCCTGAACTGTGGCTTTACAGAGCTTTTCAGATATTCTAGCAGATACTTTAGTGCKTACAAGAATGCCCCAAAAGTCAGAAGGACCTAAACCAACATCTCAAAACACAAATTGAAAATAAGAACTTAGACTTGTGCTATTACCTGTTCCTCCCCATTTTCCACTGCTTCAGCTTTCAAATTTTCAATATTTTGTTGTAATCTCTCCATTTCTTCCTTTAAAACAAACAAAAGTTGATGTTGCTTTTAACTGAGATTTATTCTCTTAACATGGGAGAGCAGAGATCTTGAAACAAAGACTTCTAACAACACTTCAGAGCTGACCACGCACRTTATATCTAAATTTTCAAGATTAAACAGCACTGCCTGCTTAAGGGTAAGGCATCCATTAATATTCACTGCATTAAACTGTCTGCTTCTATTAAACACAGGAACAGATTCATTTCTTACTTGCAAATATACCAGATCCAGCTACGACAACTAATGAGTGACATGGAAAATGAAACTGAAGAAGCAAAGCAACATTACAACAGTGTGACATAGGACTGCAATGCACAGCGTTTGGAGAAATGAATGAACCTGAAGTTCCTTGAAAGGAAGTTTCCATTACAATCCTTTAGAGCTTTCCAAAGGAGYATGTATGAGAAAATGAGGTTCCTATACTCAATCTAGGCCTTAGGACACTATTTACTGCTTTTCATTCTATTAAATTCCATCCACTATTGTTCGAATAGAAGAAAATGAAAACACTTCTCTCAGATCACATTTCTGGGCAGTCCATAAACACAGCGGTAACAGGACACCAAACACAGCAATTAAGCAGCAAAACTGACACATGCTCTGAACACTGCAATAGCTCCATCTCGGTCGTGTCTCTTTTGGTGGGTTGCTCCACAGGCAGAGGCCTTGATGAACTCTCCTCTTTGGGACTGTCCTCGGGTCACTGTCAGCTGCAGTATCCAGGGGGAGATGATCCACTTCAGGTGGATGTCTAATTCAGCCCAACCCCAAACTTACATTTTAGCAGAATGGGAATGGGAAGGAGAAGAGCCACACCTGTGACCAGCATAAGGCAGATGTGGTGTCTAGGAACTGCCCTGTATTAAGGAAGGCCACACGAACTCAGATGCCTTGGCAGCCCTTCCTCACATCTCCCTGCCCCAGGGGTGGTAATATTCAACATAAATCTGGAGTTACCGGTACATGGAGGGTGGGAGGTGTGGGACAGATGACAGACAYGGACACACAGCACAACAACCAACCAGTGTAATGCTTATTTACCAAGTTTTGAATGAACCCCTGTAGGAGACACTGGGACTTACCCTACAATGTGCTTTGAACTCTTGTTCCTGGCTTTTTAGGTTTTCATTCATGGCCACCAGTGCTCGCAGACTCTGTAATACGCTAAATTTGAAGATCCAGTAAACCACATTAGATTTTTAGTTTCTAATTTAAATAGATGAAGAATTAACATGTATTAGAACAAGCTTAGTTCTAAATCAATTTCCAGTAAAACCTGGGGAAATTAAAACCCCAAATATCACCACTGATATATCAAGGTCAAAATAAAGATGCAGTATTACACCGAATATTCTGATGGCTCTGCTATGTTTTAAACTCATTATTGTGGAAGTTTTGAGAGACTCCTACTTAATTTATGAGAGATGAAGGCTTCAAATATGAACAAAATAAATCAAGAAGGCGTCACCTACTTGTCAAATGTGTCTAGGGTTCTTCTGCTTTAAACACCTACAATTATTTTGAACTACAGACTTGACACTTTTCATTCTGACTGAATACCATTGTAACGTTTCCCTGTCTTTGGAAAGCAAGTTGGAGAATTATTTAATTTTTAAATATTAGTTATTTGTTTAGGTCGACAAAGCAAGAAACAATGAATGATTCATTTTAAATCCATTATTTTTCAGAATTTCAAAGGTAACAAAGGAAGAAACTTACCTAGAATCTGCTTGGGCTTCTATTGTTTCTAAGGCTGCCAGTTCTTTGTCCAGCTTTTCACTGTAGCTCTTAACCTAAGGGTTATRATTAATAATAAATTGAAATCCATTTCCACACATAAAATGATTCATGGTGCCCAGCTTTCCCACACCATGGGATCAGTGAGTTAGACTGGCAAACACCTTCACTGTTTAATACATTCCTTTACACAAGGGACTTCTCAAAAATGCTTCAGTTACAATCAGTACACAGAAAAACACACAAMGATTACCTCTGTTAATGTCTTTTTTGCTTCGGCACATTTTGCCTGCAGATCAGCACATTTAGCTTGCAACTGTTATGAAAGAGGAAAAAAAAAAAGAGTTGGATTCTATATTTACACTAATTACACCTGCAATGGAGAACAGAGAATATTTGAGCTGTTCATAATGATTGTCTATTAAACAACGGACTAACCATAAAAAACCACTGTCTTTTCTTGTCAGCTACTCTTGCATTTGATTGCAAGAAATCTGACTATTTAATTAATAACAGCAAACATCTGCCACCTGACCTTTTAGATGTATTAAGTCCCAGAATAAACAAAAACTTTCACAAAATAGATGTCAAAAGAACGGTAACTTATTGGACAGAATCTCTGCTAAATTGCTCAAACTTTTGCCTGGTTATACTGGCCTAGTTTCACACCAGGCTAAGAAGAAAGTCCCATTTTATACTTCTCCAAATAAGTCAGGGCAACTCAAGGCTTGCACAGAAGCACCATGGCACCAAACGACAGACATGTCCACACCAAATAACCAAGCTGCTTTATGGGTTTTTTTTGTGTGGCTATGAAAAGTCTAATAAGAAGGCAGTTACCAAAATGCCACCAGGTATTTCACTTGTCAAATAATTTACAGAGGCTAATTCTAGAAGAATATCCTTCTTTAAACTCCTTATGATTTAAGATAACATTGCCAATAGTAACAACAAAAATGGGACATGGTTTACAAAAGTGGAGCAAAAGTGAACAAACAAAAAAATGCACACGTAGCTCTGTTCCGCTTCCTTTCATGCTGCTTTAGTTTGCTACTCATAACACAGAGCTGTGACTCCACTCTTCCCTTTCCACAGACAAATTTATAAAAAGAAAGCTTTTTTAATTTTTTTCATAATTTTTCCTCAATAATTCACCAATACACTGAGTTCTAACTAACCRAAAAAAATTTAAGCCTGCAGTCCACATCTCATGAAAACTCACATGAGCTATTAGTTAAGAGAAGCCTTGCCAAAACTTACTGCAGTATTGAAGCCAGAATTTCATAGACATTTTTTAAAAGCCAGGGTCTTGACTGTCACTGATTTCAAAAGCTGCCTTTGGCAAGTGGTAAATAAAATCCAGCCAGGAAATTTTTACTTTACTAAAATGATAAAAGGATTATATTTGGCTAACAGCTGTCAGTACATTTTTTCCCCATATAAAAAGAGCACTGAGATTGTTACATACTGAAAACAAGCAGCACAGAATTAAAGGGCCCTCAGCTGTTAAAATATCRAATAGCATGTGCTCCCCAAAATTAAGCCTGAGCTAACTGCTCCCAAGAACACGACCTGTTCTCACAATCCAAGGGCCATGCAGTGTTCTAGGACATCCACACCCAGACTGAGCCTGCCTCCAGTATGACCACATATTGTCTGGAGAAAAACTACACATGGATGGGAGCTGTGGGACACAGCCAGAATCTGTACAACTGCACCAGAGCACAATCAAACCCGAGCAAATGTGCCCTCTTCTCTAACAGAGCAGTGCTACACTGACAACAAAGCTTTCCTGGAACAGGTTTGCTCAGAGAAGATGCTGCAAGTGCCTGCACTGTCTGCATTCTACAACAGACTCACACGACATCTGTGCCCTCCTTCACATGTGTGTGCCTGAGGCCTTTGTGGTTCAAAAGAAGAGTTAAACTGTGACACAAACATACTTCAGTGACTCAGGATACACTGAACATCACCTCAGTCAGTGAGACAAGCTGGCTCAGATAAAGGAGAGGGAGTGATAGAAGTCTGAAAAGTCATTATAACGTATTTTAGAGTAACTTCCTAGACTTCTGGAAACTCTGAAAACAGCCCATTCAACCCTATAGCTAACAAATCAAATAGTGCTAAGTCCCTCAGTTTTTCTCCCAGAGGCATGCAAAAAAAGGAGAAGCATGTTCTGATTAGCTAGTCCTCTCCTCACAGACAGGACTACACAATTTTTTAATATAAAACCAGCCACATTGTTGGAGGTAATAAATGTGCAAGATTCAGAGAAATCAATGTTCAGCATGACAAACTGCTGGTACAAAAGATAGCTTGCAAATCTTTTCTGGATGGCAAAAATTTTGTGCTCAACCACATTTATCAATGTTTTCTTCTTTATTACACACACAATACTTACCTCTTCGAGGAGTTTGGTTTTTTGCAGAATCTGCTTGTTTAGAGATGCCATCTTCCTTCTGTGCTGCTGGGCAGCTCCAAGCCTTTCTGGTCGCTCCTCAGCAGAAAGCTCAGATTGCTAAAATCAACAATAACAACAGCCTTTTGGACCTCACTACATTGCTTTCCRCTCAGGAAATACCAAAGTGGGACACACCTATGACAGTCCTTACCAAGAACTGAGTCTCACTATCCAACAGAAAGAATGGCTGATTTATCTCGCAGCAAAATAAGAAAGAAGCTGAACAACTGACATTTTTTTTTGTATCAGCATCACCAGGTTAAACCTGGTTAAATTCTTAAATGGAAAAAATACAAATGTGCTAAAAAGCACTTGAATCCATGGTATTTACTGAACTTGTTGAATCGGAGATGTTCCACACCCCAATAAGTAGATCCAGAGCTTTCAAAAGCCTTGAACAATAGCGTATTTAGATTCTGGAATAAAGGCTTGGATGCATCTTTAGGCTGAAGGACAATGACACACTCAGTGTGGTAGATACATTTACCACTCTGGGGGGTTTTTTGTGTGCGTGCACGTGTACTATTGACACCAGTCTTTGAGAACTACTCAATCCAGCACGCATTGCCAAGAGAGTGTCTCATAAATACATAATGAAGACAGCAATCTGGACCCAGTCTCCTGTTCTCTCTGAATTGTGAAAGCAAAGCTGACAGAAACATTCTTTACCAGAAATAACATTTATAATAGAAATTGTATATTTGCAGCAGACAAAAGAATCATTAAAACCCACTGGTATCTTGATGTCTAAGGGATTACTTGCCTAAAAATTATTTGTACCTTTTGCAAGTCCTCACTCTGATACTTAAATCCATCTGTTTTGGTAATTTGCTTCATGCACTCAGACTTCTTTTTTTCACTTAATCCATTTTCCAATATTTCATTAGAAAACCAGTTAATTTTCAAGTACCTCAAGTGCTAATTTATAGTCTGTCGAACACTTCAATACTAAGTGCTTTTTGAATAATTATCAAATGTTGACAAGTGCTACAATGTGTAATCAGCTAAAATGCTACAAGAATTATGATTCACTCATATTTGCTCCTGGTTCCACTCTAGGCAGGTGGGTAGGCAGCTTAATTTTAAATGAAAATAAGAGGCAAAACCTGTTTTCCTCCGCTCCATTTTCTACGTTATTCATATTGAAGAGCAGCTTACTGATTTGTTATACTTTTATATCCAAGAAAAGACCAATTCTGACATCTTAACCCAGCAATTCACATGCTTTCTTTCCCTTTGTTAGGAAAGGAAAAAGTGCCTCTAAGCAACACCTGTAATCCTAAACTATTCAACAAATACACTCAGTCTTACTTAATCCTCTCATTATTTAGTCAAATCACATTCCTTCACCAGTCATGCATTCCAAGACCTCATCCTTCCCACCATACTTTTAGCCCCTTACATGCATAACATAAAAATGGAGAAAAATGGAAATGCAAGAGAAAGAAACATGAGCTAAACCAGTGAGACTGATACTTGCAAAAACAGTAAAACTCCATACAGTACAGCTTTGGCATTAAAAAGAAGTCATGCTTCAAGAAGCGAACTTTAGACATCGCTTTTTGAAAATGGGAAACAACCACCACTATAATACAGAGGTTTCTGCAGAGAAATCTTTCTGGTCTGCAAATGAAAAAGACAGGGGTGAGCCTCATGCAGTCACTGTGGGCTAAGGATCTGCTCTGCAGCTTTAAAGTTATTGAGGAACTGGGTTCCAATTTGTGGAGAAAAATCCATCTTTCAGCAAAGAAGAAAATCCTCCCCTCAGTTCACTCAACAAGTGAACATGGCAGCAGAATGGAGGGGCAAATGCAGAAAACTATACATTGATCATCTGCAAAAATGCCTCTTGTGAGAAAGGTGCTGGCACATGGCAACATCAGAGCCAGAATTTGGGTTGTCAGCTATCTTCACTGGGCTTAAGGATTCTATTAAGACTCTGGKAGACAAACAAGCACTGCTGTATTCCTCAGGCTACGTAGAGTTACAAGGGGATCAGACAGAATTATATCCTAACATTGCTGATGCTTCAATAAACTCTTTGATAACACCCTTAATTCTTTTCCTGGTGCATGCATACGTGCACAGAATTTTATTTTTTTTAATCACATCCAATATATTTGAAAAGTGATCTATTTTTGGTTTGCTTGAATCAGTTCTTGCTTTCCGGAGTATTAATCAGTGTTCTCCTATAATAGTCAAGGTCCTGCTGCCTTCTCTCAGAACAGAAGAAATGTAACATTGAAATATGACCCTTGGGTTTTTGTTCTTCCAATCCTTTATAATAAAGAAAGGCCAAGAATTTGCTGTTGAGCTATAAGGTTTATCTCCAAAATGGGAAAGCTCCATACCTCAAATGTGTCAACAAAAAGGAAAAAATATGAGAAGACTATTGGACAAATAAGAGCGACCTATAACTCATATSTGGCAGTGATGTATTGTATGTATTAATTGCTTGAAGAGCCAGATTTTCTTTTCACATTACTGTAAAAAACAATCACAGTTGAACACAATAACTGGAGCAAACATACACATTTAATTGCCTTGACTTCTCAAAGCAACAAAGGTTTGGGTTTGAGACTCAAAACTAGAGATCCAGGGCATGACTGAGAATTGGAGCCCAGCGCAAGCATCTGGAAATCAGAGTGGARGAGGCCTAGACTTTTCTCTGAGCATGCCACAGAACTGTATTGCTGTGCTTAACACTGAACATTTAAAATGTATTGAGTTTAGGCCTGTAGCTTGAATAGATACAACTCAGACTCTTCATTCATGAAAACATTTAAGCAGGTACTTAAGCTCAAATTACTCATAAATGCAATTGAGGGATATGCAATTTCGTACCAAAAGCTTGTGTACATTTAAATCTCTTTAAAATACTTACCTGAATTCTGGCTGTGCTGCTATCCACAGYATATATGAAACTGTGTTTCAAGGCCTAAATTAACAAGCTACCAACCACCACGTGGTAAAACCCAACCAGGTAACACACTTACCTTTTCAGCATATTCAGACACGATTTGCTTGATCTCATCTGACTGGAGTCCAACAATCTGGCCCACTGTGCTTGCTGTCAGTTTGCCCTGTAATTATATCAAGAAAATGTCTGGAGTTTTGGAACTGCCTGTACTTTTACATGACAATTTCCATAATTTCTAATTTTAAACAGAAATTTGAAGAACTTTTACAATGGGTAAAAATCTCTAATGACAAGAAAAGTCCAGGAAAAGTTCCACCCCTCAAGACCAATTTTGCTGATGGAAATTTCTCACTTAAAACCTTTTAGCAAATTTTAATTGTATTCTTTACGCTGAATTTTGCATTTGCAGCAATAAAACTCTAAGAATGCAGGCATGTGCAAGAATTCACCTTTCAAAGTGCAAGCATGTATAAAAACAGTTTTGAAATAGAACTGCATTCAACAATGGATTTCAGCAGAAAGCATGTCTTTGAGACCAGACTAATTACAACCTTTTCTTTTGTGACTCTCCAGCATAAACAGAAACATTGTTTAACAACTAAATTTCTTCCCAGTCCTCTCAACCAGAAATCAAAGAACAGACTACAAGTTCCATTATATCATTAAATACWACTGATTAAGAAAACAAGATACATATCCAATATTACATATCCAGTATTTTCAGTGTCTTAGACTAAAGCTGTTGTTTATAAATATTTATCAGTGCC
Source organism: Amblyornis subalaris (assembly GCA_018881555.1). NCBI lineage: Eukaryota > Metazoa > Chordata > Aves > Passeriformes > Ptilonorhynchidae > Amblyornis > Amblyornis subalaris. Next base: position 2,913,815 of record JACAXG010000074.1, read on the forward strand.
TTGAAAAGCACCTTGAAAGGCATACAATTTTCCTCCACCCTCCCCAGTAAAACAATTATTCCTTTGAATAACCTCATTGGATGAATAAAATAAGATCATACTGCATTTTGGGCAGCTGCAGAGTGTTGTCTTTCCCTTGAAATTCTTGTAGAAACCATTTGAAAGAGGCACTTATTTATATCGTTGTTAGCATTTCAAGGCAAACTATGAACTCATCAGCCTTGCAAAAATTACTGTCTTCCTACTTGAACCATCTTTTCTTGCACTSTCCTTATGAATATTTAAACGCAGTCATTCCAAGACTTCAAACCTGAATCACTAGTCTGATTTTAGGAATAATTGCCACAATCTTGCCATAAAACTGATACAGCTTTGTTTAAGTTAAGTGCTACTTACCTCTTCTGTTGCCATTGCAGCCATTCCAGTCATCAGAGTTTTAATGCGAAGCTAGAGCAAAATACGAAAAATTACACATAACAATTTAATTTCTACTATTTAGCTTTTTTCTGCTAGGGACAGGGACACATCTATATAATTAGTATCATAGAACTTGTATTTTAAAGCATGTAATGGGGCACCAAGTCTGTGAAAGTTAAAGAAGAGGTGGCTAAAGTTACCAAATTTCAGAAAAATTCCTTAAAATTCACTCAGATTATCCCACTGTCAACCAAAAAATCAACCTTTTAAAAAATGCTCAGATTCCGAAACAAAACCTGAATTTTGGCGTATTAGACATCAACAAACATTAACTTTGGGCATCAATTTCAGGTTCCATATTCTGTGGGAAGCAACTCTCACTTCGACCAACATGGCAGTTTTCCTTGTTTTGGAGAATGACTGGGCAGTGAGAACCACTGCTGTCCCCCCAAGTTAGTAACATCCATGCCTACTGTGTCTGGGGCACACCTCTTCAGCAGCCTGAAGGTCATCTTCATCACAAGGCTCAGCTTTTCCTGCTGCTGCAAGCCCTGGAGGTAGCACAGTTTTTTTATCTTCAGCCTTTTAAAGAAAAATGAAGACACATTACACGTAGTTCCAATATTCTAAAGTGTTAAGAAAGACATCAAGGAGAAAACTGGAACGTAGCTGTTCTGTTTTTACGAATACATTTCACCTACTGCAACATCCTCACACTCCAAACCATGCCAACCGAAATGTAAGCCTCCTGGATTTCTCTCAAGTATTCCAGCTSGGTTCTCTAGCTTCCTAGGGACTTATCTGGTACAGATTCCTTATTCCACTGCCTTCTGAGAGCTACCAACCTCAGAAGACAACCCAGAATATGATGTCTGCTACATAGGAGAAAGCTGATTTTTTTTTAATAAGTTATTTTTAGAACTTAATATCGGTATAACAAACATACAACTTAAAAAGTGCARAACTGCCTAGTTCAGTGAAAAGAATTTGTACCACCAAAATAACACTTCCACTACAATCATGATGAACATCTAATATACAATATCCCAAGGTCAACAATATTTTTGAAGACACAAAATGAACTCTATAAATGTGAATGTGACTGGTGGTTACTCTGAGCGGAAAACAGGCATGCCTAGATTGGGAAATACCTCCATTTATAAAATTTAAACGTGAAATTTGTATGTGGAATATTGAGGTAATGAAGAAGGGCAACCTTAGCTTACTCAATGTATTGTTGGGTTCATGACATACTTAATGCATTATCTTCATTATCTCTGTAATAAAACTTGTAGCCAAATTAATATCTGCACTGAAATAATAAAACTGCAGGTACCCTGACAAGGACATTTTAAGATTCCACAATCATCAAAAGCACAGCAAGGATGCTACTTTTCAAGAAGCACAATGATTTATTTATGGCATGGTATCRTGTTTCTCTATCACATTAGATAAACTGCTTTGTAATAAATGTCTACAATAWTTCTTACCAAGCTGAATGGTTCTTTAAAGAGAAAATCCCTCTAATGATCACATTATGGAACACTTAGTTAAAACGTACCCACTAAACAGACAAGATATGTCACTACCTCACAGTAAAAATCAAACCAAAACAAAYACAACACCCAAACCCTTTCTTCTAAGCAAAAAAAAAAAAAGTTTGCAAAAGTGATCTGTGAGCAGAGATGAAAGAAATCCTTTAAAAAAGGGTTATCAATTCCACCTTTCATGGCATGCAGATCTTTAGTTTCAKTTAGCCATTTTTAAGAGATGGTAATAATAGAAGTCACAGCTGTTTATTCTGCTATACTCTTTCAAGATCTAACAGTAACAAACACTTCTTCAATACAATTCTTCCCACAATTTGTGTATTTTAATTTAGTATATTTTTACCTGTTCTGTTTTTCCTGCTTGTCTGCTAAATCCRTATCTCCTAAAAGAACAATAGTAACATGAAGGAAAAACACTGTTGTTTACAACTTTCACAAATACATTAAGTTTCTATCAGTTTTCAACATAAGATATGCACCAACAGACAGGTTCAGATTAGTTTTGAAATGGTTCAAATAAACTAAATAAGCAGGTACTGGAGCACATTTACAGAATGATTTCAGATCCATCTACCCCTTCCATCATGATTTGCAAATCTTGACTTTCCGTAAAATACTGTCATGTAAAGCTCATGAAAGGAAAAAGCAATGCCCTCTTTCCATTTGAAAGTTAATCCTGAGCTATTACACTATAGTCCATGTTACTGTTAAAAGGAAAGTACTCAAAACAGTGAGAYAAAAAAATCTGAAAATCTATGGCGCTGGGGGAAAAGAAGCCCCGGAAGATACAAAATGGAATTCAAATGTCATCCACGCTCGTTAAGTATTAAGAGCTCAGACAGCAGACAAGCTGTCCTTACCACTAAACTGTGAAAAGAAAACTGGAAATAGAAACTAGAAACAGAAGCTCTGTAGCTCCATTTTTATGTGTTTGGAGAGCTCTCAGCAAACCAGAGGGACTTTCAAARATAATGGAAAAGTGAAAGCCTTGGTAACTTTGTCTCTAAATGAAAGTTTGCAGGAAAGTAAGAAGACAAAACATTAAACCATGATTCAGCAACCACATGAGAACTAGAAACAGAAGCAATAGCAACTGCAGCTTCTTTTTCCCCACACTTTCAGTGGATTGCATGCAAAAAGACAATGTTGATTGGCACACGTGACGTAGAAGCRTCATGAATTTAAGCCATTTCTATAACATAATGAACAACTACATTAAAAAACCATACCCTGGTCTCCCATTGCACAAAACATGGTTCACACATAAGAGGACTGTCCAGTCCCCAGACAATTTACAGGGTAAGTAAAAAAGATCTGAAAYCAAACAAGAGTAAATCTGAAATTGTTCAATTCTGAAGTAGTAGGAAAAAGCCCATCACAATCCAAATTTTATATGTAATGCTTGTAGTACACACAGTCCACAGAGAGCTAAATGAAGCCTTTCACCTGCCATATTCCAGAAGTGTAGCATGAACCTTTGATTCCTCATCCAGCAGCTCCTCAGCTCCCCTCTGACGTTTGTATTTTCTCTGGGGTTTGTAAACCTCCTGCAAGACAGTGAATGAATTCAGAGTTTGTAAAAGATTTTCTAAAATAAATGAGGAATTGTTATCTAGAGTGATATACACAAAGTTTGCTTTCCAACTCAACATACTTACCCAAATAAACATTCTTCACTTTCTCTTTTTGGAATTATATTATAAAATCCTACTGAATTAATTTCTAAGCAATTTGCTATAGAAATTGTATTTCCAGGTTTAAAAAAAAATTATAAATGGGTATTTAACAAGAAAAAATTTCTCAACCATCTCCTTTGTCATGTTTGAAAGAAGAGTAAAAAGTAACACACTCAACATCTATTAAAATTATTTGGGTAATGCCAGTGTCTAGAAATGTCACCTCCTTTGTGAGTTAATTCTGTTTTTAAACTCTGATTAGATAATTAAATGCAATTATTATTTACTCAACGATCACAAGTTACAATGGAATTAAAGCAGATTTTATTGCAATTTAAGGAACAAAAATATCCTAAGAAGTTTGGTGGTAAAATGACTTCAATCTCAGTGTGATCCAATAGCTGGACAACATCCCATCAAATAAAACAAGGATTCACAAGTACTATTTTGTACTGATAGAGCTGCTTCCAATTTAAAAACAAAAGAAAGAATATTTCCTGCTTGATCTGACTTGTATAACACAAACTATTATTTTCAACAAACAATTCCTGCACCATAACACTGCTGAAATGGCTTTCCATCCTTTTYAAAGATGTAATCCCAAAGCAGAGATTTCAAATAAGTGAAAATTGACATTATTCCTTGGCAAGCTTCTCCTGAATTTGTCTGTTACCCTTTACAATTTTTACCTGATTTGTAATCTCAATTTCTGTCATCTTTGCTTGCAGCTATTCAAACTTGCTACATTTTTGACTGTCACATGAAAAAGCTTTTTATGGCCATGGATCTCCCACAAAATGTACTTTCACATCTACAGAAAGGCAATGCAAGTCATAAAAACAATTACAGCTTTTATGATGGCATTCTATTTTATAGCTGTGCTGTTTAAAGTGTAGGCATCATACCACAAACATTAGTCTTGGCATCAGGTAGTAGTAGAACAAAACCCCTGCAAGATAACAAATCAGAGTAGTTGAACAAAACCCCTCCAAGATAACCTCAATTCACCAGACAGTCACCTTTCAGTAGCAGCAGTTCCTATTCCAATGGCCATTACTGATATTTAACATTCCCTTTTCCCACCTTTAGGCCTGATCATGACCACAAATCTCAATGTACTGTCCCCTTGAGAAAAAAAGGGTATGTCCTTAGGCCAGGGCTGTAATAATGAGTTCAGACAACTCATCTTTCACACTTGTTGATCCTCTTTTAGGAGAGTGGATTTCTCTTCCAATTCCAGTGCACAATGATTTAAAGGTGACCTGCAAAAGAACCTTCATCTAACAGCCACTTTCTCCTCCTTCCAGTTCTCATGGATAGGAAAGCTTGTGCACATTCTCCCTTGAAAATTCATTCTGTGTGTTCTTCCAGACTGCCCTCATCCCTTAATGCTTTAAGGGATCTCATGAGCTAATCTTTCTTTAAGAAGATCAGGTGCCAGCTATAGAAGACATGATCCTGACAGAGCTCATACATTAAAGGAAAAGGTGTTTGTCTAATGATACCCTGAGCAACGATGAACAAATGTSAAAAACTTTATGTACCATGAAGGTGCACCTTTAAATAAGAGATCTGTGAGCCACAGTAGAAGACAAAGTACAAATTAATAGGAAATAAAAACTAAGCCTTGAAAACACTTCTGTTTCTCAGCAACCAAAGGGAACCCTTCATCACTGTTAATCAAATATCTTCTTTATTTTTTTAAATTGCACTGAGAATTTTAGGTACTAGTGTCCCATAACAGCACTGTGATTCCCTTTTTTCTGTCTCTTCAGTGACAAGGTCAAGATCAGCCACTTGGATACAGAATCTTTAGTGCTATTTCAAGACAGTGCAGGTAAAAAATGGGCACACTTGAAAAATTAGGACAATTATTCTGAAAATTGAAAATAAGCAGAAACCCAAAGAATTTCAGGTGCTACTTGATAGAAGGCACATTTGGAATTTGCTTTCTCACACAGGTTTGCACTCTCAATTTAAAGAGCTATACAGGTGCATAAACAATGCAATGATACCTATGTAGAGGGTGAGCTAACCTGTAAAACAGAAAAYGTGTCTCACTGGAAAGACAAGTGTTTCTTGTTAGAGTAAAAGCCTCATTGTAAGTCTGCTAATAATTAAAAAGCCCAATCAAACCATGAGGAACAACACTTCAGAGACTGTAATTGAAATTTGCAAAGCAAGAGCAATTACTCAAATAAATTAACAAAGGATTTGCATTGGTCATCACCTGGAGACTCTCATTGCAATGTTATTCTATAAACACATGCTGTAATTCAACCACATACATTAGGCTCAGGAGGACTCAGGTCATTTGGACAGAAAACACAACTCCCTCCCTGACAGAAGGGTAAGGTGACTTGTCTGGGCCATTACACAACCTTTCACATGGCTCCCTTTACACTGGCACTGAGCACCTCTGTCTGTGCATGAACAGCTCAGGGTGCCTGGCTAGAGCTGGCTGAARTAGCACTGATTTTCACCATCCATTGAAGAGCCTTGGAAATGYCCCATTCAAAGCAAACCCAGATTTCTCATCTCTTCTCAAATGCTGGCCTGGAATTTACCAAGATGGTAAAAAAAAAAACAAAACCAATAGCAAACTGCTGGGAGTCAGAAATGGTGATCTGATGGTCCCAAGCAAAGAAGGGAATTAAAAAGCAAAGACAAACTCCAGTTGCTAGCTAGACAGCTGAATTCAGGTATGAGAGAGAGAGCCTAGGTATTTTACATGTCATTCTCTGTAGCATTCATGAGCAAGCTTTCAAAACACATATACAGTTTATCGAAGAGTTACAAGATTTGCATCTGAAGAGGAAGAACACAGGTGAGACCACCTTTCCCAACCAACACCTACTTGAAGAAAACATTTCTGAAATAAGGTGTGTACTTTCACTGCTAATTACAAGAAGTAAAAAAGTCAAGCTCTGAAACGCAGATAATTGAGATCATCACCATATTAACTAACTTTGACATAAACAGCTCAACTGCTGATAGCTTCAAACACATACTTAGGTCTGCTGAGGGTTAATAGTCTGTAAGCTACCTTGTGATTTTTGTTTGATAGTGTGGAATTCTACACTGTCTGTGCAGGCAGTTGATGTGGTTTATCTACTCATACAATGCACACCTAAAAGGTTTTCAGTCTGATATATTGGCATTTGAGACCTATTCTAACAATGAAACTCAATGTGTAACTTAATTGGGACCTTCTAACGAGAAAGCTCAGGACTGGCTGCATAAAACAGACTTAACTACTTTCATTTCATTACTAAAACCACTCACTTGTTGACAATAAAAAAATAAATCTAACATACTTACAAAAATATCAGTAACCGTTTTGATCGCCTTCTCTTTTCTTTGCATGAATTCATCATCCTGAAAGACATTAGTGGAGGCAATTAAAAATACCAGGAATGGAGATTAAATCTCAAACATTCTAATGATGCTGTGAAACAAAGCTGTCAAAGAGTTTCTGAGTTGCCCAATTATTTGGTGAAATGTTAGTGATTTCCTGTAACACAGAAAAGTACTKGATTCTGCCATCAGAGGATAGGCAGGTCATTAAAACTGTGTCCAGGTCAGCAGTGTTTCTGTTCTCTGCTTATACAGCACCTGACACAAAGGCAATCCCAGCCCACTACTGGGATCTCCAAACTTTACTATACTACAAAGAAATGAAGCTGGGATAGGCTTAATGTGGGAAAGAGACGTTTCCTCTACTGTTCCAAACCACCYCAAGTTAATAAAATCTGTCTATCCCAATACTAGGGACATCTACCCTTAAGTTAGAGACAAAGCCTGGGTTCTAGGTGTTATATATGGAATTGCCTTGTGATACGTATAAACAGAACTGATGGCTTTGCACTACAGGAACATATCCAAGCTCATTCCATCTCTCCTCCTATACCAAGGAAACTTCATCTCATTACTGCAGAACAGGAATAAGAGAGGATGGCAACACTGTTCTAGCATGCCATTTCAAAGCGGACAGCATTTGACTACTATCAGGATAAGGAATGTGATCAAGGTATCTCAGACAGTCCAAAGATGATCCTGCCACTACACTTCCAGATAAAATTCACCTCTCACGAATCATATTTGACAGAGAGAAATACAATCCTTTTTAACCCAMACCGATCCCTCTCTCCCTTTCCCAAAGCTCAGACTTTGAATGAAGTTTTTTAGGAATCTAGTTTTCAAGAAGAAATTTTGGGGGTTGGATACAGGGAGACAAGAGCTGACTTTCAGCACTCTGAAACAAAACCCAAATTATAGAGTGTTAACAGTACATGAATTCTCAATTAGCTGCATTAGCTTCTCCACAGCATGCTGGGTGTTTTTGAACAGCTAGAATGACAGAAAAATATCAAATACTGCAGGAAAATCTAGGGCAATCATTAAGTAAAAGTTAACCAGAATCTGCTTTCTGTCACAGTAATGCTTAAATCTTTTTCCCAGATGAATYTGTAAAAGATTCCTTTAGGACTGGTTAACAAAACGATTGCAAAAGCAACTCTGGTATATTGTGCAGATTTCAGAGCTGTGAAGCTAGTACCACAACTGAGCATTTGACTTATTATAACACAAACAAAAACTGGCTTCATCTTACCTCTGGCAGTCTGTGAGTTTTTTGAAACTGTGATATAGAGTAAGAACGGATATAGTCTCCCATTTCTTCCCTTGTTTCTATTGCACGTTTCACCAGCCACTGGAAAAAAAATTGTATCCGTGGAAAAAGGAAGAATAACAGCAGCAAACACCAAACTACTGCATAAATATTTTTATTACATGATAAAAGTTAAAAGCACATTTTAAGCAGAGAAACAAGAACACGTGATYTATTTGTAAACATGATAACTGGGACCTAATCCTAACAAAATGATTCAGCATTAGGTGTTTTATAAACTTCACATTTCTTCTTCTTCTGTGCATATGYTTCTTGTATGAAATTTTCCTACCACAGATCACTCACTGTTGTAAAAAACTACAGCTCCACCGTGAAAAGACTTATCTTCAAGCCTATGAAGTGTTCATGAAGAACCACATGCCTGTGCAAGAAAAAAGACTCCTTCCGACATTTATAAGACCACACAAAAAGCCACAAAATATTGAAGTACATTTTAAACAATGTTGGAGAAGATAAATCTTGCAGGCTGTTGACAGCCCGTGCAGGAGGTCACAGAAAAGATGAGATCAGTCTTGGGATCCAAGTTTGAACCAGCAACTGTTTCCTGTGCTATAACCATGAACCCCTGGAAAGCGAGGGGAACATGATGACAACACGAGAGATGAAAGTGCAGACTATTAATTACCAAGCACATCTCAACACAAGATTGTGTACATACTTTTGCCTGTGATCATAAGCAAAATTTWCTAAGAAGAACAACGAATTTCTGCCCACATGGAATATTTGTTAGTCTTGGGGGTTTTTTTTGAATTTTTTTTAAAGTTCTGCTACAGTCTATGGCAGTGAGCCAACTCAACTTAATGTCTTCCTGTAGGGAAGGATCTGTCTAAATTTTTACACAGTGCAAGAGCTAATGGGACACAATGCCAGGCAGAAGAACAAGCTTTTGTAATATTTGGAAACTGATTTGAGATTTACAGATAGCAAGTGGAACCTTGAATGTAACAGGGCATTGAATAAAGTGACATTATCAAATACATAATTCCTACAGGGTGTAGTCAGCATTTGGTAGCTCTTGCATGGTCTTTTTCAGAACACAGTACACTGGTGACACCAATAAATTTTCTTGAAAGTATGTCTTGGCCAGGATGAAATGAGGAACCTGTAGCATGTGGGGCAGGCAGAACTTCACAGGGACCTGACAGAAAGCCGCGATTTTTCAGAAAAGATCCTCTACATAAAAAAACCTAAGCCTGTCAAAAAAGACTTCATCACCAAGTATGGGTCAGCTCTACCACCTACTGGCCAGCTACTGATACTGAGAACCACTGCTCTCAGAGAAACCCAGAAGCAGATTTCYTTCCTGTTTAAAATTAATGTTTCTCCTTTCCAGAGGTAAAATTCCAAACCATGATTTGGGATAAAGCAGGTGAGAGAAAAGAATGCCTAGTGCTATAGCTCTTATGGCAGGAGTAATATTTTAAAGAAAGCAACCTTGTATTTGATAAATGTAGCCATTCCTTGCCATCAAGTGACCAAGGCAAGAAACTCATCTGGATCGAATTTTTTTTTTTGGTAGGAAGAGTTCAGAAGTAAAACCTGGCATTAGCAAGATACAAACTTTCCACTTTATACARCATCATCACAGCTTGAAAGCTGTGTAACAGTAGCACACACCACAGAATGTTTTGTGGGCAGTGCATTAAGTGTGGTTTTCCTCAGGAGCCTCCTACTAGAAGATAACAAGAAAGAGCACCAGGAAGTTTTCCCCACTTCTTATGAACTAAAATTTAGATTCAATTCTTACTTGCTAAATTCCTTCACAGGGAGGAGGTAAGGAGATATTTAAWGAAAAAGAAGCTTGCTTAACAGTCTTCCTTTCCCCTGTGTATCAAAGATACATTTCTGTGTGCAAATGAAAGGAAAAACCAAAACATGATAACAGCATGCCAAAGATTCTCAAAATACCACATGTAACTGGAACACATCAAGTGYTGGCCTGAACCCTAATAAACTTGAGAACTATGCACATGGTCAGTTAGTGGTGCTCAGCAAATATACAGTAAGAGGATCACCTGTAGAGCAATGTATTTTTCCACCCATACAGTTTTTAAGTGATTTGAAATAAGAATGAATTATGCTTAAAGAAATTACCCCAGTGGCTTTTGCCTTATTCACTTCCTTCTGATTCAAGGTCTATCTGCATAATTTACTCCATAAGCTTAAACACAGACCGTAAGGTATTTGTTCTATTTCCCAGTCTGGCAAAGTAGACTCTTAGATTCCAAAACAAGATTAAACTTCGGTTTCTTCRAGCAGGCATTCCACAAAAGGCACAATTTGACTCCTTTTCAAAGAATTTAGAGAGTTTGTTTGCTTTTTAAATGTGGATCAAACAATACTTAGGGATTCTATCATCCATAATGTCAGTCCATTCTTTAAAAACATTAAACTACTTCTCTATGATCATTTATTGCAAAATTAAATAAAAAGCCAAGCAATAAATCAAAGCTTTTCTAAATTTTTTATGCAAGTTTTACAGCCTTTTTCAGCAAAGTATCAATACACCATAAAAGTATTACCTGTACAACAGGAAATATATGAATGAAATCCAGTCCCTGGATCTGATGTGGTTCCAAACGATGAGGACACTTCATTTTTGGTAATACTGACACGATTTTTTCAGTTAAGGCACTATCATAAAACAACAAAAAGACAGATGTATTTAATTTCTTTCATACATTACAAATTATTTTTGCAAACACAGTAGTTTGAAGGTTCCCTCTAGTGGCTTCCACTCTACACACTGTGAAAAGCAATCAAACTCATTTACAAAACAGCTTTTACATGGTACTATTTATATCATCAGTCTGTGAAGAGGTGATTAAGCCCCACTTGCAGGCTCCTATCTTGGAAATTCATTTATACTGTTACACAGAAAATGTCAAGATCTGCATGTCTGGACAGATGAAATACCCATGTCTGATACACTTACAAACACCTTTGCATGTTATAGTATACACCCACAGGAAGACAGTAGCTTTAAGAACAGTTATATTTAAGTATGAAATATGCACTCAAAGAAAGTCCAGAATCGAACCTAAGGACTTAAAAATTTATTTAGCAGAACTCCCAAAATATATCTTGATGTTAATCTTGAAACTTTATGAATTTAAGTATATACTGCACTTAAAAGCTAAAAACACAGTACACTTCACATAGTTTTCAAGTGACTAAAACTGAATTTGCTGGCAACCATCTCATTCAACAGCTCAGCAAGAGCTGGATGACTGAAAGGACTACCCTACCACAAGAACTTCATCTTGTTTCCACCGAATATCTTATTTTAGGGCAGGGAATTTTTTTGCTGCCAATGTTGTCAAGTACATTTTTAAAGCAGGTGTCACCACCGAGGATGAAAACCTAACTAGGAAAACCAAAGCTATTTCTTCATGAAGGAAAAAAATTAACTGCTCAGTACTGACCTCAGTAGTGTTTAGTACTGTTGAAATGGACAACTAACATTCTGAAACAACAAAAGAGGATCAAGAGATATGAGACAGTGACGAAAATCTGGGAATAGAGCCTGAAACATTATACTTCCTAAAGGGGAATGAAGCACAATCAAAGCAAAAGAATTAAAACAAAAATTATTTCTCCAATAGATGCAAGTTCCTCTCCTAATGTATGTTTCCATGTTTATCCCAGCCCAGCAATTAAATAACAGGACACCATAACAATGTCTTCAGAATAATACTGAGAAAACACAGTTTAACTTTTCCTTATCTTGAGACCACCACAGAAGCCCTGAGCAAGCCACCACCAACATAAACATTACATGGACATCAAAACAGCCTATGCTTGTGTGATTCTGAACACTTTAGATTTACAAATAAATCATTGTTGTTGTTTTGGGAGAGGAGCCTGGTTTTTGTTTTGCCAGTTTTGCATCCAGTCAGCTGGAAAAATAACAGAACACTTTCAGAACAACTTAACTATTTCCTACTCTGTTGTTCTCAAGGAGAACAAAGATGGCAATTACAAAAACTACTATCACCATCTTCATTCCTAATCTCTACTTAATTCTTTGCACTCAGCAATGCTTTGTGTAGTTAGTTATCTGTGATGATTTGAATGTCTCCAAGTGCCATGGCAATAGCCACAAATATTTATTTTTAAAAGCCTTTCCAATACCCTCTGACATTCAAGAAAACAACACAGGAAGATGTCCTTTTTAACTACATTGAGCAAAGAAGTCTCTTCATGCCACTGTAACTTGTCAGGCTAATCTTATTTCCTGCAAATTTTAATTATGGCTCTTTATCAAAGGTACAGATAAAGAAATAATGGAATTTAGAATGTGTTCTCTTTCTCAGCATAAACAATGTTTATAACCTTCCTAGTACAGGAATTAGCTGGCTTATGAGCAAATTCCATGCAAAAGAAATGAATCAAAACAAAATGTTCTCACTGGGTCCCTCTGAGGAAGGAAATTCTCCTGCTCAGTATGGGGCAGGTAACTATTTTGGCAACAGTGACATGCTTTAAATTCTGTTTGCTGATGCTTACAATTCCAACCCAGAACCATAAAAGGGAGTCAGAGGTTATTTACACAGCAGAACTGCAGACATAGGGAACTCAGGGAAGGTCTTCTAATGTTGCACTCCAGCTTCCAGCAGCGTGGTCTCCCTCTGCCCTTTGCTTTGGCCTCTGCATCATCCCCTTGTGCCAGCACAAGCATCTGTGCAGCTGCGCAGAGAACTGGATCCAGGAATTCATTCATGTTAAAACTATTTTTTTTTTCTTTTGGGGTTTTTGGGGTTTTTTTTTTGGTAGGTTTTAATCTGGATCAGTTCCCCATCCAGTTCAGTGTGGAGCCACATAAAWGCTTTCACTGCTTAGCACAGATATAAGAACATGGCAGCCCAGTGTGAACAGCACTGCCTTTTTTGAAATAAGCGTCTTTCCAGTTTTAGAATTTGTGGAACTACAGCGTGAGAAACCCAGAAACTTGTGCAATGTTTTGTAAACTGGCAGTCCTGAAAAGCAGGAAACTTGAACTAAAACTCTTTCTTAGAAACAGAAAAATAGGTAACTTCCCTCTCCCCGCCCACTTTTTGTTTTCTAAGAAGAAAAATCCCCCGTTTGCCATTTAAYAAACTTACATTTTTTGACCAATAGTAGAGTTTTCCTGAAATAATAAATCAACGTCGATATCAAAGCTGCAAGTAGTGATACACCACGTCATGCCTCCCACCACCTGGCAAAGGAGCAACAGCATGGTCAGGTCCATTTTAAACTGAAGAGGTAAAACCAAATACATCTTAAAAGCTTTATTTACTTTAGAAACTACATCTCAGTAATCTCTCCATCCTCAGCATCATCTCTGCTCTAAGAGAGACTGAAACAGATAGCATAACCATATCAACTTCTACACACAACACACATATACAAGACAGAAACCAAACCAGAGCTTATTGGCATTCTAAATTCCTCTCTTAGCTTTACATAGTAGTTTTGAAACAGCTCTCAGATTGAAAAAAGCAAACAAAAAAACCAATGGATAAAACACAACAGTATGTTAAATGTCATGATCTCTAGAAAGTGACCATATCAAAAGTTTGATCAAGGATCATAATTTCTGTATTAGTATATTTACCTTTATATATACACCTCTGCTACTATTATTTCTTGCTTGCTGACACAAGCAACACCAAGTGCTAGACACAGAATCAGCACAGCAATGGAAATCCCCAGCTCTGAAGAAATCTCTCTTTCAGGCCCTATTCTGACACACACTTAAGCATATTCAAACTCCTGAGTAATTTTATCAACTTTACATAAATATTTAAAGACAACGTTGCATAAACATGTGCAAGATAACCTAAATGTATGCAAAGGCAAAGAACAAAGAAAGGGATTAAAATGTGGAGTATCTTACCAATATCATGTAGCAAATTAGGAACCCTGATTTCTAACAAGGTTAGAGCATTACCCCTTCACTGCTCTCCTCTGAAACTGCTAACCAGCAGCGTGATCATTTTCAGTAGCAAGGTTCATTTCAGGGAGGTTGAGCATGGTCATAAAATGGTAACTTTGCAATTGTATGTAAACAAGTCTAAGTGATTTCTGCACATAAATGCAACAATGTTACATCCTACGGCAGTCTCCTCGAAACTACTGTCTGTGAGCAGACTCCTGAGCAGCTACTTAATACTAAGGAGTTTGAAGAAAATAAAATCACATTGCAAAGTGAGGCTGCACTACGATCAAAGAGAGAGCAGAAAACGGAAGAGTCCATTTCAAGGCTGCTGTAGTTCTGTGTTTTCAAACCTTGGTTCAGGAGTTTCTCACAGTCAGCACTACAACAATTCAGAAACCTCTCTTCAACCTGAACTTTGCTCACTGTCAGTATCACATACTTCCTGTCTAGGACAATGAAAGGTTAACATACACGACATTCTAAAGATATGTAAAAACAGCCCCAAAATAATCTCACCAAGCTAACTGTTCTATTCTTACACAGATACTTCCTCATTTCTCATCAGTGTTGTTTTTAAAATTACCATGCTATCTCCAAGTATCCAGTCTTTTTACATATTCTAACTGCAGTTGAGAGAGCGGAGAAAATTCCCTGTACACAACTCTAACACAGGCCATAACACCCACAAAAAAAGCAGACAGCAATTAGTTTACATCCAATTGTCTCCTCTAAAACAGGCCTTGCTGCATAAAATCGTCTTTCAAGACTGAGGTCCTGTCTGTCTGAAACTAGGTCATTTGCAGAATTATTTACACAAGAGAAAGCCTCATAGGTTGCAAATGTCTTTTATAAAGTCACCTAGAACTGGTAAGCAAACTGGCAAAATATATAAGCCTCATATACTTTAAAAAGGGGTTTAAAAATATTGTACTGGCCTCACCTTGTCAAAGGGTGATAACCCCTTGATTCTCGCCCGAAAATACCCAGCAGCCACCAACAGTTCCAAAATTTCAGTCAACTTGATGTTTTGTTCCTCATCTTCTCTCGTTTCAACCTGACAAACAAACGACATGACACTAATTCAGTGTTTCTCATTCATTTGAGGAATGAACATTTTCCAAATCTAACCTCAGCATAGACCACTTATCAGGGAAAACCTTGACTTCCATTAGCAACGTGGTTGTTAATTTGAAAGACATTAAACAAACTGGTAACACATTTCTACACAGATTTAACATCACATTTTTTCATCCAGTTAAACACTTTAATCTGCTTTTGCTGTTCAAGCTCCTGGTCCACTGCCTGCCTCCAGCTAGCGAGACTGTCCTATTGCCATAAGCCACTTCATTTATTCTCCATTTCGCACATTTCTTTCAATTTCAGGGTTCATAAAATCACACTCCTTAATCTAACCTCTATCCCAGGTGAAACCAGGACACACTTCTATAATCCTTCTACAACAACAGGAGGAGAAATTCACATGGAATTCCACTTCTTGGGCACTGCAATTTCAAAGCACAGCAGCAACAAAAGTAAACTGTGACGGGCAGCCGGGACAGCATCAGTGCTCCGAAGCCTGACCAGCACAGCCAGCCCATCCCAGTGCTTTTGTCCCCACCTTAAAGGATGAAACCCCACAGCTCCAGGGGTACACACGATTTACTACAGGCACAGAGCTCCCGAACACTCTCCCTAGGCCGGAGAGACGGTAACAGGGCTGCAGGTCTCCCCCGAGGGGCTGCAGGGACTCACCTGCACACCCTCCCGACCTCTAAACCTTTGGGCACCCTCCTCCTCCCCGCTCCCTCCCACGGGAACCCGCCGAGCCTGGCTTGCAGAGGGGCACGGGAAGGCGACGGGGCACGGAAGGTGACCCGCACAGCGCTGCCGGCAGCCCCACAGGCCTCCCCGCGCCCCCCGCGCCCAGCCCGCTGTGCGGCAGCGTCCCCCGCGCTCCCGGCGAGGCCGGGAAAGAGGCGAAGGGGCAGGCGGGGATCCCGGGGACGCCGGAGCAGCGGGGGCCGGAGGAACAGCGGCCGCGCCTCGGCAGCGCCCGGGGGACGGGGGGCTGGGAGAGACGCGGCTCCGGTACCTCCTGCGGGGCCTGGCGCTCCTGTCCCCGCGGGACCCCCATCGCCCTCCGCCGCCGGCCGCGCCGCTGTCACGTCCGCTCCCCGCCGCCGCAGCGCCCCGGCGAAGGGGTGTTCCCGGCCGGCGGCTGCCGGGTTCCCCCGCCCCCGCTCAATGGTTCGCCCGCACCCTCCTTGCGTACAGGCGCATCCGGGCCGTGCCATTCGCGGCCGAAGGGGTGCGGGGGAAGGAGGGCGGAGGCTCATGTGACTGGCTGCGCGCAGCGCTACGGCCGCGGCTCCGCCCGCGGGCTGCGCCCCTGGGGGTGCCCCCGGGTGCCCCCGTGCCCGCGGCCCCTCAGGGCGCGGCTCCTCCCCACGCGCGCTTCCCCTTCGCTGGGCTGCTCTTCGGCCGCCGCTGTTCTCTGCGCTTTTTCCTTTTGCAAGGGGTCCTGAGGCCTCCCGCCAGCATGGAGGACAAGTTACTGACTGCTCTGTGACTGCGAGGCGCCTCACGGCCGCTCATGCCCCGCAGGGCACTGACACTGCTCATTGCCAGCCGGGTTTTCTTTGGTGACCTAACAGCCGAAGTGGGGTTTAATTTTATTTTTTTCTGCCCTGCACACAGGTCCCAGAATCACTGAATCAGTTATTTTGGAAAACACCTCTCACATCATTGAGTCCAACATTGAACACCACCAACTCAAGCGGACCATGGCACCAAGTGCCACGTTCCTAAAGACTTCCAGGGATAGCGACTCCACCAGCTCCCTGGGCAGCCCAATCCAATGTCTAATCATGCTTTCTGAGAAGAAATTCTTCCTAATACCCAACCTAGACCACGCCTGACGCATCTTAAGACTGTGTCCCCTTGTCCTGTCACTGTTGTCTGGGAGAAGAGCCCGACCCCTACCTGGCTACACCCTCCTTTCAGGGAGTTGTAGGGAGTGAAAAGGTCCCTCCTGAGCCTCCTTTTCTCCAGGTTGAGCCTTCCGAGCTCCCTCAGCCGCTCCTCATCAGACTTGTGCTCCAGCCCCACGCCGAGGAACCCCGGCAGCCCCGCAATGTGGTGCGGGCTCTGCCTCCCAGCAGCGGGCACGCCATGGGGCCTAGCCTGAGCATCCCCTGGCGGGAAAGCGGGCACCTGGATGTGCTGGAGCCTGGCCTCCCATCCCGGGTTTGGCAGCACGGGGCATCTTCTGCAGCGTGATGGGTGTGCACTGGGGGCTGGATGCTGTGCCCAGCACCGGCTGGTTGCCAGCACACGTTGGATTCATGAACAAAATCACACCAACACTCGGGGATTTGATGGGCGGTAACAGCTTGGTAGCAAACCACGGCAGCATTTCATGGGTAGCATTCTTGTTGGTGATGGAAATATCTGACAGGGGTCTCTTTTAAAGTCTACTGCAGGTGTTCTGTTTCCAGAGTCTTTGCCATACACAGAGTATTACAAAAAAAACCCCTTGCACTCAGCTGTGGCTAGATGTCAAAGGAACAGGAGAGCTGTGTTCCCATCCTTTGGAGGGCAGCAGAGCATACATGAGCCAAGCCATTCCAAATGCTGCCCTGACAGAGCAATCAAAACAATAATAATAATAAAAGCAAAAATAGGCCAGACCAGCTCAGGCCACGTACTGGTGTAACCACAGGCCACGTCTTAATTAGAGCCGCAGAAAACTGTTCCTCAACCCCACAGGCTAATGTGGTCACCAGAGCAATACAGGCTTTCTGCTTTTTGTCTGCCTTCTCCTCACAGAGAAATGCACGGCTCTAATTTGATTGCCATGGAGAGGAAGACTGAAGCAAACAAACAGCAGGGACAAAGAGAAAGGCTGGAACAGGAGAGTGTTAGGAAGGGATGTAGGTGACCTTCAAAGGCAGCAGCAAGCGCAGGTTGTAAGGTAACTGCTAAAAAGAAACATCAACTTGAAAAAAATCTTCCTGAGCCATGATACGGTCATAAAATCCTTTTCAAAGAAACACAATAAAGAAAAAGGATAAATAAAAAAACAAAGGTACTATGAACTAGGGGCTTGGGTAGTAACTGAGTATCAGACAAGGGAAACTGAACTTCTTCTCTGGCTTTTTAAAGCATAGTAAAGCAAAGGAAGGAGACAGGGCTAATTAACTCCTATGAACTTTAAAACTCATGCAGCTGGCACCCAAAATCACAAAGCTGGCTTGAAATGATGTACTTACAGAAATGTAATAGGTTGTTTTAATTTGCTCTATGTCTCTGAGACCACAAGGACTGGAAACACTTTTCTCCTTTATAGTGAAGGCTGGAATTTTCCTTCATGGTATGTAGTTAGGAAAGGAAAAAGAAAGGCATGAAAATACAAAAATCTATTGTCATTACAACTCATCTTTGATCACTTGAACCTCAATAAAATACTTTGTAAAGGCATTGCTTCCCAATGCCTAATTGTGATGCAAATTCACTGAGTTACCCAGACAGATCCATCGTCCCCTATGACATTCGGATAATCAATCTTCTAAATACCAATTAGGTTTAGAAAGAGTCCCAAGAGGGGTACCATCTAAAAAAGAAAAACCTCCCTTCCTTCAGATTTTTAGATTTTTTGCTTGCAAATCTCTAACAGATTCAACTTAGGCTTTGTTTTCCCTTTCCCCACTTTATTTTGATCCATGAAGGTAAGTGAGCTCTGGCTCTTGGTGCAGCTGCTTTGAACAATCCTGTCTTGATTTTTCTATTTCATTAATCTTGATCCCACAAAGCCGAGCTAAAGAGCTTCCTCCTTTTTTTTTATAGCCATGTGATTCATTTCGCTGTTCAGCCTGGACTTGTGACAACATCAAACTCAGTCACCACTGAAAATGTAGCAATAGTTCTCAGTGTATCTTTTAGCACATATTTGTTTCTTCTAAGAAGAAGAATAAAAATGTGAGATGGAGTTGTAACAGCAACAGCAAGGGCTCCACTCTGTAGAGCAGACACAGATAAAGTAACTTCAGTAACTTTCCAATTTTCTCTGTGCTGAGAAGGCTTAAAGGAGATTTATTTCCATAAATTCAGCATGATAGATAAAATAAAGATAAAGTATAACTTCCTGTGCAGTGGTCCTTTGTGCAGCATCTTCCTGTTAGGGTACAAAGTTCTTTTATGTATACCATAAAACAAAGTCATGGACAGATCTCAGAGTAAACGAAAAGGATCTCAGTGGTTGCACTGAACTATGGCCCTCAGTACTGCCATGACTGCATCCTCCCAGTTGTATTCCTACTTACAGGAGAAGCTGAAGCCACCTCAAGGGAACTAAACCCAAGCCTTCCAAAGTCAGTATCAAATCTTGCATTGTTTTCTGTGGCTCATATCATGGGTGAGCTCTGTTTTCAACCCATTTTATTGCCTGGCAGCACCAGCACAAAGATCACTTCCATCCTGATCCCTAATGAAATGATCCCTGTGATGAAGGTTTTCATCCAGGTTTCTGGAATTAGCAATACTGTTGGCCACAGTAGTATCTTCCTCTGCACTTACTCTTCTTTTAATTTGTTGTGTTGGTTGTATCTCATCTCCTTACAGTGACTCAGTTCCCCTTCATCTGTTTCCTGAGATGTAGTGGGCATAGAGAACCTTTCAGTAGGCAATTGCAAATTCCCCATTATCATCAGTGGAAGTGAGACTGTGCACTGTGAAATGAAAAAGTCACAGACCTGTTACAGTAGCCACTGTGTTAGAGGCTGCAGCAGACCATTGCATCCCATCAAACTGGCTGATATGCTTTGCAAGGTGTTGTGCCCTTTCAGCACTCACACGTAACAGTAAATAGTGATGTTTTAAACATGCTCATTCTCGTATCCATGGATGACATTTAGAAGGTCCAGTCCAGCCTAGGCCCTATTCAGTCTCTCCTCTGAACAATTCCTATTCTCAGCATTTAATAGTTTAAAATATACAGCCAGACAAGAAGACAATTTTTTCTTGAAAATTATGTATGTGTCATTTTTAATACTGTTTTGTTAAGATGGGCAATATGAACACAGACGTTTTTAGCTCACTTACCAAGCTGTTAGGTCATCCCAAGGCGAACACAGGCAAAACAGGTGGAAGCAGTGGATGTGGAAACAGAAGAAACTCCTATTCATGGTCACCGTCTTTGTGATGTAGTTAGCAAAGGGCCACACAGTAGTTCCTTTTTTAAGCAGGAGGAAGAGGAAAGACTTTATGGCCTGTGGAATTTGTAGAGGAAAAGAGAGTCTGATAGTGAAAATATTGAGGTTCTGGTAAGAAAAAAATCACAGCTCCCTCATGGTCTACATGACAGAAGTTGACAAAATTGGTGGCTGGTCCTCTCTACAATTTCATCTGTGCAAGGTCTCTCATGACAGTCTGTCTGGAGAATAATGAGAATATTATAACTAAGTGTCTGATGAATACCAAAGTTTTTACCAGACTTCTCTCTCTGCAGCATCATGATTTTGATCACATGACTCAAAGACTGTGGTCAGGATATGCAAGTAACCAATCATTTTGGGTACTTCAATTTTTGGGAAGCTTTAGAGAGGCTTCATTTGCAGAGAGTGCTACCGTTCCTTCTGAAAATCAGGCTACTGAGGAGTTTCTCAGTTTCCACGTGGGCACACATTGCAAAGTTCAGGCAAGGACAGGCACAGCCTACCTTGACAGAGTAGTCACCCAGAGTGAAGTTTGTTTGGGACAGTGCCTTTGCACATCTTCTCTTCTGAAAGTCTCAGGTCATCCATAGATCATATGCTCAAAAGAAATTAATCTACAGGAGGATGAAGTGGGTCTTTCTAACTCTTCCAGGGAACAACTAATTAAGTTTGAGTCACTGAACCTCGACCTGAGAAGGAACAAACAAAATGAGAACCTTTGCACTCTACGTGCATCACACATTCCTTGATTTGGGCCAGGATATTAAATTTCAGATCACAGCTGTGTCTGGGATGCTCGTGCAGTGAATAAATGTTTTGCTTCATTTTTATATTAATACTGAGCAAATCTGACATGGAATTGTTGGAAAACAAAAAGGCCAGGAACTTATAATATACTTGTGAAAGGTAAAACTTCTCCAAACAGAATCACCAGCAAGATTTATTTGATGTTTGAAGAACAAAAGGCTGTAGGTGGTTGGATTACTGGCTTACAAATCCCTACCAAGAGGAAGAGACATGTATATTTTCACCATGGCATTTTTAGACAAAATGTATGGATTTAGACTTTACCTCCTACATGCCATAATACTATGACACATCCTTCACTTAAAATAGTTTTATGAATGAACAGGTAATTTCCCAATGAAGTGAGATAATCTGAAAYAGTAACAGACTTCTCACAGGTACACCTTACTCCCAAGAGAATGATGATCTAAGGTGGAGGAGTTTCTTTGGCTTTTCTTCTTCCATGTTGATTTTTTGGAAAGGGAATTGAAAAGGCAATTGAAGAGAAGTGGTAAGAGGAGCAGAGAAAATATCAGTAATGTAGAGGCAGAAAGAAAGGTAGAATTCAAGGTGAGCACTGGAAGTGTAACCTTGAACAGAGCTAAGCAAAAGGGAAAATAGCCTGCAGAAAAAAAAATGTCTGTGTACTGTCTGCGTAGACATCCAGTTTAACCTGAGTAATTTATACATCTATGTGTTCTGAAGTGAAACAGTCCCACCAAGCATTTTCTTTTTAGGAATTTTATCCTGACTGCACCTTAATCCTAAATGAAAAGCAAATTTTGCCGCCACTCACTATTACTCCCTCCATCTTCAGACTGCTTCTAAGCAGTGGATTCTGGCATAATCCAAAACTGCCAGTAGAACCACGCGTCTTTCTAAGAATTAAATCTCGCTTACACGCAGGCAGACCTTTGACAAATGGTGGAAGAGCACCCTCTGGTGACACCAGGCACATCGCCGTATGCTGCTGCCAGTAGGAACTGCATTCCTGGAGTACAGGCTGTGCTCTGGAAAGCCTGCCTCGATGTGTTTTAATATGTTTTAATTCATTATTCAGTTATACATAAAGAGTACAAGAGTGAACGTCCTGAATACAAATCAGGGCTGACAGTGACCTTGTTTCTACTGCCCCTTAAATCACTGACTTCTTGTAATTTGAATCAAACTTTTTCTGAATTGTTCTGAGACATTTTTTAGGAGGCTTCGGAGCAGGTTTTATGGGCACCATGAAATGCAGTCCCAAGTTTTATTGCACTGGACATTTCAAGGCTTTTCAGTGTGTGATCCAAGCGTTTTCTTACAGTGTTCAAGGAACTTGGCTGAGCTGTCTTTTCAAAGATTTTCTTTTCCCATAGAAGCAATTATTAAGAAAAATGAATTACCTTTTGCCATTCTAGCTATTCAGAGGTAAGGAAAAAGGATGGATCTTAACCTATTATTTGCAAATCATAGCTAATTTCAGCACAAATTGAACCCAAATATGCTAACAAATAAAATACATGATTTTTCTGAATAGGTTCTTCTTCACAATGATGATGGCACCCATTTCATTAAAATTCAAGGGCAAGCTAATGTGAGTTTAGTTAGAATTTTAAAAAGCAGTTAGTAGTTATAATAAGTTCAGAAAACACTTTCTGGAATTTTAGTCTGCAAAGAACTGGTTTTCTAAGGCTGTGGTTTGTGCAGACTGACTCTCTCATGCTTCAAAACTGTGTAAACCCCCTAAACATCAGGGAGCCTTGCCAAAAATTAGGTAAAGGTCAAGAATGTTGAAACCGGAGAAGTTCTTAACTGTGATGTCTGACTCAAGTATATAATTAATGAAAAAATGGTCATATAATAACCAAATTATTTGTTAATTTATCATGTGAACCTGGCCAACATAATATTGATTTAATCTTACATTTAATAAGACAATACAGCATTACATCTCCAAAGTGTAAGCATAAGCATCAGAATGTTGCCTGGCATAAAACTGAGTACCATGTCTGAATAAGTCAGCACAGATCATATCATGATTATCGTGACAGAAAGGTGATATGTTGTGCTACCTCCCAGCATCTCACAACAGTGGGCTGATAAATCTTCATTCAGCCTGTGATGCCACCTGGGAGTGTTAAGTTTGTTGCAATGTTGAAGGTGCTGTAGCAGAATCACCCAGCTGGTAAGTCTACTGCTTTGTGCAGTGAGCAATATTAAGGAAGGCTGCAGTAATTGATGCATTGGAGCAAAATCACTCACATTAACTTAGAAAACAGATCCATTTTTGCGCAAAAAAATGAGGAAGGATAAAGTTACATCTCCAAAGGATTTAGCTGTCAATTTGTATGAGATTTCTAGGGTTTCTTAGAGCACAAGAAGTAAAAAAAAAACCAATCCAAGTTCGGGCTCAGTTATTAAGAAGCCACCTATTAGGGTTATATGCACAGTAAATGTTCAACAAATTCATGGGGCTCTACAACTTGGAAGAAGCTGCTTTGTGCAGAGACAATAAGCAGCCTGCACTGAGTCTCAAATGAGAGCTTCCTGTCCTTTCCAACGGCAAGACCAGGTACCTACTGTGGCCAGCAAGGTTTGTATTGAGTCAGCTTTGGTGGGAGTTCTTGCTTTTAGATTCACGTGTGTGCATCCACTCTTGCCAAAGATCTGATGTCACTTACTGGAAGGGGAAAATCCCTCTTTGGCAGATGTATGTGTTCTAAACAAGATACTTCCTTTTCTGTGTGCCAGAGTGATACTACTGAAATTATCTTCTGCATCTAATGTCAGTCATGCGGCAACTGTCTGGGAGCAGCCATGGATGCATGGTCTGTCTGCTTAGTTGCAGTCATACAGGTAACATCAGCCATGAGTGCTACCTGCATTTTGTTCCTTCACAAGTGCTATCACAAAGGAATCAACTGACCCGAGCTTGGGTCTCCCTGAAGCTGTTTTGTTGCCAATAAAAGCATGCATCATTTAAAAGAGAAACCTCCACTTGGATTTATCATCACTAGTGTTACTAAAGACTAAACATTAAAAATTCAGTCGCCATAAATAATGTAATCAATTTAAATCACGTGGTTTAATATATCTAAATCATATAGCAATATGAAGGTTTTTCTCTCTGATTTTTTGGGGCTTTGCACCCGTGAAGATTTTATTTCTTTCCAGAAACCACAAAATTAAGAAAACCTTGGTTTCTTAATTGAAACAGAGACTTTAACCTAMTCCCTTGATTCTGTGAGCTGGACTATAAACAAACATCGAATACTGCAAGGCTCATAATAAAAATAAGGAGAATTGTCAATGCCTTATTACACGGCTTCACATCCTTTATGCAGGGCCACTCAGGAGAAAGATTTCCCTCTAAGATTGTCAGCATTTTCCTTATCAGTCACCTCAAAAGCAGCAGTATGGCTGACTCCAGTGACTATGTTGAATTTTTTTACAGTTCAAGGCTAATGAAGTCTTTTGTTGTAGAATTCTCCTAGCAATTTCTCCACCATCTCCAGTAGTTCGTATCCTCGTGATTTTGAAAGGCTGGAAGTTAATATGTTTGGAGTTACACTGCTTATCCCCAAAGCATGCCCTCTTATCAGGGACTAGGCCTTCTAGAAACAGAAGGTGGAAAAAGATGCCTTGTGACTGCCATGACTTTTGAAATTAGGAGGAAAGTTCCTACAGGTGCCCAAACACCTGGGATATGCCATATGCTGTCTGGTGTAGTTTGTTTGGAATGGCTGTTAAAATCTCAGCTCATTCACTAAGCAAGCATTAAAAGCTCCAGCAAGCTCGGCTCCCCATTCCTGCTGCCCTCTTTCTTGGGATCCAATAGATGTGCAGCTGCATCTACTCTCCTAAACCTGTTTCTGTGGAGGCCATATAACCTCTTCTAGCTTCCCATCTCTTGGCCTTGCTCTGACAGCTTCCCGTACCCCAGGCTGTGAAGCCCTGTGGTTGCAGACATGTGTTGCTTCTCTTACTCAGACTTTTTGTAAACTAAAAAGCCATGCTGTGAAAGCCCACTTCCTACAGATGGACTCAGGAGAAATTGCTTCCTTCCACTTTGGGAAGCCTGGGGCTGGTGCAAAGCTGAGCAGTGAGCATGGAGCAATGATATAAACTGGCAGTTCAGCACAGTCCACATGGAGCAGAAATGACCGAATCCAGGAACTGCTTCTATGGAGGAGATGCAGTTGTTCCCATTAATTCAGGGACTATAACTTCCACCAAGAGAATAATTAACCTTTTACCTTGACTACTGTTCTACTGAGCTTAAAGCCACTTCTCTTCATCTCTCCTGGTGAGGCTATCTCCCAGCTCCCTTTCTACTGCAGATTTAAAGAAAAAACTCACAATGCATTTTCTTTTTTGTCAGTCTTTGCTTCCCTAACTGGCTGTCTTCTAGTCAATTCATCTACTGTACTCTTCCCTCTGTGTAGCCAAAAAAATCCTGCAATTTTTTGATTTAGAAAGTAGGATGAATTGAGTGCATATGCTCTATCAGAACATCGCATCAGGATTTGCCTGCCTTTATTTCTGGAAGTATGTATGAACCGAAGCAGCATGTTTCACAGTGGCTCAGAGAAAACAGGTCTGTGCTGGTCTGTGAGAGAGAGAAAAGCCAAGTCTGCTTTCAGGAAGACAAAGTGAACTGGGAGT
Organism: Amblyornis subalaris; assembly: GCA_018881555.1. Classification (NCBI taxonomy): domain Eukaryota; kingdom Metazoa; phylum Chordata; class Aves; order Passeriformes; family Ptilonorhynchidae; genus Amblyornis; species Amblyornis subalaris. The sequence goes on from JACAXG010000074.1 coordinate 2,939,716, forward strand.
TCCAAAGTGAGAAGGCAAGCGGTGGCTCTTATGCCATGCAGTAAGGCAGAAGTACCAAGTACCAGTGATTTTTCCATGAGCTTGCCAACAGGCAGAATTTCAAATGTTGAGCCAGTTCTGAAAAGATTGTAGTTTATGAAAGTCTGCCTGCATATCTGCTGGGCGGTTGTGCAGAAGAGTGGATGTTCTCAGGAGGGCATCCACTTATTTCGTAGGAGAAACTGAGGAAACAAAGAAATGCATGGTGAAAGGGTTAGAGTCAGGACAAATATTTTAAATATTTTATGGAGAAATAAAACACAAAGGAAAAAAGCAACATCTCTGGCCTTTGACCATGGTCAGCTCTAGTCCAACTTCCTTCCAAAATGTTTTACTTAACTCTTTCATTTTCAGAGTCTTCATGAGTCAGACCTCATGTCTCATACTGAGGTTTTTCAGGAGACCTGGACATGAGTTTGACTGTTACTAAATTCTGCCCACCAGAACACACTCCCGTGCTAACAGGTTACTGTACTGATTATCAGGCCTTTTAGTAATCAAAAAATTAAATCAGAAAAGCAAGGAGATTGAAAGTATTGCCATGAGGAAAGAGTTAATACCAGAGCAGTAAACTTGTACTGACAAGAGCCTATTCCTGCCACTGCAGGGTAAAAATATACTATTTGTAATAAATGTATATAACTGCAATATCATTTACCTTTCAAGGCCATCAGATTAACTATCTAAACACAACATTTAGGTTAATCTTCAAATATCACTTTATCTTCCACAGTAATTTTGCTGACAGTCCCAGCCAAAGTCTGCTGTGGTCGAAGGAAAGGAAAGTTTTCTGTTGTTTTATATTGAATCAGGCCAAAGCATTAAGTCATTGAGGCAAAGCTGGATACATATACATAGGAAGTAATAGAAAATGTCATGCTTTTACAGACTTCCTATCTCCAGCTGCACCCATCAGTAGCACAAATATATTCCACTTTTAACATATTTTCCATAAGAAAACTCTATTTTTTCAATTCAATTATATATATATAGATACAGATATATGTAGTTTTCTGGAGGGTTTTTTTGAGGGGAGGTTTTTCAGTCGGTTGGTTGGTTTATTCCTGGATGCAACCCATTATCCATACTGAGTTTTATTTGTTAGATGCAGTGAAAATGCCAACATCAAGTAACTAGACTGGAAGGAACTTCCTGACATACTGAATGACAAGAGCTGATGATCCATCTGCTCCAGCATTCTCTGCCTGATGAACTGCTGGTGCCTCCATTGCATAAAATGAGAGATGTTATAATTACTGATTAATTTTCAAGCTGTTATTCTATGTACTTTTAAGCTAGGTGGAAAAGATGGGATTTTCCAGGATCTGTTTGAATGAACATAGGGCAATAGCGTGCTGAAAAGGAACATGAGGAAGACTTTCTCTCTTGAGCAAAAGAAGGAGGAAGATGCTGAAGRGAAATGTGCCCAAAGAATGATGGCATTACTTAGGCTGGTGTTGCTGGACCCTTCACAAGGTGTGACAGGGATAAAACACTCCCATGGATGAGGTAAAGGATGCACAAGATGCCATCAAGCAGCAATCTGCTGGGGGACAGGCTTGCTTTGGCTCTAGTCAGTGGCCATTTTAACACTTAATTCAGAAGGACACAGCATTTGCTATCGTATTAGCAGAGCTCCTGGAAGTGGTAGGGGCAGCATAGTGTCCCGTGGGACACAAACCTTATGGACAACTATTTCCTGCCTGTCCTTTACAGCACATTAAAACTGTGTAAGAGTCGGAAGTGCTTTGGCAAGTCATACCTGAGCACATCACAGCGATTTCCCAGCCCTGCAGGCCAGGTTCCCTTCCCTAACAGCAGATGGCAGTGAAGTTAAACAAATGAGTGGAAATAAGTCGCGAAAATACGTTTTGCCTGGTGGATGCTGTTGCTGCAGACAGCTCAGAGAGCTCCGTGGATAGTCAGACAGTGCAAGGTTCATTTCCAATGCACAGATCTCCTGTAGCACATTCAGGAGGCAGAAAATATTAATTCATCCATAGCTGTTTGCAGTCCCAGTCATGTTTATTTGGTTTGTGATGTCTTTGGTGATAGAAACAGTAGAACAGATAGAATCTGTTATCATTTCTTTCTTACATCCATCTTTCATACATTTAAGATTATGCATAGCTGAACAGATGAAGATGAAGCTCAGTTTCAAGCGAATAAACTTTTACTCTTTATTACGTATCTTGTTCTACCTCTGAGACAGTGAAGATCATGTGTTGCTTTAAAACTTTTATATTGCTAATTTTTTTTTGCTGCCAAAAAATTGTGTGAAAGGGTTAATAAGACATCAGTTTAAGGCCAGAAGAACAAAGCAGGCAAATGCTGGAGATATCAGTACAGATATTTGACTGCAACTTCTAAGCTCCTCGCCTAAAGTGAAAAAGGAATGAAAAGATATTAGGGATATCTCGATAACGTCATTAATACCGTAGTTCTATGGCATTGTCATGAAAAAAACATGCTTGTGTGATTCCCAGTCAGATGCTAGAGCATCAAATAGAACATCTTTTTCMCTTACTTACTGCTCACTGCTTGATCCACCTGAGGAAACCCAGCAGGACCTTCCCTCCATCACATGCCAAGGTAATTACTCAATCCTGTAGGATTACGCAGAGCACTGAGGAGTGCCTTGAATACGGTACTCAAGGCCCAGATCTTCATTTCAAAATCCATTCGAGACAAAAGCAAGCTCTGGGTGAAGTCCTCAGCTGTTATCARTACTGACCTGAATGTCCCTACTACAACAGCTGAAGGAGAGGAACCAGAGGAACCRTTCTTGCCCTCCTCTTTTGGACCATTAATGCTCTGCAACACAGACTTGGGGTCTGCAGTCCTGTTCTTGAGAGAGGCACCAAGCCAGTGGGACTGCTCAAAGAGAGGGCTTCAAGGCTGCTCCCAAGAGTTTGATTGCCCTCATCGTAGCATCCATAACTACATATGTTCTTTTCAAGCTCATATTTACACATCCTAGAGTCTCAATATGCTTTTAATCTTCCTGTTGTGTTAGAACTGTTAGTTAAAAAATTCACATGGCACCCCAGCAGACATATTTATAACAAGCAAAGGCACAAGTCTCAATCACTTGTGTAGAAGCAGCCCTTCTTAATCTGTCAATCAATCCATGCACAAAATGCACGGAGCATCAATTTCTTTTTAGGTTATTCACTGTGACTTATGTATCTGCCAATAAATCTAAAATACAGGTCAAAGAATATGTAGCTCAAGTAAATCTATAAATGTAGCAGAAAAGCATCACTAACTACCTCAGATTGCCAAAGCTGAGGTCATTTCCTTGTTGTGAAAAATACTGAGTCCATAAATTATTTTTATCACCTCTGGGGCAATGCAAACAGTTTCCCACAGATGCTGAAAGTATGATATGTTTTTTATTTAATATCAGAACAGCACTTTTACCCAGCTCTTAAAATACGAGGCCCAAGATTTTGCTTGTGCTTTAAGGCCCCAATTCAGCAACATATTAAAACAGATGCTTCAGGTCCTGACATTAAACACGTGCCAAAGTGCTTTGTTGCATAGTCACAGATTGCTGAATTGGAGCCTAAAGACTAAATCTTTTTCCCATGAAATTCTGGATTTACCCTCCATTTTCCTTCAAGGAAAACAAGGCATTTATTCAAACATAATATACATAAACATTCAAAAACATTCAAAAAGGCTTTTCTTTCAGTGATCAGTGGGTGAGCCATAGCTCTGGAGGTAAACCTTCGACAAAAATTGATGTATCATTTCTTACAACAGTTTAAGTGGCATTTACATAAGATTTAGTTAGTGTTGTCTCCACAAGGAAAATAAAAATACTTTGAACATGGGAAGACATAAGTGTGAATGCTGAACGTCCTACAGAGAACTTTGGAGAAAACACCACTGAATTAACTTACAGTACATTTGTTAAACATGAGCAGCTCTAATAATGACATTTCATTTAACAATGCCCTTTGTCTTTTCAGTTCATCAGTTACCTATTTCAGTAATGAACTGCAGTCATACCATTCTGATTTTCTCCTAATGTAAAGGCTGAGATCACTTCACTTGCAGTGAAGCRTGATGCTATTATTCTGTTTGTGGCTTAGGAAAAAAGCTATAGAATATATCACAATTGTAATTGGCTAACAAATATTAAAGTCTATGATCAGTAAGGATACCAATAACTTCATTTAGCTATTAATGGAAACAAGTAAAATGAAAAAAAAAAAAAAAATAGAAATGGTTGAAAATGCCCAGCATGTCTATTTCATGAGCAGAGGAGTAAGTATTCAGCTGGGAAAAAAATGAGCCACACATTAATGTTATTTTAATTTTTTATCAAGAATCCATGCATAGAACTTAGCAGCAACATTTTCAGTTAGGATGAATATTCTCAGTTGCAAAAATAAAATGGAGTTGTCTGCCCTATTTAAGAAGGATTTTATAAAGAACTAGAAGTCATCAGATTAGGTGGATAATATCCCACTTTGCACTATGTAAACACAAGAGAGATAAAAAATATCATAGGTCTACTTGATATGATCCATAAGTCTTACAAGGGGTAATGGAGCTTACTTTCACTAATTTGCCTACCTCTTTTTTGGGTTTCTTAGATTTCAAAAGCTTTTTCATTGCCTTTCTAGCTGCAAGAGAGATATTTTAACCAGGCTGCTGTTTTCACTTTCCTATTCACCATGATCCATTCAAAATATTTTCAGACTTCACCAAAAACATTTAATTAGCAGAGAGTGGTGTCCAGGATTTCATAATCTTTTTCCAACTGAACAAAATCTGCACAATTTACAATAGATCTTTGGAAAACTGCTTTTTACTGTGTGCTGCATCTATAGATCTCTCTCAATTACCCACAGTAAATTTAGGCATTGTACAAGAGCAAATTTTACAGTCCATGAAGAGATGAAGTGAAATCTAGATGAAATTCATTGTGACAGATTCTCAGTTAGTGCCCTGATGTGTCTGTATTACAGAAGATAGACATTCTATTAGCATGGAAGCTCCCATAATGGACTGTGAATCATTTCAGGTAATAGAGATGCCAACTGGAATGACTGAAAAGCACTATTGAATTCCATTAGAGCTCTTTGTTTTTAAATCAGTCATTTCTTTGTGAATATCCAACTATATACTTCTTGACCTTAGCTGAGAGTAATAATTGTGAACTAATATTACAAAACATTAATCTGAGTTACTGTTCAATTAATGTTTCTGTTTGAGGGTTATTTTTATGCTGCAAATGTGAAGGAGACTGTGGCTTATACTACAAATATGTATTTGCACTTGAGCTAGTGCAGAATGCAATTTTCTGTTATATTTCTGTCTCCACTGTATTCAGTCTCATCTCATTAGCTGTAAAAAGACCCGGGTATTGGCTTTTCTTTTTCCATGTCATCCTACCAGAATAAAATAACTATAATCAACAAATCTATAAAGATAAACATTTTTATAAGAGATGCCACAAATAGTCTTCTTTCATTTAGGTGCTTGGTTAATTATCAGCAAAATAACTAACACCATATCCTGTTACCCAAACAGCCCCACCTTATCTATCAATCATGTATGATTTATCAGACTTGATAATTGCTTGGATAATTAACACAGAATTTAGGTTTATTCAGTGTGCTGAAACCTCAGAAATGCCTGCATAATTGCCATTTGTGTAGTAGATGAAGTTATGAATAATTCTTTTTCACATAAATATGAAGACTGGATTGCAGGCAGCACAATTTCCTCACCCATAGCTATTAATGCAGATATTATGTCATACAAGTGCTATGGTATTGTCACATGTTAACTATATGTATACAGGTAAAGTAATTAAAATGCATATCCATAAAAATAAGGGGAAAATCTTTCCCTTTGTTTGTAGGCACTGCATGCTTCTCTCCTGAAGAAGTACAGGAGAATGAAGGAAAATTAGTCTACTCAGTACAGCAGCAACCAGATTTGAATCTCTGTAATATTCGCACATAAATCCTTTGGGAAGTCTTTAAAGAGAGTAGGTTCTGTATCTTCTGTCTACGATCATCTATTTTCACATCAGAATGAGCAACATTATCCTTATATACCAGAGTATCTGTGTCTACAGCCTGAAAATGAGCCTCTCCTTAATGTTGTAATGACAGGTGTAAGATTAACTTTGTTAGGTGTCTAGCCACTCATGCAAACTAAATTAAATTAATGGAACAAATTTCTCTCATAATTAAGATAAAAATTCATGTCAGCTGTAACCTTGCTGTACACTAATTATATACAAATGATTTATCATCTGCTTCGCCCAGAATATTAATCCTCAACTCATTGATAACTGCAGCCAGTGTTAAGAGATGAGAGTTGATTAACTATGACAGATTGGGCAACCACAGTACCAAGTGCCTGAACAACCAGTGAAACCAATAATATTCAAATAGCACTTCTTATTTAAAAATGCATTCCCATGGAAACAGATGCATGTTTAATGAGGGATACACAGATTATTTCAATAACGACTGATATTGGAAGAGCGGGCAGAACTAATCAATAATAATTAAGTCCTTAGCCTGGATAAGATATGGTTTTATAAAGCAGGTTATGTACATATTAGTGAGGTACTGGTTCAGGCCATGTTACATATAATGTCTTCATGTATTGCTGTTGGGTATTTATTTTCCTATTGCTGCAGCTATTGCRTAATTTACAGATGTTAAAACGTCTACAGTCTAGTCTCGGCTCCCACCAGCTCTAATAAAAAGAAGACGAAACTGATGCCACCAACAGTCCTTTGAAAGTCAGCTCCTGTGGTAATTAGGCATTGGGAAATTTCTTTATGCAAATGTCATTCTACAAAAAAGCAACCCAACCAACACAAAAAAAGCCCAAACAACACTCGAAGCAGCATCTGTTAAGACACTCATTCACCTCTTGGAATACGATGTTATATTTGTACTTTCAATGAAAATTATTAAAATTAACTTGTAAAACCTTAAAAAAGTTTTACTTTTTAGTAGGTGATATGTATTTTGGGGAAGATTGTCAATTAATAATGTATCCTTTAATGAATAAAAAGCATAACAAAATTTCAGACATCTTGACAATTTTCAAGTTAGGGCTTGGGCCTTTTTAGTATCAATTCTGTCTCCCCAGGACAGCTTTTTTAAACTAATTGCTCATTGAAGCTCCAAGAATCCCTGTCAGGAAAAAGAAAAAACCCAGTCTTGTTCCTAGGCACTAATAAGGCACAACCAGCCAGCTGGATGAACTAAGTAATATTGCTGTAAATTAATTACTTTCCTGAAAAGCTGGTGTGTCTGAAGACAAGTTATGTGTGAGAAGGAAACTTAAACACTAATATAAAACTGAAGACAACTGCAAAGTCAACACAGAGCGTGAACCTGTTATTCCCACTGGTGAGGTGGGACAAGCCCTGTGAAACCCTGCATGGTGGTGGATGCAGGGATGGACAGCCTGGTCTGCAGGGAATATAGTGATGGCAAAGAGAGCTGGAGACAGGTCCCCAGAGCTGCCCTCCTAACCAGGCACTCCAGACACAGCTCAGGCTTTGCTGTTCACCAGACTGGTTTGATTCTGACCCGAAGGAACAAAACCCAAGAAACTGGCTCCTATCCTATGGCTGCTTGGGTCCTATCCCATTGGTGCCTGGGTTTATGAGAGCCAAGCCTTCTCAGTCTGCTCTTTCTTACTATGGGGACACCTATTCCTTTGGAACTGGAATGGCATATTTCACATAGGCTACACCAGGATTATGTCTTAAATGTGAATTTGAGCCCTTTCTTCTGCTCCCACATTCCTTAACACCCACCCAACATCTGACTGAAGACAGGTGTTCCTSCACAGGTAGCTCCAAAGCTTGGCTTGGATAAAAATTAGAGCTCCTACCGTGGACTGAAGAGCCAGCTGAATGCCAGCCCACGGCAGGGACGGGCTGAACGCAGCAGCTGGTGTGGTGCTGCAGGTTTGTCTGTGCTTTGTGGTGACACGGCAGGCTGGTACTCAGCACACAAACCAGGCTGCCCTCTAGAAATGCTCCCAGCCGAGCTTCAGCTGCCAAGAGAACTCAAACACCAGAGCCCAGAGCCATCCCAGCACCAGCAGTCTCAACGTGTGGATATAGACTCAGCCTCTCAAAGAATATTTGAAACACCAGCCTGAGAAACAAATATTCTATTTCATGATAATGGTCCTTTTCAGCCTCCCATCCCATGAGGGGCTTTTTTTCTTTTTTTTCCATTTGTCTTACGTGCTTCAAAAGAAATTAAAGTTCCACTTAAATGAAAAAGAAAATGTGAACTTTATGGGAAATAAAAATTCAAACATTTCTTTCTCTACATTTCCAGCTATTTCAGGGCTAATTGCCTTTGAATTTGTAAATGCAGATAATGAGAAGAATCCTATGTATATGGAATTGAAGAGAATATATGCAGAACAAGTCAAGTACTTGATATCCAATTTAACTTGGAGTTGGATATCAACTTTAAATAAGCAAAAAGGCCTTAAGTTTTTTTCATCATTTTATCCTTGGGGGATACATATCTGCTATGAACCTAATCAACTACAGAACACCACGGATCCTCTGCAGCAATGCTAATGAATGAACATTCCCGTGGCAGAACAGAGGTGGATCTTCAGCACCGCAGCTCTGATGGGGTGACCCGACACTGCCCCACACACTTCTGTAAAGATTCGGTGGATGCAAAAGGTTGTGCATAAGCTGCCTTTCAGGACTTTGGGATCATGACACAGAAGCCAATCATCAGTAAAATACTTTATAATGAAAGCATAGAAGAAGTTCCTCACGTAAAATGACTTTTCTGATCCACTGTAGTGTGACATGCAAACCTTCACCCCCCAGTGCTAACAGCATCTAGTAAGGAGGTGAGCTGGACCATGTCCAGACCAAAGCCACAGCAGAAGAGGCTGTACTGCAGCTCCCAGGATCATCCTTTCCACCAGAGCAAGCAGCAGCTCCCATCAATACAAAGGTCCCTTCCAACACTGTGGTCCTACTGCAAGTAGAATTATGTCACTGCCCTGGTGGTTGGAGTAAAGGGCTACCTCTCTTTCTAGAGTTAATGGATCAGTTCCAGGGGAAATGCCAATGTGGAAGGCAGTGGCACTCTTTGCTCAGGAAGAGAAGTAAGCTAAAAAGAAAGCAGCACTAATTAGAGAGAAGGCATGTGGTCATTTTGCACATCTTTTCTAGAAGCAGCTCAGCACAGACATTTGGCAGTGACAGTGTCTAAATGCGGCCTTCTAGGAATGGCTAAAATGGGTCTACAGTGATTAGGGCTACTTTGGCAAATTGCTGCAGGTAGGAACTGGAAACCTCCTGGCAGCCCTCATTGCTGCCAGTTACAACTACAGCTGATAGACCTAAATTCTGCTCACACTGACACAAATGAAAGTTCACCACCTTCAGTAGAGTTCCTCCAGTTTAACAGGCACAAGGAGAAGGAGATGCAAAAAATGGACAGTGTTCTTGTCCTAAATCTCTTTCGCACACTGAGTTAGTCTTACCTTTAGCATCTTCTGCCCCTTCCACTCAGAGTGAGAAGTGGGATGATGCTGCTTTCCCCAGCAGGATCACTTCATTGCATTGATCAGGCTCAGCAAACAATGCAATTATTTCAGAGGAAAGTGCAGCAAGCCCTAGTTTTGCTACTTCCTCTTATTACTGAGGAGCATCAGACTACCCAGCCATTTTCCTGCGGCCATCTTTAAAAAAGGCAATGATCTCAATGTGCTGCTAACCTAATGAGGGCTGTGTGTGACAGAGCCATAGATACATTTTCTCACTAGCCTAATGAGCAAAGTGACAGACAGTGAAACAGTTCACACTTGAGTAATTTTCTAGTCATCAGCAACTGCAGTGTTCATGGGAGCAGAAGCTGGAGCAGGGACGGAGAGCTATACAATAAATACACACTGGCTCCATTGGCCAGAATAAGTTATCACTAGGATAGAGGTCTTGGGGCAAACTCCCTTAGGAAATTCAAACAAAAAGAGTCAATTTAAGGCATCTCTAGCAGTGCATTCAATTAAAATTAAATTTAAAACATAGGATCAGCTGTTGGGCTGTTAGGCCACCTGCCCAAAGGAAGAAAAAAATTAGAGATGTAACGAACCTTTACTCCTGATGTCTGCAAGCTGCTCGTGAATCACTGAATAGTACCAGCTTCTCACAACCATCCATTCAGCACAAAGTCCACCTCTCCTTTGTCTCCCACCCCAAGAAGGAAACCAGCAGCAGATAGCTCATTATCCATATTGACAGCAAGCRTTTGCATGAAAAATGCTGCCCTTCTTACATTTTTAATGTACTGGCAACTTCTTCCAGTGAAACCATTATTTCTCAAAGGAATGTTACGATAAGCCAAGCCTTGGAACATCCACTGGCACAGGCTCCAGGGCAGATACCACAAGGAAACAGCAAGAGTCGCTCAGAGCAATGCAGCTCTCCAGGCACTGTTAGTGAACTCAGCACCTCCCATTGCCCTGATGATCAGGGATAGGAGTGGAGAAGAGACAAAGCCCAGGTACAAGGGAAGGAGCCCTTCCCAAAGATGGGAAGACCAGCTGGTCCAAGGAGAAGCATTTCACCTGCCAGTTGTGTGGTCCAGGTCTTGAAGAGATGCCACACCAGTCCTTCTTAGCCCTTGATCCATCTCCTTGGCTATTGCAGTTTTTACCAGTGGTAAAATATTATGCCTGTCTCTCTCCCTTCTTCTCTCAGTTGAAGAGAGGAGACATTTGATGCTGCTGGGACAAATAAAGCAGCAGCTGCACAGAGTCCACCTGCCTAATCCCAGGGCTGTCCCCCTGTGAATTGGCCTGACTCTCTAAGCAGAAGGGATGTCAGGAAATGAAGAGACTTGTGGTTCCTCACCTGGATCCTTCTGCTGTGACCATTCCTGCCATGTGTGGGAACCAACACGTGGGCAGAGGGACAAGTCCCTTAACATTCTAACTGTGCTGGAATCTCCATGGAGAGCTCTGGACATGCTTTAGAGGTGCAGCAATCAGGTGTGGCAGAGCTCATGATGCCCTTCAGAACTGGTGCTGCTCTGCAAGCAGCAGTGATCACCATGGCTCCTTCTTTGAGCTGCCCTGTGGGAGCTGGATGATGCCCAGAACACCTAAACCGACCTCCTGCTGCACCAGTCTCAGTCAGCTGCAGTCCCTGGGTCTGCCTGGGCAAGCACACGGGCTAGAGAGTGGATCAAAATACCTCCCAATGACCTCAGCAGCAACAGCAGAGCCCTTGTGCAATTCAATCCTACCCTGCAAGAGCCTGGAGACAGCACACGTCTCAGGCTCTTGCACTGAGGGCAGAGCAGCTCTCTGGCAGAGCTTTTGCACAGTGTTAATCAGCTAATCCTCCCAACCACTCCATAAGTCATTTCTGCGCAGCTTTTCAGGCTGGTGAGGTGAAGGATTTGCCAGGAGCCACCAGAGGGACAGGTGCAGTTAGCCAGGAACCAAACTCAAAGTTCTGGGCTCTGCTCCTCAGCGTTGGCTGCTTGGCCAAAACCTATTTATCCAAACTCACTGCGAGCTTGGCTGAACTGTTGTTTTTTCTGACATTTCTCCTTGCATGTGTGAAAGAATCCCCTTGGCTTGTGATAGAAGGCCTGTAGTTCAGGAGATGAATGGGCTCTGAGTCAGGTGCCTCTGTTCTACTGTATCTTCCCTGGGTCACCCAAGGCAGGGCATTTAAACCCTCTGCACCACACTTGTCATGTTGGAAGAACCCAAAATTGCTTCAAAAATGTTGTATCAGCTTCAGGTAAGCCAATAAACACTGGTATCTTTTAAAATTAGGGAATTCAGTGCTTATCTCTCCCTGACTTTCACGGGGGCTCAGTATTCAATTCCTTTAGGCTATTTTAAAGACCCTTGTCTAGAAAAAGAAACTGGCATTTATGGGCACAGCACAAATATTAAACTACTTTGAATAACTCTTCATGTGAAACTGCTCATGCGCAATAAAAACAGCAGTGTTTTCCAGTATAAATAATCACTCATTTCTTGAAATCATAAATCATTCACCTTTTGAATTATTTGGGTGTCAAGGGATAAACTGTTAAATCTATATTTAGTATCTAACTCAAAGTCCTGCCTGGTCTTTGGCAGTACTGCATGCTCTTCAGCTGAGAGAACTTGTACACCAGATCCTTTGGACAAAAGTGCTTAAATTTGAACTTACAAGCTTACATTTAAAAACTCCACCCAATATTTAAGAGAACTGAAAATCAGTTAAAACCTGTTCTGAGCATTTTCAAAAATTACACACTGGAAGGTGTTCCAGCTGAAAATGCATTTTAACTAATTTTTCATAAATTTCTTCCTTCTTTTAAATTCTGTCTTGCTTGTCACAGATACCTTGGAACATGACATCCTGGCTCTGGCCATAGCAGCCATGCTCTGGATCACTCAACAGAGGCAGAGAGTGAAGAGCCAGGCTTGGGGGGAAACCAGCCAGTTGTGCCAGGGAAATGGGACAGCAGGACGGGACAGAGCTTGCGGTGCAGTGCTGCAAAGGAGAGCTGTACCATCCTTGTGGTGGGAGATGCCAGCCCCCTGTGTAACCCTCACCATCAACATGCTGGATTTGACAAGTCTGTGCACCAGTAACCCAGCTGCAGCCCAGGTGATTTTAATACCCTGAGCCATTTGAGTGTCTGCATTGAAAGTCTGTCCTGGACTAGATATGGTGCAGCATTTCTAAAGGGGTCTGTGTGAAACTCCCTGATTCCAGTCCCTGAGCAGAGATGGACACACAGAATGTGCCAAAAAAATGTTCATCCAAGCAGAAAGTGTCAGGAGGATTTTATACAGGAAAAAAGATTTGAAGAAACTCAGTGGTTAAGGGAATGTTCATTTTACTTTGTAATTCACCTTAACTGATCCTGTATGTGAACCAAAACCCCCGAGACGAGAAATGTTTGCAAAAGATATAAACCTGTGAAATGGTGGGACAAATAGTTTCTCCTCCTCTGGTAAAATGAAACAGCAGCTACTTGGGAAAAGAATCCACGTGCCAAATCTGTAAATATGCTCTACCTCTTTTTATGCTGCTGCTATAATTAATGTAAGAGCCTTTAAAATTCCTATCTGATACTTACACTTGTTATAGCAACATATTTAATTCCAGAGCTACATCCTTTAGCAGATTCTTTTACTTCATTCAAATTACTAATCGTTTAGATTCTCTCTGAAAGTCTTTCCTCCCTCACTCCCCATGCATGCTTAACCTAATTAACTATAAATGAGAAAAAATGCTATTCACATAAAAAGAAAATGTTAACCTATAAATTATCCAGCACTCCCTCCTGAGGCTGGCAACGCCTCTTGCAGAAAAGCTCAAATGTTGGTGCAGTATTCTTGGCTTCCTATCCACTTTCTGCCACCCAAAATCATTTTATACAACACATTACTCTGCCATTTTGTACATCTGGCAACATTTACTGATACTAAGTCCTCTCCCGTGTTTTCAAGATTACACGAAGGAGGATTTCTAGGATGATTAATTGGAGAGAGAAAATCATTCCTTTACATTTCAAGGAACATTTGCAGAAGACTAATGGTCATTTATGGAAATATGGCCTCTTTATACCCATTAATGTCTTCCAGTGCTCCCTGTGGGTCACACAATTAACCACCCCTTTGTGTTTCTTTGCTGCCGTCATCCAAAATCCTCTCAGTTGTTGTCATCCGTTGAAAATCTTCTGCTTTGCCATGACCAGATCAAAAGCACACTCAGGTTCATGGGACTGAGCCATCTAAGAGACAGGATCCTTACTCTCTATGTTTCTCCTCAAAATGCAGTTTTTTCCAGAGGCTCTCAACTGCATTTTGCCAAATTCGACCCCTGACAACCATTTCCAAATGTATTTGTAAATCCAAATAAAAAGTAGAGAGAGGCAGAGCTTTATTTTCTAATTCTATTCCCATGCTTTTGTAATGTTACTCATCCCACTCTCTCCAGTGGTGATGGAAAGGGCTTTGCTGTGCCTAGCACAATATTATTCTGATCCATAGCTGGAGCTCCAGAGCACTGCTGTATCTTATTGCTATTGTCATTAGTGTTACCATTATTTGGAATTATAACAGTTCCAACAAAACCTGACATAACAGACCCCTGCCCCATAAAGGTGTGCCCAGGCACTAGGTCACATCATGGGCACCACCAGGAATGCTGGGCCCAAGTGAAGACTGGCACTAGGCATATCTGAGGGAAATGACCTTTCCAGCATATTTTCCACAGTTCCCTGCTCTCTGCCTCTATCTCCCTGTCGCTGCAGGGCTCTGTGTCAGTGTCCCGAGGGCATTCATAGGCCCTAATGGCCCAGGGACTGGAATTACACAGTGTGTTGCCCAGTTTTTTCCCTTTTGCCAATGAAAGGAGACTGATCTGGCAACAGCCTCTTGCCAGGACGTTTGTGTGCACTCTATTTTGGAACTGGCATCTCACCAGCTCGTGGTTTAATTTACCACCAATTCCATTGCACTGCCCAATGTTAACCCCTTGCACTGTCTATGAGCTCCATCTTAAACTGGGAGGGCAAAGTGCTTACAAATGAGCTAGGAAGTATGGGCTTTCCATTGTGAATGGAAATCTTTTATTTCCTTTTGCTATCATTATCCTTTCTTATTTTGATTTAACAAAAGATAACAGAAAGTACATGTATGTTGAATAAAAGGCACAGTGTTACCAAACTATCCAGGTGTAAGTTGTATCACACCTGATAATAACATCCATGTAACGAGCCTGGGGCCAGGAAATGAGTTCTCAGTTGTTCCACAGCTGCATGAGGGGAAGATTTCTCTGTGGTGACCCAAAAACTAGAAAGATGGTTCTAAGGATTGAAGCAAACACTGCCACTGCCATCCCTGCAGCCACATCCCTCGGCATCTCCCGCATCCAGAGCTCAGACACCACCGGGAAGCTGATGCTGTCTCAGACAATGCCTGAGGCATTCAGAGGACACTGGTCCCAGGCACACGCGGTGTTGTCACCTTCCAGTGGAGATGGCTGATGCCGAGAACAATCTCTCTTTCCAAGGAGGCAGAGGAGTTACAGCCTTCAGCCAACACCAGGGATGGGTATCTGCTGACAGCTGTGGTTTGCTACAGTTTCCTTTGCTGTCCCTGTAACTTSTTTCAGGTACTTTATGAAGTGAAAAATACCAACACTGAGGTTTTTTGCCCTTGATATCAAAAAACACAAACCCAAGCACAGAAGAAAATGAGAGAGAAAAAGGAGAAATGAGGACAACACTGATAAAAACAGGGAGAAATGCTAGATCAAAACACTGTAAGTTTAAAAAGAGATGAATTGCTTATCTGTTCATTCCCAATTCCCTGAAATTTTCCCCATTTTGATGGTGCTTGATCACAAGCTGAGAAGAGATGGGCCTTCCAGCTGTGAGAAGACAGCCTCATACCRAAACAGGAAAGAGAAGCATAACCTACTTGCCATTCCTAAATAGCGTAAAAGAAAATTTCAGGAACAAACTGCTGGCATTTTACTTTAGCTTCCTGCATAGCAAAATCAAGACAGATTTAATGAGTGTGTTGCATTATATGGAGCAGGAAACACTGTCAACATCACACAAATTAGTTGAGATTTTTATACATATACAATTCTGCTAAAATATTCCTGTTAAAGGTATGTGTAAAATTCAGGAGACAACAATGCCATCTAATCTTTTCTGAGTTTAACATTGCTTCAGGAAGATTTACAGCACTTTAGCAGAAAATTACAAAAGCTGTGCATGTACATTCACTCATATTTTTTACCCTAATTTTCCTGCAGAAAGCCCCGTGCTCTTTTCTGTGGTCACTCCAAAGACTGAACCAGCACCACAGGACCTTGCAGACAGACCCCCATCACACCTACCCACCCCGCTCTCTCCCCACAACCTCCCTCACCCTTAATACCTGAAATGTGTGCTCCCTGAGCCATATCCGTTCCCTCTCTCCCATTTGCCATCAGAGGCTGAGCCCTTTCCCCCAGCCCCTYGCCAAGGGAGCACCAGCCAGTCCTGCCCTTTTCCCTCATTCCTGTGCCTGCACCAACCCCAACCCCTGCCTTTTCTGTTTGCTGCCAAGAGCCCCTTTCATCAATCGGTTTGCAGGAATACAACTGCTAAGAATTTTAGTTAATTGGTACTAATTATAGTTAAGGGTAACTAGGGGCACGCTCACAGGGGGGAGGGAGGGCTGAAGGAGGAGAAATATAATTCAGTACGCTTCCAGCTCTGTACACACACTTAGCTGAGCAGGGTTAATAAGAGCATCAGTCTGGTTCCCGAGCACACAAGAGGTAAATAGAAGCCATTTTTCATGTTTTATTCTGCAGGCACACTTTTACCATGGCCCGTTTTACAAGTGAGGTAAATGAGTCATAGAAAAAGCAAGTAGCTTGACCAAGGCTTTGCAGTAAGACATCGGCAACACAGAGAGAGCACTGCAGGAACTACTTTCCAGCCCACTTGATCCTCATGAGAACAAAATCTTGCCTTATTTTTATTATCATTGTTGCTGTGTAATAGCTACCCTCATCTCCAGGATCAGAAATTTTAGGCTAAGCTGTGGCACAGCTGCACAATTGAATTTGAATTAATCAATCCTTAATCCCTGATTAGGTGAACACAGCAAGAAGAAAATATCTGAGGGAAAGAAAACTTCTATCAGAAATGAAATTATTACTTGAGAGGCTAACGTCCTGCATCAGTTTGCAATTGATAAGATTCAGTATGCAGCAGTGGAAAAATATTAGAAAGTCTATTAGGAGACACTTTGGTGAATATTGTGTTCCAACCTTTAAAATCCAAGCTGTGCCTCAAGATTGTAACTATCTTTTTGCTCCAGAACAAAAAAAAATTTGAAAGGCATGACTATTAAGCAAGGATAAAGGTTGAGTCATAAGCAAATGTCATGTTATAGATTTACCTACCAACAAGAAGCCAGCAGGGTTCAGGTCAGGGGTTAATGAAAGACATCCAAAGGTCACTCCGTGATTATGTGCGAGCATGAGTTTAATAGGGCACGAGGACGACAGACACTGACAGAAGATTTATACCAGAGGTGATGACACCGCTCCGAATAGTGCTGATAAAAAGAGCCCCAATATGGGCCTGAACAGAATGATGAATGGTGCCCAGGGCTGCTCACACTTCTCATTATAAGCTCCTTCACTCATGGTGGCACTTAGCAGCRTTTATTTACTGGGCTTTGATGGTACTGAGCAGAAGCACAGTATATCTAATACTTTAAATGTAGACTTGCCATATAAAAATGAAACAAGAGATAAGATTAGACCATTGAATAATTGCCCAGCTTTCCTGCAGAGATTATATTCACTAGTGCTAACATTATTTTTTTCCTAATGTTCTAGTGTACGAACAGCTCAAGTGAATTAATTTTCTAAGGCAGAAGGTCAAAGGAAAGTAACTGATAAGCGTTGTGCCTGCTATAGAATATCACTTTACAATATTCTCGCCTCCTCATTTATCAGATAGAGAGTAAGAGATAATATAATAAAGGTATACAAACATATTTTTTGTCATGAGGAATGTAGTTTTAGTTGTCCCAAGAGTTATTTTTCCTTGTGGCTTTTAGTAGGAAGAGGATCAGAGAAGTCAGCCAATATTGTCAAAATAACAAAAAAAAACCCACAAAAAATCAACAACAAACCTTAGGACCAAACCCAAGGAAAACTGAGACCTGATAAATAACATGCACTGCACCAAGAAACTCCTTTTCAGACTGTTATATATTTATCAAACCACTGGAGTGTGAATTTATGAATAAGTCTTATCATCTTTCAGGCAGCAGACACAATAAAAATTAGAACTACAGAAAATTGTGGGTATTACAAAAGGTTATTTCTATCAATTCATATGTAKCTGGAGATGGGAATGTCACAGAAAAAAGTTCTGTCTGTCTTTCCACTCACACCTTCACCCAGAGACAGAGAAGTGCTTCATGACGTCATATTTAACATTTAGTTGGACATGGAGCAACATAAATAAATTCTTACTCAACCAAGATGAGTTGTAAATAGCGTAGGTAATTTTGAGAGGTGGAGAGCTTACAGTACCATCCCTCTCCAAGATAGTTCATTTAGTCATCTCCCCTGTGCTGCCATTATTGCTACTTCCCCATCCATCTGTGTTTTACACCATATCCATCTCATAGCACCTCAATATGTGATAAACAGGGAAAAAACTCCACCTGCATTTCAGAAAGAAATGAATATCTCCTGGATTACCTTGAAAATCGCATAGTGGTGTCTAATACCTGAAGGGCATCTAAAGGTCCAGTAGATCCCTCAGGACAAGGGACTCCAGAAAACCAGGCGTATGCCAGGCAAAAGTGGCTGAAGTGTCACATCTAGTGAGGAGAGAGGAATTACAGTCACTTAACACTTCTACTTGACTAGGAGTGAAAAAAGAAAAGCAATGTAAATAACCCCTTATCCCTGTGCAGCACATGAGACCTGTGCACTGTGTGAGCCAAAAGAGAACACAAGTGGTCCTGGCTTTGTACCAGGCTTCTGCAACATGGCAAACTCCAACCTGAGAGGAAGAAACGTCTTTTGTTACCAAACCAGGTATTCCATCAACTCACACCCGTGATACAAGTCACAGAATAGCCATTTCTCACTCACCTCTTTCATCTATGCCCAGAGCAGATGGACATAGATTTTTTTTTTTCATTTAAAGGACCTCCCTCAGTTTTCCAACGTTTTCCAAGTACAGCAGAATAATTTACCAAAAATACCTTTAAGCAGCATTTCTCAAYAGCAAGTTGTTTATTAATCTTTGACATTTGGGTACCTATTTTCCCGTTTAGAAAAAACAATGCAATCAGTTTATYTGATAAGGCTTTACACTGGGGTAATCACTAAAAATTAATAGAAATATATCAACACGGACATTAAAATACAGTGTGTTCAGGGTACATTCAGATATAAGAAAACTGATGAAAAGGCAGGGGGCAGAATGGGTTTTCTTTRAAGCCCTCTAGTCATCAGTGTCACGCTGTCATTCAGCATGTTTTATTGTCCACTTGAATCAAATGAATAGAACAATCTAAGGGAAGCCACAGTGTTTCTGGCAGACAGTGTATTTTTTACTGAGGCAGACAATAAAATGTTAGTAAAGCATCTGAAGTGGCTCTACACCAAATGAGGATGAGATTTCTTATTTATGAATAAGAAAAAAAMCCCCATGAATGACACTCCTTATTTATTATGCAGTAAAAGAGAAAGCCAGGGCAACTGAAATTCTGCATAGAGAGCAAGCAGAAATGTATCCATGTTCTAGCACAGCCACAAGAGACCAAGTTTCATCTGAAGATGTAAGATGTAAAATCACTGCTGGTTCTGAAGTTAAGATCACTTTTTCTGAAGCAGCAGAAAAATGACAAAACGGTACCCATTTTGGCCCATGTTCTGGTTACCAGCATGTCAAACGACTTCTAAAGTCTCTAAGAATATATAGCTAAAATCTCATAACTAGAATAAACCATGATCTTTATTCTGCTGCACCACAAATGCAAAAAGAGTGCTGAAATTGTATAAGCAGATTACTCTCAAAAAGACTGTTGCACGAAATTCCCCTTGTTTTAATAATATATTTGGCAACTGACACATGGCTTTGAATTTATTTGGAGTGGACAATCTTCATACAACTCTCAGGGAGCTGGTGCCCTTTCCCAAGGTAGTTATGTTATTTGGAGTCCAGCATCTGCCCTGGAGATCCAAACTCAAAACAAACTAATTATCAGACAATCTAATCTGCCAGATTTAGATCAAATCTCTAGAAGAACTGGTTGTTAATTGTAGGTATATGCATGTATATACGTGCATATCTGTATGGACAATATTTTTAGTGTAACACTCTGTGAATTTAATTAATTTAGTTCTTGGAAAAGCTTTCTTCCGAGAAAGGCCAGAAAAGAAAGTACTGTGACAACAGCCATAAATCCACAGCAGCAGATCAGCTGGGTAAGTAGCACAGGGCACAAGTTGTATTTAAAGTATTTGTGTTCTCTTTGGGTATGTGTGTTTATCTTTATGCAAGTGCTGGCCTGCTCAGAGTACTTCAATTCCTGGATAATGGAAAGACCATCAGAAACCTGAATCTCATCATCTTGTTTCATAAATGAATCACCCAAGCAAAAACAAGAAAAAAAAACCTTACCAAAAAAAAACCACAAAGAACAATCCAAACACAAACACAGTACAGAGATTTTGTCTCTGCAACGTGAAGGCCAAGTTCTTCACTGGGGTAAATTTACAATGCCAGCAGAAATTCACATCCAAAATGTGTAGCATAAGAGGTAAGGGTAAGACAAAATCCAGGATCCAGTTTAGGCTGGTTGTAGTTCAGTGTTCCACATCAGCAAGACAGCTGGGCATGTATTTTTCAGTACATGTGAAGTCCTGTGTACTTTAGTTCAACTTCTGTCTGATAATCAGTTTCTGTCTGATAATTCTACTAAAAGATATAAGAATAAAAAAAAAATCTTCCTCATTAAACCTTCTTAAGCCTTCCTCATTAAACCTTGAGAATATGTAGAAGGGAATATAACTGATTCTGTTAACAGSTCCATTTGCCATCACATTAAAATGTAAGTTCAGAAGGTCCATACCCCATGTTCTGGTTGTAACATCAAATCTTACACAACACTGCTAAGCCTCTGCTTTCATCAGAAAAGGTCAAGTTGAAGCAGTAGGTCAGAAATCCAGGACGGCCTAACAATTCTTTGCTGACACTAACTAGTGGGTCACTAYAGAACAAAGAGACAATTCTTTATCTTTTCACAGGGATTATAGCAAAAATGGTAATATAATTATGAAAGAGGAAAAGGCCTAAGAACTCTGCAATACCAATTCCATTTATATCATATTACCGTAGAATCACAGAATGGGTTGAGTTGGAAGGGACCTTAAAGATCATCCTGTTCCAACCCCCCTGCCATGGGCAGGGACACCTTCCACTAGACCAGGTTGCTCAGAACCCCATCCAACCTGAACCAGTTATGTTCTTCTCTTCCTTCCTTTTCCAGCACATGGCTCTCCAGTGTCACCTCTGTGACCCTGAGACTTAAAAGAAATATAAAATAATGCTGACTCAGACAACTATTAATCCTTCTTGTCTTTTTATAGCTTCAGGGAGACTTACATAGAGCTGACTGCTAGCTACTGCTCCATTCACCCTGGTGTTCCTTGCACAATCAGGTTGCCCAACACCAGACTTCACTTTTGGCTTGCCAAGCTGGCTGTGGCTGCATGCCACGTGCTCAGAGTGCTCCCAGGACAACGCAGGCTCCTGCTGCAAGTGCCTGGATTGCAACCTTCCTCTTGCTCTAGGGCTCGGCATTTGCTGGAGGTCACATCACGGAGCTGCCAGCACAGGAATTTCTGGCTGCTGTGGTATAAAATAACCAGRAGAGGCCAAAAGAATTCAGGGTGAGACTCAAGAGCACTATGATGCCGCTGCCCTCTTCTCCTTTATCAGACTGACAGCCCATTAGTACTGGCATCAGATGGGATGTTTTGTTGTCTGACATTGTAGAGATTCTGAGATAATTGCCCAGCTGAGGGGGTGCAATGCTACTGCAGATGTCCCGGAGTGTCCCTCCCCAGCCCTGGCCACAGCCTCAGGTACAGGTCTTGCAGGTGGCTGTCACATCCCCAGCTCCATGCAGGTGTCCTGGATGCCTGAAAGTATTTCTGAGACAGACCGTGAATCCTATGTTTTGGCAACCGAATCACTTAATGACTGTCAAAAGCAACTATGGCTGATGGAATATATTTCATTAAAACTGCTTTTAATGGAAAATTGCGTTTCTAAGTGAGCTCTTGGTTCCTTTATTTTTGCATTTGCATCGTGCTTTATGAGGGAAAGGTCAAATTTGAGAGGAAGCTGAATGYTGCAAAATGGAAATATTTGTTGGAAATGAGAACTTGTGGTATTTGAATTGTCACTGTAAATTTGCAGATTTCCATTGGCTAAGAGAAATAGACATTTTTCAAACTGCTCTGTAATGTGTCCTTCCCAGCACTGTCAATGCCAGCAGTGATTGCTGTCTGACAGAAATGCCTGAGACTGCTGCAACACAAACATTCCTCAACACTGACCCAGATAACCTGTGCTGTTGAACAAATTACACAGGATAACATCATTACCTTCTTATTTTGAGGCCTAAAAGTTGGATGTCTATGAAGCTTGGCACCTTTTCCATCTGCAACAGGTGAAGGAAAGAAACTGGCTTCTCCAGAAGACAGATTTTTAACTTAAAATAGATACATCAAATGAGCAGAAGAATCACTCTGTCTATGCTATTTCTACCACCTGCAGAGGAATCTGCTGCTCTCTCTGGACTGTAAACTCTGCAGGAGTAGCCTCGTTCATAGAATGTCCTGAGTCAGAAGGGACCCACAAGGATCAAGCCCAGCTCCTGGGCTTGTCAAAGGACCATCCCATGAATCCCAACATGTGCCTGACAGGTTCCCATTCTGCCTTTGTACAGAGAAAGGCAAAATAGGGGTTGGTTACAGCCCTTTCTCAAATATAATTTAAAATGAGTTGTTGATCTTTTTTGTAGGCTGAAGTATAAAGTCTGTATCTCTACAAATATTGCGCCAGTTGAAATAAATTCAGTCAACAGTATTTCCAAATGCAATTGTCATTGTGACTGCCTGCTAATGGCTACATGGAAAACCTTGGGATACTGGGGAGAAGCTTCCAAGTGCAGTTGCTAGAATCTTTTCCTTCCTTGTGGATCTGAGATGCCACAAAGGGAATGAAGGAGAAAGAGAGAGAAAGGGAGCAAGGAAGGAAGGAAGGAAAGAAGGGAGGGAATCTGAGTTTCAAGGCTGCAGAGAAATTGTGAACATCCAAACTTAAATATATTCATTTTCATTCTAACATCGATGACACATATATTTAAAATATTTTCAATCTAATTCAGAAAAAAAATGTAAGTTCTTGTGCAAGGCTGTTTTCCTTCTCAGACTGCAGTTTTTCTGTTTGCATTTCTTATGCCATTTTTCTTATCCACTCAGCCATCTATTTTTAGCTTGATTTGACATGATTTCCTCCCTGCCCTTTTTTACATATACTTACTCATCTGCACTGACCTTATTTTGACTCTTAGCAAGTGACACACTTATGACAGATACACACACACGCACAGGACTAGAATGCATTCGTATACATTCCCTGTGTACCTTCAGGCTCCACACTGTCCCTGCTTCTCACCAGAATTTACCACTGAAAAAAATTCACCCCACTGAAGATCAGAGTCCCAGCTGTTTAGTCTGTCCCTTCAATCTGGATGCTGTGTAGTGCTACAAAAATATGCAATCTTTAATTTCTAAATTCCATATTTGGATGCATTCTAACGTGGTGATGATTACCTTGCATTTTCAGTATCTTGTTTAAATGTCACAGTCTTTCAGTGCTACAGCTGTTTGTGGCTCTTTGGCACGTGATGCAATGAGGTTATCTTGGCAAACTTCTGACTGGGCTGGACTCCATATCTCAGAAACCACGGCCGTGGCTGGCAGTGTTTACTCCCTAGGTAACTATTTTAGCAAGAACTGAATGAGTATGGAAACTAGATCAGGGGTGAGCCACGCTGGCAGAGCGCTACAGGAAACCCAAGCAGTATTTGTCCATGCAGCACTTTTCAGCAGATAAATAAAGGACTTTGGCCCCTGGAGCTGACAACCCAGCATCTTTTGCAAGTGGCTAAATAAATAAACAAAAATGCCCTTGATGTCAGCCCTAACCTGAGATAAGCACAAGCCCTTTTCATACATTAGAATGCACATGATCCAATGGCCTCATACTGCTGCTCTTTTCCGTTTCCTCTCAAAAATGCCAACGCTATTGGAAAATCAATTTTATAGAACTTGTCCACTGCTCTCTGTGCTCTTGCCAAGACCCCAGAGTAGCTCCCAGCACACTGCTCTTTGTGCCTAACAAGCTCCTCGTGTGCTGCAGGACTTGTCAGCCGTGCTGATCCCTGCCTGTGGCCCAGCTGTGTGCTGCCCCGGGTGCCTGCTACACCTCCTTTTGCAGATAATAAAACACAAAACAGCATCCTCGGCTGGTGAGATAAAAGGCATTTCTGGAAAATGTGCCCAGTTCTGTAATTCTTTATTTATGAAGGCCTTCCAGAAGGCTTCTGTATGCATGGAGGACTTCCAAGGTGGCTTTGGAAGAGATTTCTATTCCTGAAGAATATTTAGAATTTACAGTATCTTTTTTTTTACAATACTAGCTAAAGGCCCCAAATAACAGCAGTACTTGATATAGTTGTCTGCAGCGTGGAATGAGGGAGGGACAGGCATTCTTTGTTGCAAAACTGCTGTTGGTCATTGGCCATGCTTCAGCACAGCCCACAAACAAGCTTCTGCAGAACTCCTGCTACAGGGATGTCGTGGATATTTAGGATCTGCAGACTGTGCTTGAAGAGCTCTATGGACATTCATTCATGCACCTAGAGTAAGCAAACCCAGTCTAATCCCTGGGAACAAGGCTCCTCCCAGATGGTTTTCTTACACTGAATGTACTCTGTAGTTGCTCCACTGTTCCACGCAGGGAGGGAAAGAACAACAACTTTGGCCTGATGCTGTCCTTTATGTAAACTCTGGAAGCCCTACCAGGAATCAGCTCCAGATATCTACAGAAGGCTTTTCCCAAGTTACACATGCACATAGTTTCAGAAACACCTGATCATTTTATCATGGATCACCACACAGACTTAGGTTTTTCTACCTACTCTCTTMTTTTCTTTCTCACTTTCTCATCCATCCATTCATGTATCCATCTATCCATTGYCTTCTTACTTTTCCTTTACCTACCTTTTCGTCCTATGGACACAACTCCAGTCAAGCCAACTGGCCTTGGCTCACTCAACTCTGGCAGCTCTGAAGGCTTTTACAAAGTACAGCTTTCAAAAAGCCACTGTTAGGAACAGGAGAGCAATTCCAGTTTTTCTATAGGTATGTGGCTGCTTCAGGCTCCTCTGCTTTGTACAAACTTTCCCGAGGTTTTCATTGTCAGATTTATTATATCCAGAGCAATACTGACATCCCAAAACTAAATCCAGAACATTCTTTATTATCTTGTTCTGCAGCCAGTGCAATGAAACAATTCCGCCCTGCTTTCCAAAAGAGATGATTCTCCCATGATGTTTCATAGCAATTCCAGTCAAGTCAGAGCAGGGGCCATTTCTCTGCAGGTGATCTCTCTGTCTCTTTTGACTGCAAAAATATTCGTCAATGTAGTTATTTTGGCAAATTCCAATTCAGATACATTTTTGTATGCTTTTCTCTCGTGCTTCCCTCATTTTTCGTGCAACAGGATATTGTGCCCTCTAGGATAACCAGATGGGTGTAACGACTGAGACTTCAGCTGGTGTAAATTGGCAATGCCATAAAGTCCCTGGAGTTGCAGGGATTTACACCAACACTGGTTATTTACTTTCTCACATATTAGTTTTAATACCCCTCTATTAATATGTCTAATATTTCTCATATGATCACTTTATTTTTTGTAGGAATTAAGATCTTGTAATTTTATAGTGCCAAGCACAGCAGCAGACCTGACTGTAATTAATCCAAATTTATATACAAATCATTACTTGACTATATTTACACATGTCTAGAAAAGGAAAGATGCAGCAATCATTTGCAGTCTCCATCTACTTATGCCACACATTCCTCTCTAATGCACAAACTTCATGTTCCCAAAGTTTCTGTTTTCAGGTTTTCTGATGGTCCTGGTCTTCAAGGCACAAATAGATAAGGCATTTTTTTTCTGCTTCAGGCACGTGGCTGGCCAAAGGCATTTATCTGACATTAGGGAAAGATATTTTATTTTATTAAAAAAAACTTTTGTCTTTCTTGGTCCAAAATTTGGCATTCAAGTACAGCAAAGTAACTATCTAAACCACAGACAGGGCAAGCAGCTCAGCAGGAATTATTGAGAATAAAAAGACACTGTTTCTGTGTGACAAAAACCAAAGTTGAATGATTTGAAAATTCATTTATTGCTCATCTAAACCACAATGTGTTTCTGCTGCTGCAAGTGTCTCCCTTTCCATTTTTAATATGCCTATTATAGACCCATATCCTCCCCTCTGAGTTTCTACATGTTTGGTGACATTGTTTGTCATAACATACCAGCACAAAGAAACCACAGTTATCACTAAAGATGCCACTATAGTAAACAGCTACGAATTCCATCCTACCCAGTCATTATTCTGGGAACTGTAATGGGATATGCACTGAATCACTGCAGATTTCATAATATGGAAAGCTCTGTCAAAGTCTTTGCAGTGAAACACTAAGCTTGGGGGAATGCAATGTGCAAATATTTTTAATAAACTGTATTTAATATCAGTGCAGTGAGAAAGGGAAGAGTTCATTAACAGCAGAATAATAATGAATATATTGTTATAATAAATACATATGATATATAAATGAAAGTAACAGCATTATTCTCCCATAACCTGCCTCACTTATATAAATGGTATTTTTTACTGTGATGCCTTTACCATAGTTAAGACAGGCAGAGCAAATTGTTTTCCGCTTCACGTTGTATGTTTTCCCCAAGAGGCCCAAACTGGCAATGAAAACAGGGCTTCTGGAATAAGGAGATGTGTAATTTTGGCCTCAATCAATGAAGTCAAGGGCATGGGCAGGTCCCTGTGGGACCAGGTGTTCAGGAGGGCTGGAGCTGGGCTGGGCTTCAGCTGGGGACAAGGACTTCATCTCCACTGTGTCTGTGCCTGAATGAGTAACAGGCCATGGCACAGCCGCTCATCGCTGCCCCAGCCTGGGGCAAATAGCCCAACACATGCGGGTTTTTTTTTAATTATAGAATCATTGAAAATGTTAAAGGTTGGAAGTCCCAACCCCCATGGGCAGGGACACCTCCCACCAGACCAGGCTGACCAAGGCCTTATCCAACCAGGCCTTGAACACTGCCACGGTTGGGGCATCCACAGTCCCCCTGGGCAACTGTTCCAGAGTCTCACCATTCTCACAGTAGAAAATTTCTTTCTAAGAGCTAACCTAAATGTCCTGTCTTTCAATTTGTCCCATTACTTCTTGTCCTACAGTTCCTGATGAATAGCTCCCCTCCAGCTTCCCTGTAGTCCCCCTCAGATACCGGAAGGTTGCTCTGAGTTCTCCACGCAACCTTCTCTTCCCCAGGCTAAACAGCCTCAGCTTTCCTAGCCTGCCATAAAACCCAAGAAGCATAGAATATCCTGAGCTGGAAGGGGTTCACCAGGATCATCAAGTTCAGCTCCTGGCCCCACACAGGACACCCCAAGATCACACCATGCATCTGAGAGCATTTTCCAAATGCTTCTTGGGCTGTGTCAGGCTTGGGGCTGTGACCGCTTCCCTGGAGAGGCCGTTTCCGTGCCCAACCACTCTCCAGGTGAAAAACTTTTTCCTGATACCCGAACGAAATCCCCCCTGACTCAGCTTCAGCCCATTCCCTCCAGTCCTGTCGCTGATCATGACAGGGAAGAGATCTGTACCTGCCTCTCTACTTTCCCTCGTGAGGATGTTGAAGACCCGATGAGGTCTCCCCTCAGTCTCCACTTCAAGTGCCCTCAGCCGCTCCTCACACGCCCTCCAGACTCTTCCCCATCCTCTCGGCCTCTTTTGGACACTCTCTAATAGCTTAATGTCTTTTTTCTATTGCGGTGCCCAACATCGCACACAGSACTCGAGGTGAAGTGCTCCTCTTATCAACCCCGTGGCGCTGCTCTGGACGTGCTCCAACAGGCCCACTTGCGGTACCCAAGGCCTTTCCGAGGCGGAGCAGCGCGGAGCGGGCGGGTCCCGCGGAGCATCCCCGCGCTCCCCCCCGCGCCGCCCGTGCCCGGCACGGCCCAGGCCCGGCGGGAGCTGCGGAGGCTGCGCGGGGCGGGGACTGTGGAAGATGGCGGAGGCCGAGTGAGTCCCGGCGCTGCGGAGGGGCCGGGCCGGGGCTGTGGAGCCGCGGGTAGTGGGGCAGGGCTGGGCCGGGCCGGGCGGGCAGCGGCGCCCCCGGGGCCCGTGCTGCCCGCGGGCCGGGGCGGTGCTTCGGGGCGGGGGCGGCCCTGCGGGGGCGGCGGGGGTGGGCGGCCGGGCCGGGGGCGAGCGAGGGAGAGGCCGGTGGGGCCGTTCCCCGGGCAGCCGGAGAGCCTGTGCCCGGCGGGGCTGTCCCAGGTCCGCGGCCGCTCCGCCTGCCCTGCGGGGCCGGGCCGGGCCGGAGGTGCTGGCGCTGCCCGCTGGGCAGGGCTCCCCCGGCCCGGGCGTCCGGGGCAGAACCGCCGCGCCCGATGCCCTGAGAAGGGGCTGGTTTGCTTTGCTTTTGGCGTTGYCTCGCTGCAGACAGATGGTTTCTTGCCATCTCCTGCGTGGTGTTGCCTAAATAAATCTTGTCTTTCTTGGCCACACCGCGCCGTGCCCGGTGTGTCTGTGTGGTGTCAGAAGTTCTGAATCGCGCCCGGTGCGCAGGGAGAGCACTGGGGAACAGGACGGATTTTCTCCTTAGGAGACAGTTAAGTGATTAAGTGTTTGGGAAATGTCTAGGGTGATAATTTACTTGGTAACTTTTTGCGCAATGCCAGTCACCGTGTGGCTGCCTTGCAAGCCATGTCCAGGACGCTGGCACGGTGTGTCGGAAAGCTGGGGCTGAATCCGTGTGTGCCAGCCAGGAGAGAAGTGCAGCCCAGGCTCTGGCAGTGCCCAGCCCGCAGCTTTCAGTGCGGTGTTACAGCTGTGAGTGTGCATTCCCGGGAGATGGAGGCTCAGAACTTGTGTTGGTTCAGTATGTTGTGATCTATTTCCGTCTGAGGAGAAACCCGCAGTAAAAGACAAGGATTAAAAGGAGACATCGTCTCCTCTGTCTGCAGTCAAAGTAGCCCCGCAGTCAGAAGAAGGAAGTGGTGTCKTTAGAGTTACTAATTTCATTTTCATGGAAGGTCATGAGAGTAAATATTTTTGCTGTGCCAGACCATCATGAGCCCAGGCTGTCTGAGGCACTGAAGAGTCCTGAGCATCAGTCACCTTGCTCCGTTCCCCTGTTGCACTGTGGCGTAACAGAAGGTCTCAGGGTCAATGGAAAATCTGGGATAAAACAAGTAGGAATGATGTGTGTAGGGTGAGAAACCACCAGGTGGAAACTACTGCATCATGCTGGTTTCAGACCTTGAATTGATTTTTATAAACATCTGTTGATGTGTACCCACGCAGGTGCCCTCGCTGTGGTCAGCTGTTTGCCTGCGAGTAAAAATATGTTGCTGCTGCCTTGAATAACATGCAGTGGCAGTGTTTGTGTAAAAGCAGTAAGTGATTTCCTTCCTGTTAAATTTAGATAAGCCTTCACAATTAAATATGTGTTTGCTGAATGGCATATTAAGAAAATTGAAATTATATAAATGCAGGTTTTATGGTCTGAAAGTGATTTATGCCAGAATAAAATTGGACTTTTATTTGATCATCAGCATTTAAAAAAAAAAAAAAACAGTAAGAGCTGATCGGTGTTTACATCAGTATTGCCATGTGGGACAGTTGATGATTATTAATTAGGCTGAAGATTTCTGTAGTTGAAGAATTACAAGAAGCAGAGTCTTGTTAGAGGAAGATACCAAGAGAGAGTATAAAATGGAGAAATAATCACTGTAGGGAAATTATTAATAGATTTAAAAGCAGAAACTTGGGCTGATCTCTCTCAGTGTTTGGGGGATGGAACTAGATGATCTTTAAGTTCTCTTGCAACCCAAAACATCCTATGATTCTATTTTAGTTGATAGCCTTAGTGCACAGACTAGTATGCAGTAAGATGCTTGCTGATGACCCAAAGCAGGGAATCATTTGCRGGGCCAAAGAGGACTGAAAGAGCCTGCGGGAAAAATGGATTGAAGTTGAATGTTAGAGTTAAATAACACCTACAGACTGAAATGCAGGGTGCAAGGTCTGGGGCTGGTACCAGGGAACAAGGACCTACTTCAGTTAGAACTTTCTTCAGGAAAGAAGAGGGACTTGAATGTGGTAAAGGATCACAGGACATGAGCAAACCCCTTTATTACTGAAAAAAGAAGCTGTGATTCTCTGTGCTGCAAAAGTGCTCATTAAATAGAGACATAAAAGTGTGAACTTGTACACCAGCTTTGGTCATGCGTTTAAAAAAGGGATATGCAGACTTCAGGAAATGCCAAGAGCTGTTGGGCTGATGAGGTGGAGAGTCAAGAGTTTAGCTTGTTTTCCTAGGCAAGCTAAAACTAAGAAGAGACATAACAGTTTGAAAGCCCACGTTAGRCACAGTATTCCTGCAGAGTTTGTACCTGGGAGCTCCAGCCTCCTGTGCCATGTATTGAAAAGACTCGTGTAAATTCTGAGAATTCCTGTGATCACCTGGTGGGGAAAGCCCCGAGGGACACAGGGGAGACTCTCAGCCGAAACAGCRATGTTTTTGTGACTCTGTGATTTCTTTCCTGGAGGCTAAACCTATTATCCAAGCTCCGCTGCCGTGCCATCCGGAGGAGGGAGAAAAATCTGGAGCACCTCCTTTTTGCTTGAAGGAAGTGTGTTGCAGTGCCAGTGCCAGCCTTGATACAGACATCACGGCCGGCAGTATGAGTCAGGAAGCAGACAAGAAGCCAGACACGTTGGTTGTCCACTTCCCCCCCAAGATGTGTTCATGATTGCTAATAATGTGGGGAATTGGCTGTGTAGAAGAGATCCTGTATTCTTAGGAAGACACTGCTGCCTAYCCAAACTGCTAGTGGGAAGTTTTGTGCAAGCAGAACTTCCTTTTTTTTCCCCGCCCTCCACCAGTTGGAATTTTTTCCTTGTGATGGGGGATGCTGCATTGTGGCATTGCATCTTCCGTGCAGCTAACTGGAGTATCTTAACTGRCCTGGATGAATTTAACTTCTCTTTTGGCTTTCAGTCAGCAGAAGTGAATGAATGCTGAGTCCTCTGATCTGCTGCTGTATCTTCAGAGAGCTTCCTCAGGATCAGCTGGAGCTGGGGAGGAAGGGGGATGGATGTTCTGGTTTGGCTCCCCATGTGCCATAAATAAGAGTTAAACAGAAGCCGCCACCAGCTGGCAGTTTCAAATTTAAAAACAATGTCAGGGCTTTTTTTCTGAAGTTCCAGGTGGCTAAGCTGTCGATCAAAATCGTTGTTAATACATGAATGTGGCACTGAATCCGTGTATAACAAGACTCTTGATGGACAGGTTTTCTTTTTTCTAAAAGAGGGATCRGGATGGGAACTCCGCCACTCCTGTAGTGCCAGCAGTTACTCGTGTAGGAGACTTCCTAGCGCACAGGCAGGAGCAAGGAGCAAGGTGGAGCTCCTTTTCCTCTGCCCTCAAGTGCTTTTCTACCTGATTACAGTTAGGCTTTGTAGCAATGTATCTCAGTTTTCACCAGAAGTGTGTGTTACTTTGGTAGATAGTTCTCTGTATTGAGGTTATTCCTCTGGTTTGCCAAGCYGTTTGCTCTTACTGGGGGTTACAAAACGTGTGCTGCAGGATTGCTGAAACTCTGACTCCATCCTGAAAATTATTTCTTGGATTTCACTTTCCARTTGAGAAATGTTTTCTGGAGTCTCTTCAAGAAGGGAGGTCTGTTAACCTCTGTGGCTGACTTGGACTTGAGGGCCGTGTTTACTTGCTGCTGAATTATATAACCTCCAGTTGTTGCTTAAAGGAGGAAAGAAAAACAATTTATTCTTACTGCAAAGAAGCCTTTCTCCCATTTGATACCAGTGTCATTGCTTCACCTCCTGGAATGTGCTTCCGCATTCCTAGCTGTCCCATCCTCCTCTGTCTYCTAGTAGACAAAACTGTTTGTAAATCGTGTTTCCTTTGTAAGCCATTTTCCAGCTGTGGTTGGTTCTGCTCTTAAAGGACTAATGACTCCTCAGAAAATTCAGAAAAAATATAATAGATATTTTTTTAACCCAATGTCGAAATAATTTAACAGAAATGCATATAATGTTTCCTATATCTGCATTTTCACTCTTTTTTATTATTTTTCAGGGTTTGGGTGTCTCCTAATTGAAGAGGGTCAAAATACTGATTGCAAGYGAATCCTAAGTCAGCCTCTTGGATGCCTCTGATAACATAGGAAGTCATGGCAGAAAATGATGCAATGCCAACCTTACCAAAAAAGTGTGGCCCATATATTTCATCTGTAACCAGTCGTGGCATGAATTTGGTAATTCGTGGTGTAGTGCTGTTTTTTATTGGAGTATTTCTTGCATTAGTGTTAAACTTGCTTCAGATCCAGAGAAATGTTACTCTCTTCCCCCCTGATGTGATCACAAGCATCTTCTCCTCAGCGTGGTGGGTACCACCTTGCTGTGGCACAGCATCAGGTAAGTTCAGTCGTGTGTGTATGCCTGGCATGCAGAGGTAGTTAGAGAGTTACAAAAATCTTTGTGAGAGGTGGAGAGGATAAAAAATTCTGTTTCAGCATCACTGTCCTTGTTGAGCRGCTACTACCCTCCTCATCTCCCCATGTATACACAAATATGCATGTGTCTGCAAGTTGGTTTTTTGCTAACTTGTCTTACTGTAATATTGTTAGTGGAGCATAACTTCTTTTTTCTTCTGGGTTAGAGTACAAGTGTAACAAACTTGAGAAGGTGGTGCTGCTGCTGACCTGGAGTTGGGTTACAGAAGTGTGCTCTCAGACAGCCCTTGAAAATGCCCCATCGGTGTCAGGCGCTGCAGCACACAGTGCCTTGTTTGAGCACAGCACACCACCCCGAGAAATGCTCCCTTTTGTGGTCCAGCTTTCCATGTGTTCCCCGTTCCAGTTTGAGGTACAGCTTTAGCTCTTTGTAGCTGGGAGCCCTGGCTGTGTCTGTGGGAGCTGAGGCCAAGCATGCATAGGGGCACGGTGCAGAACAGAGCACCTCAGTACAGTCATGTATCTCAGATGATGTGAACATGCTCCATTTCTCCCATGACCAAGAAGGGAGTTGAGCCTTCTGTGTGTTTAGCCAGTTGGAGCCAGTTTGAGTGTTGTCTGCTGTAGGTAGTAGGAAGTACCCTCTTTTTCCTCTTCTTTCAAGTATCAAGGCAAATTCCATGTTACAAGCAYGATGAAATTTGACTTTCTACCTGGTTCTGAAAATCACTGATTCTGTGGGTCAGTTTCATGCTTTACTAAGGGAATATTCTTAGCAGCCAGTACTGGAGGATTCTGCTTTGGTGAATCTGTAAATCTGTACATTACAGGCAGTATCTTCCTAGAGCACAGTTTTAATCAGATTGAGAAGCTCGTGATTCTGAGTGTTGATATGAGTCAATAAACTTGCTTTCGAGATGGCATCACTGTTTTGCTAAGGATAATATTTAAGCCTGGTTTTTTCCTAGTAGTCTAGTTGCTTTTCTTTTTATTGATACCTTCTTGCATTAGTACACCCCAGATGTCATGAAGGAGCTTGATTTGAAAGGAATCCCTCCAAACAGCTCCCTGAATATCAGTTGTGTTCTCCAGTGGAAATGCAATTGTCATGTCATGGTGGCAGTTACCTACCTGCTTTATCTGCTGGTTGTCTTAGTCCTCTTCTTCTTGTCTTTCTGGGATTGTTGATTAGTTTTTGGTTCATATCCTGCATTTGCTGCGTTTTTCTTTTATGCTTTGAACTGATTTAAGCTGATTGTCTTGACAAATAAGTCTGGTAAAGGTTTGATCTTTAATATATAGAGTAGTGGGGGTTGAAATGACAGAACCCCAACTTGCTGTAGCAGCAATGCACGAGGTTTGTGGTGTCCACTGCAATGTTTGCACCATTGGCTGTTTGCATCAGGCTGCACCTTGTATTCTCTTGGGTCATCTGAGAAAGCTGCAGCTGCCAGTGGGAACTCAAGAAGGCCGTGTCTTGCCATCATCTCACAAGAAATTTGTGGGCCTTTCTGGCTCTGATGGGTCGGTGGTTTTGATGGAAAGACTGGATATGGCTTGTAAAGTGTAGTCAGTCACCTGCTAGGCAGTTGCACTACTTGATTTTAAGCTGCCTGATTTAAAGATATTACAGCCTTTTGACTTGTAATTGGCTTTTCCCAGCAGGAGTCACCCCTGTTGAGGTGTTCAGGGTCTTTTTTTCATTATCAGTCTTCTCCATTTTCTTTCCTTATCTTCTCTGCTAGCATACATACAGGGAACCTCTGTGGTAAATGCTGATAACTCACCCATTTTCCTACCATTTGTACTTGCACAGCCTTCCTGGAATTGACGTGAACATTTCTCTGCAGTATGGTTTATTATGATGAACAGAATAAAGGTATTTTGCATATTTATAATCAGTGGTGATCGAGGCTGCATTCAGAGAAGTCCTTTCATCCATCACCGTTATTAGTCATGAGTTTGGCCCAAGGCCTTTGGCAAGAAAATTGCATGGGGAGGTTTTTTTTCCTCTGCAGCTTTACTGATGATTTATTTTCCCGAATCCTGGAGATCAGTTTCCTCTGTGGCAGAATAAAGAGCATTTGCAGTGTTACCCCCAGCAGAGTGCTGGACTGAAGGCACTGGAGTCTGTACCAATGGCTCAGGCTCTGCTGCGCTCTTGCCACAACAGTCTAACATTAAAGCACCATTATTACTCCTTGGTGGGGTTGGTAACAGTCTCTTTAGCTGCAGTTGCAGTAGAGAGCACATTTATGAAGAAATATTGAAAGAGCATTGCAGCTCCCTGGGGCTGGGAGTCCTGTTTGCTTTGTGTATTCAACAGCTACTGTAGGCTCTTGGCTTTCTCTCTTTGGGGTGAGCTTGATACTAGCATTGAAGAAGAGAAAAACATAATCCAAACAAAGCCTGCTTGTAATGAGAACAAAAGAAAACACAAAATATTGATGTTATAAACCACACCAGTACTGTGGTGTGTTGGTTTCGCAGTTACTTGAGCAAGTGTGTTTGATATGTGAGGTTTTCAGAAGTGCCAACCTGCAAGCTATTAGTGCTCTTTCTGGACTACAGTGCAGATTTTGGTGTGGGAAAGAGCTCTGTCATCCTCTGCCCGTAGTTCAAATTGTCTCTGTATTACTACCACTGCTGCAGTGGCTGAAGATGCTGCTGAAGTTTACAGGGCTTTTTTAAATAATTAAATTCTTTGAAATTCCTCTTCTTTCACAATGTATGTTTTTTGTGCTGTTTATCCTTAAAAGATCTGGTTTGGTAGTGACTACAATTGTCAAAGTCTAGATGAGTCTTTATTCTAGCAAAATGTTGCCAGTGCTTTAACTTCTGGGCCTTTTTTCTTTCCTGTCTCCACAGCTGTGATTGGGTTATTGTACCCCTGCATGGACAGACATCTGGGAGAGCCACATAAGTTCAAGAGAGAATGGTCCAGTGTAATGAGATGTGTAGCAGTCTTTGTGGGAATAAATCATGCCAGTGCTGTATCCTATATTCAAATGAAATTGGCAATAACAAAGGGATTTCCAGTAAAAAAAAAGCTCGCAGTCAGTCATGGTGAATTGTTGTTAAGGATATAACATGCAGCATTTTTGCAAAGGAAATGCGGAATATGTGTTAGTGTCAAGCTTGTAGCAGTACTGCAGGTGATTCTTTTTGTTCTGAATAATATTTTCATTAGAAATGTCTCAATAGTGGGCTTTGTCTTAGAGTCTTTATTTTCCTTGAATAATTAAAGGAAGTGTGGGAGGATATTCATGTGGTAGGTATTACAGAAAAGTGCTTTAGGGCATTCCAAGTTGATGTCCTTTTAACACCATAGTAAGRGGTTGAAGCCCAGTCTTGAGGTCATCAGTGGAGCACATGCACTTTGCAAACTCAGGATCGGGAATACCAGGACTRTACAACACCAGGAAGTGTTGCTGCCTCCTTCTGCAAAGGATGCCTGTCTTGATGCCGAGAGAGCACTTTGGGTGACAGAGTGCTTTTCTCTCTAAGGACTGGTGCTCCTTACTGGCAGTGCTGTGGGTGTAAGAGGCCTCCTGCAGYTATGCCTGGTGCCTCCTCTGTCGGCTAAAACCGGGGTCTGTTTGTGAAGGTTGGGGCCACGTAAAGAAAGTTGATCACCTCTGAAACACTCATCTCTATCAGTGTCAGCTCCARCACAGTTCACAAAAATGGTGCTGAAAAGTTGTGATCGTGTGCTGCTGAATCTCCTCAYTCCCAGGAAGAGAGGGCGAGTTAAGTGAAAGATGGAGAGCTGGCGAAATTCTCACTGAGGACACTTGGCCCTCTGAGTTTTGTTGTTACTTGGTTTTGTTCCCGCCCTCTGCTATCCGGTATGGCCGGATGAGCTGGTGCTGTCAAGGTTCCAAGACACTCCCACTGTCCCTCGCGAGTCTCACTCYCCTTGCCAAAGATGCACTGTTCTGGTGCTGTGGTTCTCACCGACCTGGCCTATACCTGTTGGGTAAGCATGGGGCAACTTTGCTGCTTTTAAGAAATACAGAAGGGTTGACAGCTCCTCTTTGCATGGGTCTGATTATTTACAGCCAATTTTCTGCAGTTCCCTAACAGCTGTTACCCATATTCCAGGACATCAGCAATGTACTGTCTGTATTTCCTCCTTGACAGCTCTCCAGGCTGCTTTCTCTTCAGCTACTGCCAGTTCTGCACATTGCCAGRTTTGGTGAGGGTTTTGATTTTGTTTGACATTTTTTCTGAAGCTATTGATTTTTATCATGTAATTATTTATTTCAGTTAGTTGAGCTGCTTTCTCATTTCCTCTAGGTCTCTCTCCAGATTTTTGTGAGAAAATAGTGCAGTGGTTTTTATATCATCATCCCATAAATTTGCTTTCAGGCTTGTGAAACTTGACAGCCTCCTTTTTAATTATCTGGTTTGGACAGGAATAATGAGGATGAATTAGTGTTTCCAAAACATTTTGAAGGATGTGAAACTCTAAGCAGTAACATTTATGTTGTGTGTCTGTATAAAATACTTGCACTGTCTGGTAGATGAAGAGACTCTTCACTCTTGCACAGTGCAAAGACCCTAAAATTTGAAGAAGTGTCATAAGTTTTTAGTTTCCTGATATATTGACAACAATTTCAAGGCTTATTTCTTCACATCTGATTGCCGTATGAGAGCTGATACAGGTAACACTGTACTTTTCTTAGTGGTATTTTTTTTTGTTGTGCCATAATATAAACAGAAGAAAAAATTGCTTTATACTTGTACATGATATTTCCAAGCTTATCCTTAACAACCAACACAGAAGGTGGATTTTGCCAACAATATCCAGCTGTCTCTCACGTTGGCAGCCCTGTCCATTGGGCTGTGGTGGACCTTTGACAGGTCACGAAGTGGCTTTGGTCTTGGAGTAGGAATTGCTTTCCTGGCCACGTTGGTATCACAGCTCCTGGTATACAATGGAGTTTATCAGTAAGTATTTGCTCCCCTAACGTGAAATAATAATGTTCTGAAGCTGCAACATTGAATCAGAATAACTGAAGGGGTACGATTTGATGTGATTTTCAAAGCTGTCAGCACCTAATTTTGAGCATAGCATAAATTGGACTGTTTATGAAAGCTGCTGTGTGTAAGTGAGAAATCTAGTTGGAAATGCAAATTGAAATAAAATTGCTACCTTGCCGACAATGTAACACGCTTTGTTTAGTTGAACAAATGCAGCTATAATCAATAAGAAGCCTCCTTTGTTGTTTGCTGCAAGTAATTAAATTTCTATAATACGTGGTTTTGAGTTGAAATGTCCTAATATTTGTGAATTTGCCTTGTGATTGGAGGACTCTCTGTATTGCACAACGTTGAGCTCAAAAATGTGTGTCCTTTTCCAGATACACATCTCCAGACTTCCTCTATGTTCGTTCCTGGTTACCATGTATATTTTTTGCTGGTGGAATAACAATGGGCAATATTGGCAGGCAGCTGGCAATGGTGAGTTTGGAGTGGGGGTTGATTGCCTTCCAGTAAAAGTTTAAATGTACATGTCATTTCTTCCTCCATATATACCAGCCAGCTTTTTGAGTCAAGGGTGTTCAGTGAGGTAGAAATCAGCAATCATTGCTTGTTGATGTAGTTGGTGAGCTGTTTGTACTGTTATTCAGGGCACAACCCCTGCTTTGCTCTGTGCACTCTCAGTTACATACTTTTAGGTCCTGAAAGGACCAAGAGCTAAATTAAGAGCTCCTGTGTTTGGGGAGAAATCAGGCCATCCCCAAAGTCTGACTCGCTCACTCTGTTGCTTGGGACAAAAATTGCAGCCACCAGTATGTGCACGGAACTTAGGGAGACCAAACTTACCTAGGTGGAGTTTAAGAAGAGCTATTTTTTCACCCATWTTGTAGAAAAATCACTAAGTCCTTTTCGCTAGTTAAATAAATTAATATTATTTTGTCAACTTCTGTTTTTCAGTATGAATGCAAAGTCATTGCAGAGAAGTCTCACGAGGACTGAGAGGAAACAATATGCACCTTTTAAACAGGAAAATGTCTGACAAATGACTGTTGAGGAGCATAAGGAACACTTGACTATGAAATTGCCAAAATGCAATTTTTTTTCCCTTGAGTGGTATACTTTACTGCAATCTGTGATTGCTGCTTCTATAGAAACCTTGATGTCTGATTTTGATTACTGTGAAGTTACAATAGTATGCAATACATTTGACAATATTGGTTCAATTATAGGATTCTTTTTTCCAAATCTAAACAGTTTACCATAAATTCCTGTCTGTCTATAATGTTGCAGTGCCAAACTGAACCTTTGCACTACGTTTCTGTAGCTGAAACTTCTTGCTTCACTTTATCTTGAAAGTTTTGAGGAATTTGTTCTTAACAGCTAGTGAAAGACAGAGGGGGTTCACATTTAGCAATGAAGATCTCTTTCCATGATGATAGCCCATAATATCTGTATGTAATTTATGGATTACAGGTGAGCTTTGATGCAATAAGATTTATGCCTATTAGCACAGTATATCATTCTTCTTACATTACAGGTGAGGAAACTTAATACAGGTTCCATGGGTTATTGCCATAGCATTTCATTTGTCTGTGGTGCATTCCCACTATCACAGAATACAGAAATGGAAACTAAGTCTGGAAACTATTTGCTATTTTTCCCCTGGCACACCCAGCATACATGTTTGTTTTTGAATTTATGTGAACTGTGGACAGATTCTGAAACTACTTGTGTGCAAAACAGGATACAGTCCAGGTCATTCTTGTACAATCCTTTAAGCTGATTTGTGTTGATAGGAAAAACAACTTAGGGAGTATTTATTGCAAAATTTAGTTCTGCTGAAGTAAATCAGCCACTACCATATAGTGTCATAAACCCCTCCATTACTAATGTGACTCCTGGTGGTCCTTGCCCACCACCTGCTCTGTTGGCAGGGATCAGCAGGGCTGTATTTTAGGTACTGATGGAGCCCTCGTTGCTGTTACTGTGTCCAGGCAACCATAAATGCATTTGTTCTTGCAGCAGTTTTCTGAGGTAAGAAATACTGTTACCCCTGTTTGACAGGTGCCTGTGCACAGAAAGCCTGGTAGGACTGCAAGCTGAAATAGGCTGTGTGCTAATCAGTTCCCTTCTTAAGAAGGATTTTAGTGTGTGACCCATATTTGGGGGCATACGTGGAATTTCCTCTTGGCTKTGCAGCTCCCTTTTAAGACCATGAGCTAAAAAAAATTGTGCAAGAAAGCAGATTTCGAGAGGACACTGCTAACCTGTGCCTGCAGTGAATTTGGCATGGGATGTCTCCGCTTTTGTTTTCCCCTTCTGTCTTTGTTGATGATGTTTTAATGTATTTGTTTTCCTTTTTTGTCTTTAAGTACTATTCTTTAAGTCTTCCATGAAAGATTTATAAGACACGTTACGGTCACCTTGGGAGGCTGGAGTTGGTCCAAAGAAGAAATAGATGTTTAGACAAGATTTTATTAATAAATGTGTGAATGAGTTGTACACAAAGCTTGAACTAGGCAACTTTTTCAGTCTTACCTGCTTTACCTCCAAGTCTGAAAAGTGTGGAATGGAGCGCTTCCAAAAGCATTGTAACAAAAGACGTGGTCACAAAAGGAAAGTTTTTTGAATGGGAAATTGTAAAAATCATAAATAAGCAACTGATGTATGAAGAGCTTGGTTCTGCACAAAGTTTCAACAGCTGGGCAGCTCAGCACCTGCAGCCAGCACTCTGTCCCGGGGCGATGCTTCAGGAGAGCACCTACAGAGGTGCTTTGCTTTAAGCACAGGTAGGACCTAAGTAGAAGGCTGCCTAGAGGGTTTCTCTTGATCAAACCATATGGCAATAAGAAGTATTTTATTAATAAAGCCAAGAACCTGGGCATGAATGAAGGGTGAGTTTCTTTAGGCAGGCTCTGGCGATTCGCTGGAGAAGCTATTGGGTCTCTCTCTTGCAGTATTTCACCTCATCCACCTTCTCTACTTCAGCAAATGGCTTCAGCTTGGTGGACAGCCTGAGAAGTCCCTCCTAAGTTATCAGGGCATGAGTGGCATAAAAATTCAGATGTTTCTTCTCCTATCTGTAGGGAATAACACAGTACCTCAGTAGCCAGTGTGCTGACTTGGTAAACAGTGTAGTTTCATCATGACCAACAAGTGTGTACAACTGGACATGAGTTGCTTTTGTTATTCCTTCGGTGGTAGAACTGCTGTTGCCTGCCAGTCTCAACACTTACACAGAAGCAGCCTCATGTGTGTTAAAATGTGCAGCGTGTGAGAAGTGGTTGTTGTGCGTCTGTGGCACCCACTTTGCACTCAGATTCAGCTAAACCTGGTTAGACTGTGCTGTCCGCTGACTTTTAAATTTCGTTTTGGAAATTTTGAGCATGTCGTGCAAAGGCAACAATCATCCAAAATAAATTTGGGTGGAGTCCTTTATTATGTGTGTCTTACTGTTTTTATTCTTACTTGACTAACATCAATACAGTGTCACATCCTGGGTGTCCTGTTGTTTCAAACTGTGCTGTAATTTTATGGCTGATGTGTTCAAACCCTGGGAAAAGTTCATGATGAGAATGCTGACAGGGCCTTAACTTCAGTGGTGTGAACGTGCTGCTACTGTATAACATGTAGTTACGACATTAGACTGTCTTAAAAACGTTCAATAAAAAATAAATAAGGTATATTTTAGATACAACTTTATAAGCACTATAACCTCTTCACCAATGAACCCTTGTAAGGTCTATGCTCTTCAAACTGGCAAAATTGCTGTTAAAAGCAAAATGTGTGTTAAATCAAATTATAACCTTGATTGATAGGTTTTTTCTTTCTTTAAGAAATGATGCTGATATTTAAAATACACTGAGTTGCCTTCTATCAGCAATCTCATAATAATTCTGACCATTTAGCTGGCATATTGGTTGCACACTTCTATAGAAATATTGAAAAAGAAGCAGAGAAGATCAAATCAGCCATGATTCTATCTTAATTACCATGCTGAGCAGCCTTGGAAAATCTGCCCTTTTGAATCTGCTGTGGGAATAAGTTAAATAACTTCACTCACAATACAGAAAATAGAGATTTAGATATAAATAGCTTCTATGAATATGAAAAAATCCAAAACATAAATGGCAGGGAAACTCATATTTGTGTTTATTAATGTTCTGGTCTGGATATGAACTGAATGTTATTCTGGTATTCACAGACTTCATTTGTCATGCCCATCACTGTCTCAAAAAAGATGTGACACATTGAGGTTTGGAAATGTGTGATGGAAAAGCATCCAGGCAGAGGTGAGGAAAGGGTGGGAAGAGAGGTGGCTGGGATTTTGGGGTGCAGTCCCACAGCAGGACAGCACCACAGCTGAAAGCCAGAAGGAGTGCAGGGATCAATGGAAAAATCCCATTTGTGTTGGCAACCTGYGACTCAAAGTTCCTAACTCTGCTATCAAAATGCAGCATCGTGGGCATGCCATGTGTCTGACCAGGCAAATTGCAGCCAGGGATAGAAATAACCATAATTTTGGATAGTAAGCACTAAGATTAGCCAAAAGCACTTGAGCAAAGGTGTTTTGCTGGAAACTTAACCTCTGCTTTCCATCTGTAGCCTTGGAGAGTAGAAATTCCAGGTCCTTCCAGCCTGAGGGTGTAGAATGGAAAGGTACTTGGTTTTTGAGGGAATATTCAAACTGCTGAGCTGTCAGGCTCTCGAAAAATGCATCTTGTGCTTCATTATAACATGGCTGCTGTAAGCAGCTAGGAGGAGAGTAAACAAAGAAACTTTTCCTCTGTAGCTCCTGTATTTCCCTGCTGCCATCTGGCTGGGAGCTGCCAAGGGGTCCTATGGGCATTCACCAGTCTTCCCTTTTTATCTTTCCTGGTATGCGAGGAAGGAGCATCATTCCACCAGCCGCCACACCCCGGACATTTTGCATATTGTTTTTACATTTTGGAGCAGTGTTGCCAATAATTCCTAATGGCCGTGGGTGAATAGGACCCGTGGAAGTGGTGTTGAATACGTTTCAGCTGCAGTGAAAATCTGTGCACGGCTGGGCAGAGGGAACGCACACCTCGCCGTGGGAATAGCTATCTAATGCTGTTAGTTTTGATGCCAGTACTAAATGCAAAGCATGAGTAATTTTGCAGCTTAATGTTCAGCACTAAACAGTAAATGAAAGGTCAGTCCAACATGTTAACTGTCATGGAATAGTAAACACTCCTTTAATTGCTTCAGGCAGCCAGCTTGGATTTTTGGTGTGTCTGTTGTCATGTTTTGAGCAGCAGGGTCCAGAGCCTTGTCCTGATTGCCTCCCCCCCGGTCAAATGACAAAGCCTCAAATTAAAGGATAAACTTTATGCCTGGGCTTTTCAGGCAGCATACTGAGAGTTTGTGCTTTGAATGTTTAAAAGCCGTGCTGGGGAAGAAGTAGGGGTTATATCTTGATCTGATCGGAGCTGAAATCCAGGTTAAAATGTACTTTGGCATTTTCTTGAGGTTTTCCTTTCTTGCTCTTCCATTCTGAAGTGCGAAAGTTCATTAGCTCCTGTTGCATGTTCACACTTTTTTAGCCTGCCCAGCACTATAACAGAGAGGAAGCAATATATAGGAACAAAAAGGAATATAAAGGGAAAGGGCAGCTACCAGTTTTCTTCAGGCCAAAGTGGTTGAGAGCTCCAGGTCCAGTGTGCCCTGTAGATCCATGTCAGATGCTCAACCTGCAGCATCCGCAAAAGGAGGATTCACTTTCTGTAAGGCAGCAGTTCTGCCTCGTCTCTGTCAGACCTCTCTGCAGGAGGTGACCTGTTGTACTGCAGTTCTGCAGGGATATGTGCACACTTGGCAGAGCATTTCCAGTGGCAAGGTCCACAGGCGTAGCCATAAGATCTGTTTTTTATGACTTTGTTGGCAGAAATCCTGAAATTGTGCCTTTAAAGCAAATATGGCGGAATATTTATTGAAAGAAAAATCTGTATTTATAAAATCGCTGTCTGAATTCACAGTGTAGTTTTGCTATTTCTGCTCTCTGATTAGTTCAGTGTATATCTTGTAACCAACGTTTAGATATTTAATAATTTTTTGGTAATCAAACCTCAAAGCAAGGTTTGTTTCACACATTTATTGAGGAAAAGTGTTTGAACTAAAAAGAAAGCTGCGAGGAACGGGGTTGCACCTGAGTTTACCAGTTAGAAATTACGCAAGGAAAGCCTCCAGCATTTTCCATAGTGTTGCAAGAAAGGACAGTAAGTGATCGTTCTGATTGTACCCTGGGTTTCAAAACAAGGGTAAGGGGAGTCTTGCAGGTGCATTTGTATTGACTTGTTCTGGTCTGAGCTGT
Source organism: Amblyornis subalaris (assembly GCA_018881555.1). NCBI lineage: Eukaryota > Metazoa > Chordata > Aves > Passeriformes > Ptilonorhynchidae > Amblyornis > Amblyornis subalaris. Next base: position 2,983,544 of record JACAXG010000074.1, read on the forward strand.
TCTGCAGAGGCATCACTTCATTGGCCATGATCACCAGAACATGTTTTGGCTTATCTGTTTTTCTCTGTCCCAGCTGTGCCAGTTGTTTCCTCAGTGATTATGGATGCCCAGGGTAAACATTAGTGGGAATATGGCTTTAGCAACTTCTTGCTGAGATTGCCACAGTCCCTTTGAACCCTGTGAGAAAGTGCTGGTCTGGCCCAGGGCAGAGGTTCATGATGGTGAGGTGAAGTGAGGAATGTGGCTCCGTGGTGCTCAGGTGGGGTGAAAGGATGCCCAGTGCCTGCAAGGACATTAAGTGCATGTGTACAGGTTCCATGTACATAAGTACAGGTTCCAACGAAGAGCAAAGTTGCCCTGCTCTGCAGACCATCATTTCTTGTCTCGGGTGGTGGGACAGGCCATCAGGCTGCCAAAGAGAGAAGAATATGCTTTTTTCTGCCTCTTTACTCTTCCTTTGCACAAACGCATAGGAGCCTGAGCTAAGGACAGTTAATCTCGTTCTTGGAGCCAGGACTATGTATAGGCTGGGTTAGCACTGAAAGACTCCACTGTTTCTTTTTAAAAACAAATGCTTGTTCTGTGCTGCACGTCAAGTGCAATCATTGCTGAATGAACTGACATGCAAAGCCAAGTTCTCAGCCGAACTGGCATAACTCCATCGATTGCAGTGGATATGCAGCATTTCATGCTGCTTGGGAATTTGGCCCACTGGGTTTGAAAGGGATGAAATTGTTTAGACCTTACTTCTTCTCTCATCTGATACAGGTCAAAAAAAATTCCTACATTGTGCAACAAGTAACAGCAGCACGCTGCAGATTCTGCCTTCCCCTCCTCTCTTTCAGCACTGATGAAAACTGTCATCATCCTCTGTGATTTGCAATGTGTGCTTTTTATATGGGATATCAGCTCTTCAGGAGAATCAGATCTGGCAAAGCACATTAATAATGATGCAAATACAAAATGTTGACTGCTGATGAGCTTGTTGTCATAAATGCCTGCCACAATCCTGCTTTTATTTTCCTTTTTGCCTGGTATTTTACTTGTAGGAAATTTGTGTTGGACCTGTGCCTGCTCTGATTAAACTGGGGAGAGGGAAATAATACTGCTTTGTGTGGTTTCAGACTCCTCTTACCAACCAGTTTCCTCAAATCAGTGTATTGAGCAAGAGTGCAGCTGGAATAGTGGCTTAAAGAAGATGAATTGAAAGATCCTCAAGACTGATGTTTTGAGGACATGAATTGATGAGGTGATGTGTCCACTGTGGTGATAGGTGGTATAAGAAATGTTAGACATGTAGTATTATGTAGGTAATAAATGTGGAGATGCAGTGTTAAAAAATAATGAAGCTGGTAGAAGGTGAGACTGTACCTATTCCTGAAAATGCTGGGGTTTTTCCAGGTTGGTTCTGCAGATTTTGACCACTGCAGTACTCTAGGAGATAAACTTTGGGGCAGTGAGGAGCAACAAGATGAGGGGTCACTTGATAAGCTGGCTGGATATGAAAGGGAATTCAGTTTAGATGTCAGGTCACAATGTCCAGTGTGAAGACAAATACCAGTGGTATTTGTGTAGTACACACACAGGCTTTTTGATTTTTGTTTAAAATGTAAATTTATGAAGGAGAATCACCTTTAAATACCAAAGGACAGAGAGAGGTATCACAGGTTGCTTTTGCATTCAACCCTTAGCCTCTGTAGGAGTATACTTGAAGGTGTGAGGAAGAGTTCTTTCATCAGACCCATGTGTGTCATTCACAGTGATTTTTTGCACCCCAAGTCCCTGGATTTGCAATGCATCTTTCAATGTGAAAACCACTGGGTTTCGCCACTCTGGATCAGCTCACAGGTAAATGAGGATGGTTGTGTTGCTCCCACAGGCTGTGGCTTGCCAAATGCAGTCCCTTGATTTGTTCCCAGGAAATTAAATAAGGTTATTGAAGCTGAAGTGGTTCCCCAGTCCCCTCCTCTCCATCACAGCACCAAGGCAAGATCAGTGCAAAGGTTTGGCCCCAGTTGCTACCAGAACCCCCCAAACTTTCAGGGAAGTTTCAAAGCTATGGGGACAGTATGTGCTTTCTGGCATTGTCTGAATCAGCTTTTCATGGAATACTTACACTTTGGTGACCTGTCAAACCTTGATAGTTCATGATTTTTAAGGTCACAGTCACTAATGAAACCCAGAGGGATGTGGTGAGGTTGGTCATGAAGCTGCTACAGGGCAGATTGCTAAGGGGTGGGGCCTAGAAAGGGACTGTGCAACACATCCCCTGATGTCTCTCTTGCACAGCTGCTGTGGAGGTGCACAAGACTTCACTGAGGAAGGACGTAAATAGGCGACTGACACTTGTATAGACAAATTTTTGTGGGATTTGATACCCTAGCTAATGCTGACTGATGTTAAAGGGACTTCATGGGTAGGAAACGGCTAGAAAAGTTGTTCTACTTGAGCCCAGATAAATGGTGTGGAGTATCTGGTGCATGCAATGAAGATGAACATATCTTCATCACTTTAGCATCTCTTAAATTATTGAGGCCTGTTCATTCTGGTATCTAAAGTTTTTGAAAGCAGTATCTTATCTGCTGTTGCATTGTTTCCCTGAGATGGTTCACAATATTGTTTATCATAAGCACTGTCGTGTCTTGTTGTTGATTAAAGCAGTAACTTCCAACTTAATCTTCCTGTGGGAGCAAAGTATTTCAGATATTAGTTTTCCTGCACTTCTTCAGTACCAGGCTCCTCTTGAACACAATACTATTTTTAATTAATTCAGCCGACCCTTTGTTACGATTTCTAATGTAAACAAGGCTGATTAATGCCCAGGCACTACAGCTACTTTAAAAAAAAAAAAAAACAAAAAATTCTGCATTTATTCTGACAGACAGTTAACACCTGAAACATATACCTCTGAGCACTTACATATGTCCTCAGCTTTTGGGATGTCTTCATCACGCTGATGTGCCTGAGGCCTGACACGAGTTGTTGGATGACACCACCTCCGTTCCTGGGAGCAGAACGTGGGGCTTTTGAAGCGTGGAGGGCCTGGCCCATGGTGGAACTTTGAAGGTGGCTGCAAGCAGAAGACAGAGACCCACCTGGCTCTGCTTCTCCCCACTGGTTCAAAGAAACCCACCGAAGCCGTACCCTGAGCCAAGTGATAATTGTACACTTTTGATGTACAGTTTTCTGAGTGTTGGGGGAAAAAAAAAAAGGTAGTTTCTTTTCAGCGCCGTCTTGTCAAAATGCCAAATGCCGCTTGTTTTTGACATTTTCAGCTACTGTTAAATAATAGTCTTGCTTCTGTCACAGCTAATGTTGACTTGAAGGCAGCTGTGCATTTCTCAACTCAAATGTTAAGCAGACAGGCTTGGGTCTTGACAAATATTTTTCTGGGCTTGCCCAAGGCAAGTAAAAATGAGCTTCTAGTTAATCGTTTGTTTTAAAATTCAAATTGGTGAAATAGGCAATTAAAAAAATGACAATTTTCATCAAAATTTGCAAATTAAACGTCTCTTTGCAGTCAGAGCGGGTTCAAGAAACTGCAATAGATAATTGCTATTTGAAATCACTGAAGTATCCAGCATTTTAGGGCCATGAGGATTGTGGCTGTTCTGCCTTAGTAAACCTTGATTGATTTGGTAAATAAGCATTTCAACTTCTCTCTTTAAAATAAATAAGCAATTTTATTGCTTTATTGCTTACCCCTGTATGGGAGGTAAACAAGCTCTCGAGCAGCAACCCTGTAATATCATGAGCCCAAGTGCCATCTGTCACCGAGAATTCTGTCCCTTTATGCACAATAGCTTCTTATGGCATTAGGTCCATTGTAGGTTAATTGATTAGCAGAGATCCTCCTTTCAGTTGTTCCTGCTTTTCTTCGCTAAAGGACCGTATCTCTCATCTCCATTTCCTTTTCTCTCTCCCGTATTAGCATACTAATCACACTGAACTCCCACTGCTAAAAAACTCTATCCATTTCATACTGGGGGAGGGGAGGAGGAATAAGCCGGCTTTTCCTGGGAGATTTGCGGATGCTGTTTTTATGACGGCTGGGGGGGAGGAAGAGAAAAGGAGCGGTGGTGGCAGAGGCGAATAATGCACCGCGCGGGCTCTCGTGTGCCAGTGAAAGCTGAGCCTATGGCTGCATAAATATTGAACACATTGGAGAAGCACTATTAAAATAAATATCAAAGACAGCGTTGCTCGCACATCTGTTTCTCCTCAAATTTTGCCAGAGCGCTCTACATTTGTTTTCTCTCCAGCTGTTAACACCTGTCTTTCTGTCAGTGGTAATAATGCAATTTTAGGTGGGCTACGGAGCTGACAGTGACATGAAAGAATTCCCTATTTTTGATGTAAGAAATGCCTTTTTCAAGATTAAAAAGGGCTCTGTGAACAAAGATATATCCTTGCGCTAATCCTTCAGAGCAGTGTATAGGGGGTTTGTTGTTGTTTTAGGGTGGCTTTTTATCAAGCTACACAGAGTTGAGCTTGTATTGCACAGCTGAACTTGAACCAGATGAGACATCCTACAGTGGGCAGCTACTGCTTGCCTTTGTAGTTCTCATTTTATTGCTGACATATATTCAGAAGGTTGTGTGTGCATGGTACTCCTCTCTCCGTGTGATGCTTGTTATATAACCTCATCAAAAGTCTGTGCTGTGCATTGATTGCTAGCAGAGAGCGCACATCCAGCCGTGATGTCTTCTTTATTTACCTCCTAAATGAGCACACTCTGCACAGGGCTGCCTGAAGAAAGTGCTTTATGCCTTTGCTGTAGCCATCTCAGCAGAAGGACGGCAGGAAATGCTCAGTTCTCTTGGCATTGAAGATGATGAAACAGATCCTCAATAATAATGGAAACTGAGAGAGCCCGTTTACTGTGCCTGTTTACCTAATGCAGAAGAAAAAGCTACTTATTCCTTTTGGCCTGTAGAAACACATTCTGAGGCTTGAGGCAAAAGCATTGATGAACCACACCAGAAATATCCCAGATAAGGAAGGAATAATGCTGTAAAATCCTGTACTAGCAGCAAATTAACGCTCTTCACCTAATACAAGCTTAGTTTTCTGACTGGGGTGCTACAGGCACAGGCTCAAGGTTGCTGAGCCCCTATTTAGTCCTCCATGCCACCTTCTGCAAGGTAGTCCATGGGTAAAGAAGTTCCCATTCACTGTGGGCCTGTGCTTTTCCATCCATGATCTCTATGTGTAAGTCCCAAAAAGAAAAATGTGGGTGAACTTTGCCGGTCTTTCAGCACAGATTGCTTTTGCTGCCTGGGAGAAGCCAAGGTGGTGCTCAGACAGGGTTTGTCAAGAAGTGCCAGGGTGTGGCTGGTGTGGCAGGTAGAATTGCCCAGGTTTGGGGTGTCTTTGAGCAGTARGTACGATTTGGTCAGCCACTTCAAAACAACAGTAAAATCTTCTCCTTCTGCTGGTCCTATGTAATGATTTGTGGCCACGTTATTCTTTCATTAATGGGTCGATTTTTGAAAATACCAACTTGCATCAAAATTTGCAACCGGGGAACCAAAACCGCCCTTGAGGTCAGAAATTATGACCTTTGTTATCCATAGGAGGATACGGATGTATGACCCACGTCACAGCCAGCCTGGCCCTGCACAGCTTCACGGCATCAGTCACACAGCCAGCGAGGGGGACACGGGCTCCCCAGGAGGGCAGCGGCATTCCCGGCAAGGATCCCAGCCCGCGAGCTGCAACGGTTAACGCAGAGGGGCCGCGGCCTCAGAGGCTGCCCTTGGCACAGCGGCCGCGCCTCCCCACCGCGATTCCTTGTGCAATGCCTGTTTGTTCAGGCTTCACGCAGGGATGAAACATTTGACCCATTGTGCAGGAGCGGGCGGAGGGGAGGAATTTCCCGAAGCGCTCTGTGCTGGCTGCGCTCGTCTGTCGTTAAAGCAGCGAGGAGGTCGTGGGGCTCATTGTTTTCCAACGGGAGAGGATTTGGGCCAAGGCTGAATGTTTTGAAGAAGTCCCACCCCAAAGATCCGCAATAATAGAAAATTGAACCCAACTGTAACTCTGGAAAAGGGAGACGATGTTGTAGCATGAGGCACTCCTTCGTGTTTTCAGTTCGCCATGGGGGCTGCATGTGCTTTGGGGAAATGTTTTTACATGTTAATTCATGCTGGAATATTTTCCACTGCCTGGGGAAAAATCCCAAGGTGCCAAAATCCACTGTCACCCTCAAGTCATCCCTCCCATGTTTTAAGTGCTTTTAGTGCTGATGGGTATCCACACTGTATTGGAGCTCCTGGTATCTCTCAGAAGCTCAAATGTTGTGCAAATTGCAACCAGGATGTTCAGGGAGCAGGATGTCCCTCTCTTAGCAGATGGCTGCAATGTCCTCTAATCGAAACATAAAATATTACTACTTTTGCATGCTGTGTTTGGGAAAACATGCCAAGGTGTAGTTAGGTTTCATAGGCTGAGAAAAATTTCTTCAGTAGGAAATAAGTTGTTTGGAGGGTTTGGCTTTGGGATTCCTTTTTTTTGTCTTTTTTGTTATTAGCAAATAGATCTGCCTTCAATCTGCAAGTGCAGTGGGTCTCTGAATATGGCCTGGAAAAGACTGTTCTTTACTACAGCAGTGCCCAAGAGTTTAAAAGGTCCTATAAACCTGTTTGGGCTGCCTGACTTGGCATTGCTTTAGAGGCCTTTTCCCTGGGAAAGCTGTAGGGTCTGGCTGCTCTTGGAACAGGCGCCTCTGAGAGGAGAGCTAGTCTGATGCGACTTCAGCTGAGCGCGGTTCCGCTGGGCGAAGCTCCCAGATGATAAATGGTGCTGTACAGGGAGTGTGCAGAAAAGAGCATCCTTCCTCCTGGAGACAAATTACTTTCTAGTTTCTGCAGGCTGCATGGTTGTGATTTTCCCCCCCGATGTAATCTGTATTGGGTGTAATGTTACATAATGTGCGATTAAAGACCAGTGATGACTAAGAAGGTAAGTGATCAAATATTTTACCCAAGACACATACACACATCATTTATCTCACTTTTCTCACGGAAGAAATTAAACCACTTTCCTTAGCTGTTAGTCCAAGCAAATGGAAGCCTGAATTTGATTAAGCATTGTTCCTTCTGCCTCATGTTCTCCAGGAGATGTTATTCAAATTTTGGGATAACATCAGTCCTTTGAATGGCTCTCATCAAGTCCCAGTCTTTATGGTTTCTCTTATGGAGCAAGGAAATCAAATCACCTGGGTTATTCTAGACATTGTAATGTCATGGCAAGGAAGTTCTCATACTTAATACGGCGGCTTACTGGCCAAAATATTCTCTCGTCCTGGTTTATGGCATGAAAGCACAGATAATTTAACCCAAATCATGGCTCTGTTACASTTCCATTCTTGTGAATATGTGAGTCCCAAACAGGCTGCTGACATGAATGATGAGCCATAACGACTGGATAAAGCAAGAAAAGCRTCAGAAGCGGTGCCTTGAATGAGAGAAAACTAAACCTTTTGTGCAAAAAAAGTCTTGGGTATGAGATGGCTGCACATCTGTCCATGGGCAGAGCTGAGGATACTCCAGTCTAACTGCCATTCCCTGACTTCTCCTGGTACTACTCAACTGTTCCTTGAGTTATTTGGGAAAGCGTGAATTGGCATGATGTCAACTTATCTCAACATCAAAACCTCAATTTGAAGAGCTTCTCCTTGGTGGGACATTCCCAAGGTTGGCCAGATATCCTGAAGCTTCTTCCTCTCTGTACCTCGGCCAAACTCTTTGTAAAACTGGCCTCAAATCCAGCAATTTTCCAAAAGGATGACTGCAGCACAGCTGCTGTCCCAGCTCCTCCGTAGTCCTGGGCCATGCAGCAGCTTCTTCACAGAGATGAGGAGAAAGCCGAGCCAAGCAGCAGGCATTTAACAGGAGTGTCACCTCTGATGTGTTCATTTTTTTTAATGTGCAATGAATTATACATTTCCAGCCAAATTCAGAGCCTTCAGCTTGCTCATCACAAAATCCAGCAGTACAGCTGGCAACTGTCCCCCCGCCTCGTTCCGTGGGGAGGGCTGTAAATAACCCCGCGGCCGAATTCCAGGGGAACTGTGTGGGTGTAAAGCACTGCAATCCTGCTGCAAACYCCACTGTGCCAAGGAGGGAGCCCAACATGGAACAGGACAGGACTTTTCATGTCTATGGAGTAAAAAATGGATTAGAAATTATGTCAGGCCACAGATACTGAACAGCAATTGGAAAGTTTCCAAAATTTGGGGATATTTGTGCTAGTCTGAGCTTTCGAAACTTTCCGAAATATTAATGTCCAAATATTTTTGGACTTCTCTGGCATGTACTGGAGGAGGGTGTGTGATGAAATGTTTTTTCCAAGCTTTGCAACATGCCCCCTCACACACAACTGTCCTGTGTCTTTTCCCTTCACAGCGCTGGCACTGGGATGGTGGCGTGCCYGCGGTGTTTGGTGAGCAGACAGACCTCGGGTGGCAGAGGTGCTCAACCTCCATGCTTTTGCTCCACTGAAGTTTCATTCTGTTCGGGCTGAAGTATGAAGTGTTAAAAACTGCCATTTCCCTCCTTCCAGCTGCATTCCTGAGGGAAATTTTGGAAGGCGGCCAAACCCAATAGAAGGCAGGAACCCCGTCGCAGMGCGGTGCAGCGCAGGCAGTGGGAACAGCCTGTGCCGGGAACGCCTGCGGCTGCCAGGGAATCACGGTGCTGGCTGGCCACAGGGACAGGAGCAGTAGCACCGTTTCCTCTGCCCTCATCACCCACTTCTGTGCCTCATTTTTTTTCTCTCTGTCATCCAGAGTCAAATCACAGCTCTCAGGCTCTAGGGGAGAAGGAATCAACACTCCTGGCCTTGTGCTAGGGAACGGCAGGCAGCAAGAGGGAGAAGAAGACAGGAAAAATGTGTCCTGCCCACCTTGACCGCAGGCATCCGGACCACAGATCCACTCTCCCTCTGCACATCTCCTCACCTCCACTAGAAAACATGACCCTTTGTGCAGTGGTAGCACACTCTGCTTCAGGGCTTAAACCTCATGAAAGGAAGGAACACTGTGCCACTTCCTTATACCGAGAAATTATGTTGGGGGGCGAGGGGAAAGGAAAACATAATTAAAAATGTGCGTATAAAAAGATCAGAAAGCAACAAGTAACAGTGGTGGAAGACTGAAATGCGTGGACTTGGGTGTTGAGAGCCAAAGGTACACACAAAAATACACTTCAGTGATCAGGCCTTTGACAAGCTTGAACTATGTGTTCAACAAAACCCAGAAAAGGTCACAGAGACATTCCTGAGAAGGTATTAGTCAAACAAACATCCCTGTGAGGAGGTGGCACAGCCTGCAGGGTGTCAGCTCAGACAAGCAATGTCTGTCCCTCCCGCAAAGGAGGTTGACCCTCCCTGCTTTGAGGGTCTGTCAGTACCAAAGGCACTTTGGGGCAGGCAAAGACTGTGAGCTGTGAGCAGGGCCTCTGTCCAGCTCCTGCTCTGGAAGGCTGGTGCAGAGCAGCCTCCTGCTGCATGAGTGGTTGTCGTGCTGGAGGGGAGCTCGGGCAGGTTTCCATCACCCTGAAGGGCATTTGGGTGCCATAACTCGAGTGCCCCATGCTGCACGGGGCCAGCCCTGCCCTCTGCTGCAGACGTGGGGTCTCACACAGGCCATCCTCCCTCCCTCCCAGCCCCACACCAACGTCTCAGCTCCCCACAGAATCCCATCTGGCACTTCACCCTCTGGGCTTTCATTCCTCCACATACGCATTGGCAAACTGAGCCTCGTTCAGAGAGCTTCCGGGAGGGGTAATTCCGTAACAGCGGGGAAAGGCTTTATGGCCTCCAGTGCAAATTACCACCCCTAGGAGAAACAACATGCCCAAATACCGAGATAAGTGGCTGTTCTGCAAATCAGAAAGTGGCAGTAATGGCTCTGGATGTAATTGTGTTCCATTGGTAGTATCTGGACTAACACAGGATGTTATAACCTGGAAGGACATTGCATGAGTGGTTGTGCCAGAAAGCATTTTATTACAGATGTGATTGAAATGTAATCTGAATATTTTAGGGTCAAAAGTCATGCTGCTGTTTTCTTTCTCATCCGTGTTTAAATAGAGCCATTTCTCCCTGGAGCCTGGCCATCAGTTCTGTCTCCTGAAGCCACGCTGAGAGCCCAGTTCTGCTTGAGGCACACACGAGATGCCATGGAAAACCCCGCTCCAGCCACTGTGCTTTGTGGTATGGAGGCACAACCCTCCTTTCAGCGGAGGAAAACTTCTTGGAGAGATTTCTCCTTTTTCCCACACGGGAGTGTTTTCCCTGTACCATCTCCAAGAAAGCTCTGCTCTGCCGTTCCTCGGATGTGCAACACATCACCTGCTTCAGTGTGTTTTGTTCACAAAATGGGCAGTTTTCTCTGTTTTTCTGACAAATATCTACGTGGGCCTGATAAACAGGGATGAGATTTTCAGCGCCGAACACTTCAGTGCTGCAGAGCCGGTGCTTGAGCTCTCACAGGCAGCAAGTTGTGACCTGTGCACGGGGAAAATCCCTTGAATGCAGGATGCTCGCTGTGCAAAAGGAGAGGGCATGTGTTTCTTGAGGAAGCAAAAAGACGTTTGGCTGACACATTCCAATAGGGTCTCAATCCTGAAATGGGCTGAGAGCAAATAATGAACTTTTGAGGACTTTTAAACTTAAAAAAAAATAAATAAATAAGGCAGGCAATGCATTGCATGTTTTTGTGGCAAGTCTCTGCAGCCTGGGCTTTTTCAAGGAGTTCAGGTTTCTTCATAGGACTACATGCTAAAAAGCAATGTCTCTGGAATTTAAGCCACTTTTATCTCATTGATGCAGTGTGTTTTTTTTATGTATCTGAATTATTCCAAGATAACAGTAAGCCTAAATTTTACTATAGCTTGTCATAATAACAAATGCAATTATAAACAAGTTTATTTCTTTAAAAAATACATCTAATTTAAATGAAAATTACATTTACAATCCAACTGGAACTACAATCCCAGCTGCTATGGAATCCAACTCATTTCTAAAGCAAGGAAGTCCTAAGGATTCGTTTTTTTCATCACTAATAAATTTCAGCTTATTTTCAGGCAAATGTGTTTAGCTTGAGCTTGCAGATCCTTCTGTACCTCTTCCTGTTGGCTTAAAGAGCCCTCTGCTGTCAGAATTTCCTCCCAAGATACTATGTGTAGGTGATAACAAAACTGTTGCTGAATTTTCATTTTAGTAAATTACATGGATTGATCTTTGCCGTACAAAGCAGGTTTTTCCAAACGCTGAATCATTCTCATGGCTCTTTTTTGGAATTGGGTTCAGGCTGCCCCTGTGTCTTTGCTGGTTTTGGAGGGCAGGGAACCCTGGCTTCTCTCTGGGAAGGCACAGGAGGAGGAGGATGGTTATGATAGGTGGGCAGCTCTGTCACCGATGGACTTCACTGCAGATAAACATGAAGAGGTTGATAATATTTGAGCCTTGACATTTCTTCAAGTGTTCTTTTTGTTTATATAGCAACCATATGTGCATTTTGCCTAAGGAGGCTGAAAACCTTTCAGCTGTGGCAATTTCCTTGCAGCCTAAAATTTCCCAATCTCCTTCTTTGTGCGAGCCCAAAGCACTCTCCAGCAGGACTGCAGCTAATGAAATCCTTTAATTTAAAAATTCGTGGTGAAGGAAAAAAGGTATTCTGAAGCATCAGACATCTTTTCAGAATAATACCTCTCTTCTCCTTTTTAACAGAAGTATGGAGATTGGTGGCATGTGAATTCATGGCATGTGAATTCATGGCATGTTCCTATCATATAATCGCTGGGAGAAGTATAAAATAAATGAAGGGGAAGTCATTTATTGTGAGGCCTTAAAAAACTGATCTGGAGCTCTTTTCATACCTCCTTCAGTAATTACACATGAAAACATCATGCACGTAGGATAAAATCTGCCAAGCAGTCAGACGCTTGGCTTTAATTCCCATCTGGCTTTGGAGGAATGCTATGAGGCTGAAGCCTGACCTTGGGGCTTCGAGGTGTAACCTCTTCAGGAATATGAGGGACCCACCTGTATCAAGAGGGGTCTCAATGTCAGTGGTCTGAAACCAGCTCCTGTAAGAACAGTAAAGGCAAATTCCCTGGAAAAATGCTCTGTGAACCGTATGTGCCCTGTGGGTAATGTGGGGTGTGCAGATTATTTAGAAAGAACTTCGAAAGAGTTGAGAGTAGTTTCATCCTGTGTGTGACATCCTCCAGTGAGGGTTCCCGTTGTGCTTGTAGGAATCATTACCTTCTAAACCTGCAGATTCAGCCTCTGGCACAGAGCCCTGCATGACCACTACCCAATGTTCACCCTAACATAGGCACCTGAAGTTAGAATTTATCTCACCTGGGCAGCCTAAATCCAACGGGAATGACACCAGCAAACTCCAAAGATTAGAAAATGCTTGGAGCCAGCTAAAAGCTCAGTAACTTTTATAAGAATTTCTTTCTATAGTTTTGGGGGTTTTTTTAACACCCGAGAAACTTTTGCATTTATGTTAGGGTTAGCCAAGGCATATCTGAACTGTAAAACTTTAATATTTTCATGTCAAAAATGATTTTGCTAAAGTTAACTTTCCCCATACTTTGACTTATCAGTTTCAGTCGTGGTGGTGTGCATTTCAGCTGAAGTTTTATTACATTATGTTGGCAGCACATTATGTTTTTTACACATGGATTTGATTGAGAAATGAAACTGGAATAAGAATGAGGTAGCAGCAGCATCTGCTGGGAGATGCAGCTAGTGCTGGTGTCAATCAATCTGATTGATTAAATATGGTGGCACACATTTTATTAAAACAAAATGCTCTCCCTGAAGAAGACTATTATGCCTATATAATACACAGCTTTCCTAAAGAACATTACAAAAGAGGTGGTCTGTTTGTGACATACAATGCCTGTAAATAACTGGAAAGAACTGAAGAGTTCAAATTACATCGGGCTGCTCATGGAAACAGCTATTTTATTGTTTTGGCATGCGGTAGCTGGTATTGTTGCATTGGCAAGATCAGCGGCAGTGATGGAAGTTGAATTATTGTGTGGGACCACAGAAAGTTTTACGCACTCAGTGACGTTCTTAAACAGGTCCCAGCTTTAGAGCGCTCGGTGTCGTGTGAGCAGGACACACGACAGGCTGGCCCAGGGCTGGAGGCAGAGGCAGTGCCTGCCCACCCCACGCCTCTGGCATGCTGGAGCTCATTTCCAGGCATCCTCCTTCCTCCCTCATTGCAGGGGTGGGTGTTCACGGTGCCAGCCTGAAAAGTGAACTCCTCCGGGAATGGGCGGTCCCCAAAGGCACAATTCCCTGCCCTTCCAGCTGCAGGCATCTCCACCTTGCCTTCCCCTGCACAGGACGTGCAGCCCCTCCACCCCCAAATACAGCTGGTGACAAGAGAAACCATTTCGTGGTGCATTCTCTGCTGTCCCCAGAGGAAGGTCAAGAGAAACAATGAGTCATATTCCTTGAGATGTGCTTGGAGGCTGGAGTGGTGGAGAATTTAGGACACAATAAATCTTCGCAGTGTTTCCCATCCACCTAAAATTATGGCTTCTGCTGGGTATTTTAAGGTGTCAGTAGTTTTCCACTGGATTCACTAGGGCTGAGGTTTTGCCCACTTCCACTTATAATTCTGCACATTAAGATGAATTATGGAAATTCTTAACCGATGTCAATATTTTACTCGCTTTCCTCCGAATGGAGACATTCATAATTTAACACAGGTTTCTGCTTGCTACGTTCATCCTCACTACATGTGTCCAAATAACATTTGCTTCAGTAAATAATATCAATATAAACAAACATTTGCACCGTGGAAGAGTGTTACATCCTACTCTTCATGGGTGTGATGACTCTTCTAATTAGAGTGCAATCCCTTGTCCTCGAGGTAACTCCTATGGATCTCCTCTTCTAGTTGCAGGACAATTTCTTGTCCTGTTTTATCCCACTAGGAGGAAGCAGCCTGCTCTCTGTGCCCTGATGTCCAGGCACCCTCAAACCCACACAGCTGCTCCCTGAGCACCCTCTGCTCTTTGGCCATCTAATTCAGGGAAATACTTAAGTGGTTGCTAGAATTAAAACCAAGCTCAGCAGAGAATCTCAGCATATTTAATGTGATGACTTCAAAACAACCTGAGTACAGATGGCTTAGACAATATCTGTGTTGAATTTTTAATGGCAGGTTCAGAACTATTTTTAAGATCCTACTGTTATTTCTCCTGAGAGATCTTTTCTTAGCAATCTAACTAGAAAATAATAATGAGGGAAAAAAACCTTGCTAGGCAACCTCTTCAATATGCAGATGGTTTCTGCAGTGACACTTCTGCTGAGGCTAATCTTTCAGGATTGAGATATTTTCAGAAACATCCATTTATGGGTTTGTTTTTTTTTTTTACTCACAAATACACAGCTTTGTATACAAATCTTTTCTCCATCCTCACCCACTTATTTGATGGTTTTGAGGCCTGCTAACAACTTTTTGCATGAACAGACATCGCTGTTGTACTTTGCACACCTCAGGAATGTAGCTAATGATGGTATTTGTACTTCTGCCTTCAGCCCTCATTCCATCATGGAGCTCATTGGCTTTCTTAAAGGTTCACTACCACCTGCATTGTCTTAACTTGCAAACTTATCCCAGTGCAGAATTGCTCTGAAAAGCATCAGGGCCCTGATCTTCCAGTTTTACAGTGGGAGATGGTGTATTTTCTAATATCCTCTCAAAAAGAGTCACTGAGGTCATTCTGAGCACATCAGTCTTTGGCAGGTGACTCTCCCATTTTTTTCTTCTAAGTTTGTCTCCTTTCATCCCCATTAATCTTCTGTACTCCCCACCTTTGCAGGAGCTTCTCCATTTAGTTTCCTTGCTGCTTGGATGCCCCTGGGCCGGGAGACTTTCTGGTTTGTGGTGCTTATATTGTCATCCTGATGGAGAAACCCAAAGGCAACATAATCTCTGGATTTATGGTTAATGTGCAAAGACAGGACAGTGATGTGGGCTTGGGGGAAAAGCCTCAGGTTTGCTGTACAAGCAGAGGAGAGGATGGTCACTTCAGACTTCAGTAAGCATCTGAATTAAAGCAAATGCAGTGACACCACCCCTTTTGATATTCCCTGACAGTGCCAAAACGAAGATTGACATAAGAATTTGATTTCCTGCTAAAATGCCAGACTGCACAGCAGTTCAAGAGCGCTGAGTATCCTGTGCAGGTGTAACTTGCAGCAAGCCCCAGGAACAGCCTGGGCAGGAGAAATCACTTCAGCCATAATGGTTAAATAGCTGAGAAACATGCATCAATATTTAAGTAGCATAGAGTGAAATGTAACAGCTCCTAAAACATTCAAGAGCAGACTAAACACTGCTGAAGGAGTGAAAATAACATGAAACATTATCAAGCCTTTTCTTTAAATCTTCATGAATCTGCCAGCTTTACTACCAGAGGTTCATAGCTACAATTGTTAACGCAAAATGCTTGTTAATAACAACTCAAGTGCATAATAGGACTTTGATCCATGTTTTGACATATTTGCAAATGCCAGCATGGAAAGAATTTAACTTGCTGCTGGCTATGATTAGCTCTAAGAGAAATATTTTGTATGGTGGCTCTATGAGATTTTAATCTCCTAATAGCTACTGAAGGTTAATAACATATATTAAAACATCACTAAAGTGCAGTGCTTAGGCTTTCACACAGGACCAGGCACTGATCTATGTTTACTGAAGTAGGCAACATCTGCTCTGGGGATCCTGGCTGGAGACACAGCATCAACCTGGGACCTACTGACTTCTGCACGGTCAGGATTTTGCATATTATGGACTGGATAAAACCCATGTTAGGTGTAAACATTTATAAGACTATTAAGCAGTTGAGTACTCGAGCAGTACCCCATCACAAGTGCTTTGGCTGGGCATAATGGATACCGGCTTCTCTTTTTCTTTCTCAGGATTCAAAAGCTATTTCTTGATAAGGAAAATGCCCTTGAACAATGCAGTAGGAGGGAAGACCGGCTGGAGCTCTGCTTTGTGGTTAGTTATATTTTGGAATCCTAAGTAGCTGTTTGCCTATGTCTATATTCATTAGACAGGGATTTAAAGCAAAAACTACACCATTCATTATTGTTACCACAGCACAGACCTCCACAGCCAGCCCTATCAAATAATGCAAACCAAGTGAACAAACAACCAACATAATTTACTGTCAGCTTCTGCAAAAACCTGGGAAAAAATCTCCACAGTCCAAAATGTTGTGGGTGGTTTTAACAACGTTGTCCACAGTGCATGAAATGCAATATTTTGGGGGTAGTAATTGCCGTTATTTAAACCTCAGAAAGCTGCAGATTTATATTTGTTCGGTTTCCCCTTAAGCTGGRTAATAAATCTGTACAGCTTCTTCAGCTTCTTCTGGGCTTTTTTTTTTGTGTGTKTYTTTTTTTTTTTTTAGAGAAAGACTTCTGAGATTATAATATCTGCCTATACCGGTCTATTTTTTAGCTTTTTAAAAATCACAGGAAAGATTTTAACTGCTGAGTTGTTCTGTATGGGAAAAATTCTGCCCCTAGACATCCCTTATGTACTGAAGATAGCACCACAGATACATAGGCAGAAACCAGCAGTCAATTTTGACTCAGAAGATAATACACCAACTGTGTATTAAGTTTAATGTAGATTAATGCGAGTTGCTTTCCTTTGCATGTATGTACACAGGTACAAATAATTAAGATTAATTCCACTGGATATAATGGCCTTCACTGTGCACAGTGCCATAAAATTCTTCTTTAATAGCTGTTAATTGGATGTATTTGCTTTGATGGTGAAGTCCTGATTAGTCTTGTTACCCTACAACCCCTTCCCCCTCCCTTTGCTCACTTTTGTGCTTAGGAAAAGATTTATAATAAGGGAACCACAGCTATGCAGTTTATTAGCAAAAAAATCAATACAGGTATCTGTTTACATGTATTAGAGGTTCAGCCAAAGAGGGGTGCTCCGAATAATATTTGAAGAGTAAAGATGATGCATGTTTTCATTTTTTTCTTCTTTTCCCCATGCAATGTCTCTACTGGCAATAACTCAGATTTCTTACTCGATTTCTTTTTTTAATCTATTTTCTTTCTTTGGTTTCTGCACTGAACCTGAGGAGTTTCTCGGTGGTAACAGGAGGACCTTGGTGCATTCAGCAAGTTCCAGCTGCAGGACATCAGGTGGATGGCTGAAGTTAGGAACTGCTTCCATACAGTGATTCCATGTGGTTTTTTTCTGGAAAACAGTCAGTAATTATTTTGGCATCTCTCTTCTCTGAAATACAGCAATCCTAAGCATAAGGGACAGGGCCTTCCATGTGTGCAAATCAGAATATCTTCACTGMAATTGAGGTGGATATTTGATTTGTGCTGAGGTTCTGGCCCTAGTTTTTTAACTGTCTTGTTTTCAACAATAGTACTTTGCATTTGTTATCTCCCAGGGGCACAGCTCTGTTTATGGAATTAACAGGTGATGGTTACATGAAGGGAGAAGTTCAAGGTCCAGCTGCAGCCTGGGCCCATGTCTCAGAGCCGAGTTCCTGGGCGCAGCTCCCCCACTCTGACCCTTGCTCCGACGTGTGTGGAACCACAGGCAGTTTTCCTGGGACACCAGCCCGGAAGCAGGGGTAGTTTGGGCAACTTTTTCTGCCTGGACCCATTTTATGTACCTCAGCCCAGCCAMCCAGGAGCTGTGACAAAGCCAGGCCTGGCCCCAGGAATTCTTCACTATGGATTTCTGCTCCAATGACCCAGCCTTACTGACACAAATCACCTGTACCATTTTATCACTAATATACTGGTTCCTTCACTCATATGAGTATGAGCTCATCAGCTTCTCCCAGTCACCTCATTGAAGAGAACAGGGCTCTTCCCTTCTCCTCCTGCCTCATCCCATCTCCCTGGAGCCACCTGATCCTGTTGGGACACAGCCACACACTTTGAGGCAGTGTGCACTCTCACAAATATGTTCTCCCTCCAGGAATACTTGAATTAAATGTCTGTGGGGTCTGGYCTGCTGCCAGGAAAGCTTTGGTGGGACTTCATCCAGCTGAGGATGGGCTTCTGCCTTCCTCCTCCTCTGCCCTGTGTTTAGTGAGTCAGCGCACTCCAGCAGCCRAATGGGATTCCTAAAAATGAATGGGTTATAAATGATCAACCTGATCAAAAATTACTGCATCAAGCACTCCACAGAGGACAGGCTAGCACTGCTGCTTGCATGAATCACTGCTATTTATGTCCTTTAATTAGGAAAATTGCCACACAATGCAGGTTTTAGAAGATGTCTTCTGACAGATCCTCAGGGCTCCCTCTGATTTTATCTCTGCATCCAAGTCTGCTGCTTATATTATTTGGATCTCTTACTGCAGCCAGGGGAAGTCCAGACAGGGCCAATTCCTRAAGTGTTTAAATCTGAGAAGCCCCATCATGATGCCCAATTACAGCATCGTCTGAGGATCTGATTGAATGATTTGGAGACTGAAAGAGCAGGTCTTTTATGAGATTAATAATCTACGGAACATTAATATGTAGTTCTCCCCCCTCCTCCAAAAAGGAAGAGGTCTGCATAATAATGGCAATTATAAGAAAAGTTAAAAAAAAAAAAAAGAAGGCCATTTATTTGGAACCACTTAAACATGCTTTGCAATTACACATTTATTGTCAGTATAAAATGAACAATTCAGAAAAAGCTGGGTGCATATCAGCAGAAGCAATTAAGAAAGGTGTTTATTTTACTGAGAACTACCCGTTTCAATTTCAGGAGTAAAGCTCTATCACTTTGCAGTTTGCAGTTGTTTTATTCATGCTTTTAATTACAGCCCATTTCCAAACTTGGCTGTCTCTGCCCTGGGCAAGGCTGTATTTCCAAGCACTTCTGCCTCAAGTCCCCTCTAGCACAGGGAGGGTTAAAACCAATATTTGTAGATAAAGAGGTAAACATATTTACATTCAGTTTTTCACACTTTATGCATATGTCATGCAGTGAATAGTTTTAGAGGTATGTTTGTACTATCTCTCCAGAATTTTTACAGTCTGCAGGACACAAAATCTCTATAAAGTGACTTATTGAAATAGAAGCAGATTGGTAAAACCGTTTCTCTCTTATGAACTGTGAAGAATGATCCTCTAAATGAAATCAGGAAGGAACTGGACAGAATCTTGTTTAATGGTGTGACAAAATGAATCACAACTATTCCAAGCATCCATCACTGCTAAAAGGGGACCACAAATGATCTGTGAACTACTATATATTGATTACTCATGTACTACAAGTGTCGGATTTAATGTTCACACACCATGGAAAGGCGGCAGGGACAGATGGTGCCTTAACTCTTCTTTGATAGATTTTAATGGTGAAATATTGATTTCTATCTGGCCAAGGCCTGTTGTTAGGGGCCAAAGTCATTTGTTGGGTATAGCTGGACACCCAGTCTGCTAGGGGTAATCAATCATTTTTGGCAAGGCAGGTGAAATTCTGAAGAGAAGCACCTTGGGTTCCCAAACTGTATCGAGATGAGGCTGAGACCAACATTTGCGCATGCCCGCCCCCTCCTCCCCCACGCACGCATACAAAAASACTCCATGAAATTGTGCTTGTAAAGAATTATTAATGATAAGACATGTTTACTGAGGAGAGTCACAGCGAATCACAGCTGACATGAAATAGTCTGGGAGCCTCGGAGAGAAAATGAGCTTCTCGCTAAAAGGGACTATATTTTATTTAAACATCCGTCTAGGGCTGAAAACTCAGGTAATCTGTTGTGTTACAAGCCACTGGCTGTTCTTGCCATCCAGAGAGATAACAGTGAGGAGCTAATAGGAACACATCAATCACAATCAGGCTGCAATTCCACCGGTGTCTCCTCTTCCCAGCTCCTTTTTAAGCTCCTTAATAACGATGATAACATAGTTCTGGGCTTGTGAGAGGGTTTCTCCCCTTTGAGGGTCATATTCATAAAGCGAATGGCTTGCAAAGTCAGCATCTCACTCCTATGGAAAGGGGGGGTGTGAGCAGAGGGAAGGGGTTTGCAGGTGGGAGGGGTAGRGGGGCAGGAGGAGGTGGATTTCCCCTGGCAATAAATCCGTGGACGCCCCTCTTTCCCCTGACAGCCTTCCCAGGAGAGGATTCCTGTTCAGAAGCGGGCAGGAAAGGGTAGGCTCTGCCCAGATGTGCCCCAGATGTGGGAACCAGTTGAGGCTGATTTTTCGTTTAGATTATCTTGCTTACCTAATGATTTTTGCTTCAGTGCTCAGCTCGATTGTGTTCACTAGGACGGCAGGCTATTAAAATGTCAAGGCGCATTGAATTGTTGTTATCAAGGAAAGAGACCTTTCCAATCAGCCCGTGTTCCCCGGCTTGCAGAAAGGCGAGGAAGGGATTGGAGGAGGAAGGAGACCTTCCTCATCCTGGGGAGGGGGGAGAGGTGCAGTGGGGGGTGTGTGTGTGTTTCTGTGTGTAGGTGCAGATGTGTGTGTGTACCTGCTGCGGTGCAGCACGGTAATTAAAATGCCATCTTTTATAACAGGTATTAGACACTTCTCTCATTCGTATTTACAGGGAGAGATGAAACTTCTCCCCGTTGTGCTTTTCACCACAATCCTTATAAAGAAAATACTGGGAGGAGGAAACTTGTGTGGTTGAATCACTGGCCACGCATACTAAGGAGCTGCTGGGCTGGGCTGAAGGAGAAAAACAAAGGCAAATGCCTTCCTCATGTCTGCACCTGCCTTAAGGCTTGATAAGAAAATAAGTTCACTGACCTACTGRGAAAAACACTGGAGATTGTCCAGTATCACAATATTGAACAACTGGTGACAGGATGATACAAACCCAGCACATTTGGAGACACAAAAATCCCCTACCTCTCGTCACCACCACCACCTTGTTCATATAATTGCAGAACAGTTTATTACACAGAGGCACATCAGATATTGCCACAGATTGATTTTTTTCTTTCTTCCCYTGTAAACCATACCGTACATCATACTGGTTGGGAAAAAATATATTCTTTGGATTTACTTCTCTTTGTTTAAATCACCTCACAAATATTTTGCTTTTTGGCCTGTCATTTCTCTTTCATTTTCATTTTAAAAAGATGGCTTTGTTTTTGCTTGTGTACGGTTTTGTAGAATAATGACATCTATCCCGTGCCCCATGCATCAAGCATCATTGATTGGCCTGAACATCATTGTCACTACTGGGTGTTCATCTTCACACTTGCCACTGGCAGGTCCCTCATCCGCTTTCTGTCTCGCACATGCCCCTCTCCGCAGCCGCACGCTCACTCACGGCAGGCATGCCCACTTTCTCTTTTTGCCCAGTGCTCATTTCTCCTGGCCTGCTTTGGCTCTGCATCTCCTCCTCACAGGCCCTCATTCCTCTCCCTCCAACGCTGTGCTGCTGTGCGAGCCCGTGAGCACAAACTGCTTAATTCTGCCGCAAACTTCAGCTTGGTCTGCGTTAAAAAGCCAGGACAAAACAAATCCTTCCATTTTTTCCCACATTCTGTGTGCTGATTGATGAAAGATTCTTTCAAAACTTTTGATTCCTCCACACATTCCGGCACAAGCAGGAGGGAATACTGAAGGGACTACAGGAGTCTTCGCTGGTCCTGCAGTGGCGGTGGAGAAGGGGTACACATSCCTCCTTTCCCACCATGTTGTTGCTCCAGCTGGCCTTAATTTTTGCCCTGCCTTACGTTTCCACTCTCACGTCCGTCTCAGGGCTTGTCTCCGTGGAAAAATTATTGCACACAAGGCTGGGATGTGAATTAATAGCACATCCCTGCAGGGAGCATTGCAGGTACAGTGAGGACTTGTGTGCACAAGGACGTTAYTGTGGAGGCAGCCAGGGTGTAAATCTCCCGTGTCATGGCACCAGCTCCCCCAAACACGCTGCCAGTGCCTGCGTGGCCCCCCCAGGCCCAGCTGGGCTCCACATTCCCTGTGCCACATGCATTCACAGCACGTGAGCTTTTCAACCAAGAGGAGCCCAGGCATATTTGCTGGTGTGCATCATCCCATACCTGTGCTCCTGACAAACCTTGATGTATTTATTCCTGCAAGTTGCTTGAGAGGTAAGAAAGTGGTATTAGTCCTTTAGAGAAGGGAAATTGAGGTGTGAAGGGTCATGACATGCCCAAGGCCTTCAGGTTCTGGGATCCGAAGTGACTTACCCCAGTATGTAATAAAGCAAGTAGCAGACAGTAGAAATTGGCATCCAGTCCCTGAACACTGTGCCCTGGTTATTAATACTCTAGTTGCTAGACCAGCTTTCTTTTCTCCTCTTAATGTTTTTTCTTGTCTCCTCACTGCTCCTTTCAATATCTAGCAGTTTCCATGTTTTTCTGGCAAAACAAAGCTTCCTTAAGGAGCTGGTTTTGGCTCCACCACCTCCAGCCCAGCAGAGAAGAGGTGAGGCTCCTCCACTCCCTTACCAAGTCCAACAGAGTGGTCTTCATTGTGGCCCGGGTGTGGGATCCACTCATGGCACCACATGGCTCTTCAGCCTGACTCTGCTCCCAGCCGTGATGAGTCACCAGACTGTGGAGGAAGTGGGAAAKGTTTAGATTCAACAATTTTTAAGACTCTGAAGTGGTGCTGGTCAAGTTTATAAGGTAATGAAAAATGTGTGATGRTACTTAGCCTTCAGGAGAAAAGTGCTAGCACTGGTAGGAAGCTCATAGTCAGGTGGATTAAAAAATACATGCCCAAACAACATATCCAGGAAATTATCACAGGCTGGAGTATTCTACTCAGAAGATCTAGATTGACCCAGAATGGCAAAAGAAGGCAGGGAGAGCAGCACAACTGAGGCCAAGTAACCTGGAAATGGTCCTATCTGTTTGTGTTTCAGTCTGTGTGCTGATCCAAATGCCACAGTATGCTCTCCTAGGGCTGCCTGGGGTAAGAGGCTTGTTTTCCTTTCTGAGAGACAAAGGCTTCTCTGTTTATGGCAGGATTAAATGCATGGTAACAGAGACAGGATGAACTCACAGTATCTTTTGATGAAGGGTCACTGCTGGACTTACCTGCTACCTAAGACCCCCGGTCTTTCTGATGTAGCAATGATTTGTTGCTCCTGCTGCTCCCCCACCTCTCAGTCCAGGAACTTCAGAGGCTTTGCAAAACCTTCAAGAGGATCTAAGTTTCAGCACCAAAATCTAATTTCAGACATCTAAGACCTGCTTCTGCATCTGGCCCTTTGTGCAAGAAAAAACCCTCAGTAGTGGCTATTACATTTAAATCTAAGTTGAGTGGGACCAGGAGAATTCCTTCCTGAACTGTGCCAAAACCCCAGTTAAGAAGTTAAGGCTGGTATATATATCAATCACACCAGCATAAAACACATCAAGGGGAGGTAATTGTCCCCCAAGCAAGCCTTACATTTCACAGAAAACTCAGCTGAAGTTAGCTCAGTTAAAATAGGTCTGAAGAGAAAGACACTGGAAAGTTCCTGATGATTTCTTGTGATATCATGCAATAACCTTATAATTATGATTAAAGATTTATTTTCTTTGGCTTCAGAATTTATCTCCTTCCCTGGCTGCCTTTCTTGGCTCCCCCGGTGACTTCCATGGAGCAGTGGAGCAGTCTGGGTTTGGAGAGCGTCAGTCAAACCCCAAGCCAACAAGCTTGGCCATGGGGCACCCTCCCCATTTGAATTCATCCTTTTCTCGGGGGACTTCCAGATCCTTACAATAAATCCCTGGGCTGACACCATCAAAGATGTGACAGAGAGGGCAGAAACATGGGACGCACGTTGAAATAGCCAGTTCAGCCAAACCATTTTTGGGGAAGATGTGATCCAAAGTCTTGCTGTGTTTGAGGCCAGGCAAACCCATTCCTGGGGCAGAGACCGATGACAGCCACAGAGCTGCTGCCAGGTATGCCAGAGATGTCCTCTCCTGGCAGGTCCTGGTTCCAAAGCACTCATCACACAGAGGGAACCCAAAGTCAGCCAGGGCAGGCCATGTATGACAGGGTGAGGGTAAAGGTGAGCAGTCTCTGCTGGCTGCCAGCCCCTGCTCCAGCCAGCCTGGGCTCTGTGGTTCAAGGGTCCCTGCTAACATTCCCAATCCATACCCTCCATCACCCTCGATGTGTCAAGGGAAAAAGACCCTGGGGATTTTCTCAAACAGTCAAAACTGTTACAGCTCTGGACTCTTCAAAGCAAGCACTGGAAGCAAAGCCAAGCCACAACTAAGCCATGTCCTTTTTTTTTTTTTTGCATACCACAGATTTATTTGCTTGCAAAGGAGCTGTGTAGGGCAGGGGAGAAGAGGGCATGGCTGTTGTTTGCAGTGGAGCACCTTGAAGAAACTAAACTAGCACTCAAAGCTGAATAATTGGTGCAGCAGGAGGCTGTGCCCATGCTAATAGTTTTTGCTGAGATGAAGCTTATTAACATGTGCACTGGTGCATCTGTATTGCCTCTGGGACTCAAACTCAGCATGGTTCTCTGCTGTGCTGCATAGAGGTTTTACCTTCCTCTGACCTTGCTCARGCTCCTTTGTCCTGTTCTGCTGTGCTCTCAGTTAACCTTTTGTCTGCCTAGACTTATCGCCTATATTTTAAATCCAGGACAACTTTTTAAAGTTTCTTCTACACTAAAGGTTTTAGTTGTGCTGAAAGTATTTTGCGCCCTATTGTGATAATGCTTTTGGTTTGAGGAAAGTGTGTTGTGAAGGGCACACTTCAAATAATCATCCCATCTCTAAGCTGAAATTTTAGGCGACTGCAAGTGATAAAAAAATCTCACTCTGTGTTTGCCCCACTGTTGTACTTTGAGGTAAGACACGTGCATTTACTCCACCTGAGTTCACAGATTGAATCCCTGTTTGAGAGAGAGAGAAAATAAAAATTAAACTGTGCTTTTAGTATGCAGACTATGCCCTTATTTCATCTACTAGAGGAACAGAAATGTAACTTTTGGTGACTAATATGAAATAGGCTGGAAGAGAAAATGTGGTGTCTGCATCTGATCTCTGCTGTGAAGCACAAGGCAAATGAAACCTCTGCGTTTTGATTTACTGCTGCTAGCACAGTTCAGGTGGAGTATGCCAGGGTGTTACCTCCTATCATTGACTGTGAAGACCATAACAAAGTCCAGGTAAGGTATGAGACACACCTAACTTATCACTCTGAGCAAAACAACCCTCCACCTTGCTGCGCCAACAACTTCTCTGATGTAGTTCGGGCCATAACCCATCCAAAGCTTCCCCCACCTTACAGACCATAGGACCAGGGCAAGAACAAGCACCAGCAAACACAGGTTTTAGTAGTGTTTTGCTAACTGTGCCAACCATCCCGATCTGCAAGTTCCCTCTTGAAATGCCCTCTGCTTAGCTGTAGTTAGTGGTTGTCCCAGCCCAAGGCCTCTCTTCAACAACGCTGTGCACCAAAACTGAACACCTGCTAATTAAGTAGGTGTATTTTGGCCCCAGACAGGTTTAAGACAGCATCTGAAGACTCATAGTTTGCTAGTTTCCCCTCACTGCTGCAGTGTTGAGATCACCTCAGTGTAACCCTGTGAGCTCTCCACAGACAGAGTCACCACACCAAGAATGAGAGGATTTTGCTCGTTCGTCTCTTTTGTGAACTCTGGTTGTTTTGCACTGAATGCAGCACGTCTCCAGCATGTGTGATTCAGATCAGGCAATCATCCTACACGGCGTAAATCAATGAGATGAAATGTGGCCATTGACAGCACTTACAATTTTGCCCATTACTATGAAATCCTCTTCCTTTAAATGGAAGGTGCTTTTATGAATGCATTGAAGCATAGCTGACAAAGCCTCCAATACCGACCTAAATACTGCAAAACATAACAGTTATAAAAGATACATGTGGTGCAKATTTATAAGGATTAGAATAAGCACTTTGTTGAGTCGCTGCAGTACATTTGTCCTTTTTGGGTTACTTATAAACCTTTCGGTATTTTCTTGTTCCCATGACTCAAATAAACACTTGTTCATGGGCTTACCAGGTCCTTCTGCCTTTCCATGTGCTGACAGTGCAAAATATGTACTTCTGCAACTGTGTTAAAAAAAAAATCCCTGCAYTGTAATTATTCTTTATGCTAACATAATAGACTAGTAAATGTTCCTACACTTCTTGTAGGACTAATTACATTTCAATAATGTGAATCATCCCTGGAGCCGCTACTGTTAAATATTTTTGGAGCAGTAGCGAGGGAGTTTGTTATTTGTACACACTAGAGAAGTGTGGATTTGTGAAACAGAATAGCACAGCCCTACAGCAGTACTGCTCCTCCTGGTGTGGCCGTGCCAGGTCGGGGTAGATGTAACAGGGGAACCCATCAGCTGGAGGATTTGCTGCATCCCTTCTGAGGCACCAGCTCCTCACATTCAGAACTCAGCTTTTGCAGTGGAAGAAATAAGTTTCGCTTGAGACACCAATTACAATTGGCTCATTAGGAGCTGCTGAACAAAATGTAAATTTTATGGATTGTTCATGTCTGAAAAAATGGAAGGGATTCTAAGGCCACATCTTGTTTAATTGGCTAAATTAAATGATTTACTATAATTTGCAGATTAGCAAATAAATCCAGAAAAGTGTTAAGGCAAGCAAACAGAGTAATTTCGGATAAAGCAACAGTTCTTTGTAAGTGTCCTATAACAATTTGGCAAGGTGGCCCTGCCTAGTTATCGACTTCTGAGAAATACTTTGGTTTTGGACAGGAAGCTGACGTGGGGACAGTCATGTCATTCATTGGGGGAAGCTGTCACTGCAGCTCCCTGCTCAGTGTGTTGGTGGTCAGACAAGTCTCATATTCACCCTCTCTACTCTGCACCATAGCAATGTTTACAATACTCTACAATTCCAGCCCTGATCCAGGTGTAGCCATTCCTGTTCTGCACTTGGATAGATCAACCTGTGGCTTCTTGAGCGACATCTGTGAGCAGCTACTGGTMCAGCCTGCCTGGGCTGCTCAGTCTGAACTGGCCCTGCACCAGAGTTGGATGCTGTAAAACTGATAGTTTGGGTTGGGGTTGGGAACAGCAGTATAACAAAGCCTGCTGCCGCAGGGAGATAACGAAGGGTTGGGAGYAGAGAGAGGTCCACTAGAGAAGGGGCACTGGAGCAGCTGGGTATGGCAGAAATGACCTAAGGGAGCTGTGGAAAGGGAAATCCTTGGCAGGAAAAGGGAGACTGAAAAGAGAGGAAAAATCTGGGGAAAAAGAAAAAAAGAGGAACAAATATGAAATTTGAAGACAGAAAGTATAGATGGAAGATTTTAAGGAAATTTGTAACTGCCAGAAGGAAATGAGCATTTGGGGGAAAACTGAGAGAATTCGAAATACCTGTATTCCATTTATTTTTTTCCCTACCAGAAGTTTCAGTTTTTACCTTTAATGCGGTCACTGACAATGCTTGAGAGAAGGAAAAAGCTCKATTTTAAATAAATGTGCTGCTCATGGTGTCTCACTGAAATCTCTCTGGTCTACAAGCAAACCAACTCTCTGGGTTTTGAGTTTCCCAGTGCAACACCAGATTGTCCCCCAAACTGTAGCTGCTCAAACCTCCTACCTGCTACAGACCCTTTGTCTTGCTGGTGAGAAAAGAATAAAAAGTCATATTCATGATGTGTTGCCTCCTTCCTGGAAACATGGGATGGAATTATTCTGCTTGTAGTCAGCAAACCCTTCCCCACAGGGTTAATGTTTCTGATGTAAAAACAGATAATAATAATAATAATAATAATAATAATAATAATAATAATAATAATAATACATTCTTAATTGAATGTTTACCTGTTTCCACAGAGATGGAGTGCAGGTCTCCAGAATATTTGCTAAATGAACACTCAACAGCCCACACCTAGGACATGTGAAGGGACGAGGGACATGGCAAAGAGAATCAGTGACTCTGCAGTCTGTCCTACGCAGACTCAGTCTGTAGTATTAGAAAATGAAATACAGACATTTGCTCAGGCTTTGTTTCAGCCAAAGAAGCTGTGAAATGGGTTTTTGAGCTGTGCTCATGACTTGTCATACGGAAGCTGCCAATGCATGGTTGAAATGGCATATTTTTCCGTCTCCACACCCCCTTTTTCCTTCTGTTCCCTTTCTCCTCTTTAAATTCTTCTTTCTGATAGAAAGGGATCAGAGCCAAAAGTTCTTTAATTCTAGAAACTGCTTGGTTCTGAGATTTTGACTTATTTTATATTTACCTGAAGATGTGAGTGAACTACAACCCTGCTGACTTCTGCAGTGTTATCCAGGGCTAAACCAGTCTATACTGATCCACAAAGGAACCATTGTACAGCACGTTGGCATTTGATCATGCTGGGGAATGAAAGCCATATTTGAGTGAGGCCTACAAGTGCCTCATTACTGCACTGTAAACAACTGGATATTACAGTAATGGACAAGGCTCCGAGTGCTACGAGCGGCTTCACATTCGCCGTATTGATTTGCAACGTGCACAGTGATGGTCTGCCGTAATAAATACAAATGCCATAGCGTAGAAATGTCAGAACAACTTATTAAATATGTGTCTCTTCCTTGCTCGTGCAGTACAGCGTGTGCATCTGCACAGCTGCAGGCTTGTGGCGAGGCGGGGATGGAGCTGCGGCTCCAAACTCCGCACTGCAAGAATATAAATTCAGCGTCGAAACACAACCAGTACAGGCCAGTCCTCTCCTTTTTCCCTGTGCTTCCCTGTGATAAAAACTTCTCCTTGGGATGTATTTCACATCGCAGGGGATAATACATTGTTTCTCACATCTCAGGAGGGTTGAGATGGTACCGGGTTTCAGCCCACATACCACGGGCAATTCTCTGCCCACCTTCCACCACTTAGAGAAGGAGGAAATGCTACTGAAGCCATCACTTCTCCTAACAGTACAATTGTTTCATCTAAGCATGGGAAACCTTCAGCATTTACCAGGGCTGTAGCTCAGAGACTTGTGGCAGAGCTCACGTGTGCTTCTGCTGGGTGCACCCAAATCGTGTGTGTGTACTGTGACATATGCGTGCATCTCTCTCTCAAGATATACATATATGGATTAACACTCTTTGACCAGATCAAGTTTGTATGATGTCTGCTTGATCTCTTGGTCCACTAGRTGGTAAGAGGCAACTTCCCAAAGAAAACGTGTGTCACTCTTTGTGTTTGTGGAGGTTCCATTTCTCAAGCCATCCTTCTCTGTGACTTCTCAGCTGTTCTGCACCTCCCAGCTGCACTATCTCACTTCTGGGAGAATAAATACACTGACTGGAAGTTTCTTGCTAGGATTTCCCCACATGTYCTGAAAAATCTGTCCATATCTACTACCTATAGTTAGGATTTAGTGTTGGTAATCTCTCACTCCCAGCTGCCCCAAACTCTAACYGATGGAGAAAAGCGAGAATGAAACTGGGAAAATTACTTTGCTATATAGGAGAAATGGCAGGCTAATCATARTAACCGAAATAAATAAGAGTTTATGAATAAATGTGGAGTGTGACAGGAGCTATGGAAAGGCTGGGAGGAGAAGTGGATGGAAATYTTTTGCTGGAAACTTCAGTGTGTTTCCACAGTCATTAATATAAATATTGCCTATGCTGTACAGACATTCAGATAGATACTTCCATGATATTCATCACCCTTAGAACTTTGCAGATGACAACTGAATTAAAACCCATTATACATTGTTTGAAAGAGAATTACTGTGCTTATCATGCAGACCGAAAAGGGGAAAGGTTAGATGACTTAGCTCAAATAGAGGGCTTGTGGCAAAACAGAATCCATAAGCTCTGATTCCATCTGGCTTTGTATTTATAGAAAAAGTTCTTTTAAGTTTAGTAACAGAAGGAGTCGATGGGGTTTCACAGAAGTCTCTAGATGTAGCTAGAGGAGCTGCCAGGACTGCCTGTTTTTTAGTGTTGTTCTCGTTGTTCAGGTACTCCTATGGAATAGAGATTTCCTATAACATTCTGCTGCAGATGCCATAAGAAATGGGAGAGTCTTCAACAGGATAGAGAAGGTGCAATGCTTTGCTCCCCAAAGCCCCCCATTTGGTAGGTGTGCCGGGAGAGAGGAGGAGAGCCTGCTGTTCACCTCATCTGATGGATGGTCCCTGAGGCACCACTGCCCTCTGGTGAAAGCTGGAGCAGCCCATGGGGATGTGTTAGGGAGCCATAAGTGACAGCCTTACCACTGCACTAAGGGAACAGTCTGGGCCACAACATTTTGTTGGGAGTTTTTCTTTAGAGTTTTTCTTTTTAAGTCTGTTTTAGATCTCTAAACCAAATCCATAATTCTTCACACAGCCTTTGCGCACTCACTAAAAACTATAGTTATTAAACCCTGAGGACCATCTCAATGAGGAAATCACAGGATGGTGTCCTCTCAAACTTGGGAAGATTGGTGTAGGTTTGCCACTTTAGCCAAAGCAAGCCCATTTTCTGAAGCATCACAGAAG
This sequence comes from Amblyornis subalaris, assembly GCA_018881555.1. Lineage (NCBI taxonomy): Eukaryota > Metazoa > Chordata > Aves > Passeriformes > Ptilonorhynchidae > Amblyornis > Amblyornis subalaris. The sequence goes on from JACAXG010000074.1 coordinate 3,014,013, forward strand.
GAGTTATCCTGCTTGTGTCGTGCAAATGCCCTCTTGAGGAGCAGACAGTGATTACTTCTGCAACACTGAACGCACTTCATGGTCACATTGGTCAAAAAGGAAAGCAAAACACTTGAGTATGTGAGCACCTACTGTCTGTTTAGTTCCTTGGGCTTAGGGAAATAACCTGGTTCATATCAAGGACACTCAAAATTTGTCTTGGCCAGACTGACTATGCAGATGAGAGGAAAGGAGCCGCTGGCATGAGCAAGCTGGTGCAGGTATCCATGCTTTGTGAGGTGGTAAGAAAGTAGAAATTACCCCAAAAGCCAGTGGGTGTTTTTCTGCTACTGACCTGATATCCTACATGGCGTAGGGGAAGCCAACAGGTATGGTGTCTCCTGGGGGTTGATCTGTTTAGACCTGTATGTTGCAATGAGTAGAAAASTGCTGACTAAATAGACCTTGGATCAAGCACCAACCTCCTGTTATCAGAGTTCTGTGTAAGGCATGTGAGAGTGAACAAAATCTCTCCAGTAGAATTGTACTCAGTTCAAGTGTCACAGTCAACTGGCATGATGGATGTACACCAATTCTTGCTTTCTCCTTGCACTCTTACTTTTAGAATCAAAGATTTTTGTGKTTTTTTATTATATACCTTGAAAATTTATTATTGAAGTGTTTATGGTGTTGTGGGTTGTTTTGCTTTAAATCTCAGAATCATATTTAGAAATAGTATCAATTGCTGTTTTGACAAGGAGGGATTGCATTACAATCAATATTATATATTATATCCCGGGGTCTGTTGTGTGCAGATAGTATTAAGACATACATAATTTATTAAGAATATCAGTAGGGGCCCAAAGTCCTAAGTGAGGATCAGGTCAAGTTTTGGCCAGTCTTTGGTTAAGCTTTTAATGACTTTGTAGGTGCTGGGTTAACTTCACTGTGGTGGAAACCCATTAACTTYGGTGGAGTTAAATAGCCAGTTGTTCAGGGAAGTAGAAAATGCAGAGACCTAACAAYTAACTAATAGGTTTTTCAACACAACAAAAACAAAGGAAACGAAGAGATTTCTATTTTGGATGATCAATTTTGCATCCTGAAGAACATACCGGCTTAAAGCACTGGAAGCTGTGAGAAGCCAATTCTTTACGCTTCCAGCCAGAACCTAGCTAGAGGCCTGAATACAGCGTGTCATTATGATTAATTATGGGTAATGAGTGTTTTATGAACCTAAGAAAGAAAAGCATTTATTTTTTCTGGTGTTATAGTGGTAGTGTCTTGTTTTRTTTAAAGCTGGGATTGCAAAGCCAAACAGATGATGAAACCCCTTTATTAGCTCTTTTGTTTTGCTCTAGACTGTTTACTACACTTATGGGGCCAAATYCCCAGCACACAGTGTCTCTGCCAATGCAAGAGACAAGGATTCAGTTCAGGACCTCTGGAATTTTGTATTTTTGCCTTTTGTTCTGTTTAATTCCTTTTCTTTATCAGAAACACCACAGACCCATCTAGGATGTAGTTCAATGAGCATAAGAGGTGGTAGGACTAGCCCGTTCAAAGAATGGTCTTCCTCTGGGAATTTATTAGCTCTGGGCCTCACTCAAAGCTTGCTAGAACCTCCAGGAACATTTTTGCAAGCCCTCAGACCAGAYCCTTGGGGATTTCTCTGGGCACCTGCTGCTCAGCATGGTGAAAGCTTGAGAGCACTGATGGCTGAGGGGACARGGCTGTCACAAAGGTTCCTTGCAAACGATCCTGCCTGGAATTGGCACCTGGTGGAAATGCCACCCAGCACCATCCGGAGTGTGCCTCTCCTTGCAGGCTCAGGGGGTTTTCCATCCCTTCAGGGTCTCCATGCTTTCCAGCCTGGGGTCCTTGTTAAGTCAGCAATGCTCTCTGTGCTGGCTTTTTCCACAGAGCTGTTCTTGGAGATGGGCGACAAGGGTGGATGCAAACACTCTCCGTTCATCCCTGTGTTTTAGGGGTCTGGGGACAGCAAGGCAGGATAAGGGCTCTTGTCGCTATTGGGCCAGAAGTTTTAAAGAAGGGTTAAAAAAAAAAAGGGGTAAAAGAGGTGAAAAAAGAGGAAAGCCCGAAGTGCTGGGAGAGCGGGAGCGCGGGGCTCCGGCTGTTCCCCAGCGCACCAGGAGGTGGTGCACAGCCCCTGCGCATCCCAGGGACAGGGACAAACCTGCCAGGGACAGCTCTCCGACTTGTAGTGCCCGGGGAAAATACTCGAGGTTTCGCCCTCCCCAGCATGTTTCTGTAACTTCGGTATTTCGGTATTTTGGTGTGTGTTCCAGGCTGGCAATATTAACTGTGCGACAGGAAGCAAATGCAGGGGAACTTTATACTGCGAACTGCTGTTATCATGCCGCAATAATAGTAATAAAATAAAGGTATTACCAAATGACTTCTAAAGTATTATATTTACAGGACAAATTATTCTTGCTGTGCAGAATGCAGACAAAAATGTGATCAGATTTTCGATTCCTTGTGCTTGCTTTTTCCATTCGGCACAATTCCTTTCTTCTTTCTTTTTTAAACTTCTTCATAAAATAATACTAAAAATAAATTAATGAGTAAAAATAAATRGATTTTCATAAACTGTGAAATTCATGTGTATGAATTTTTAAAAAATTAAAAAAGATATGTCATGAAATTATGTTATCAGTTCTTTCCTACTCAAAAMGAGAACTGCTAAATATTTCCCCTTTCTCCTTACTGGAATAGTGTACATTAGTAATAAAGAGTTTTAAGTATATTATATGGCCTTTGGTGGTAATATAACAAAACAAATAATTTGTCTTTGTGACAAAACAGGGCTTGATTGCTGAATTCCTGAAACATTAGAAAAATAAACAKATTAATTTCAGCCAAACTGAAGGGTTTTTTTCATTTAAAAAATCTCAGTGTATGATTACAAAACTGCCACATGGAAAYTCATTTTATGTTGTGAAAAAAAATTATATAGACAAGAATTCAGCTTACCAGAAAATAGAAAATAGAAAATAGACTAGGTTTATCGTTCCTAATATTATAGAAGTTCGGTTTTCTTGTTTGCTTTTGGTTTTTTTTTAAAAAACAAGGGTCTATAGAAGAAACACTCATTTAAGCTTCTCAATTGGCAGTGATTAGCAAAGCCTGTTGTGGGTAGTTTAGACTGCCAGTATACAAAAAGTAGTATATTTCAGCATCCTTTCTCCAGAATAAAATTAAACATATGGTTTTTTATAATTTTTTTTTTTTTTTTTTTGACACCTTTAGCCTTTTCTCTCTCCTGGCTAACAAATATTTTTTTCAGGCAAATGTTACATATGTTCCAGGTACAGAAGCTTCTGATGTTTTTATGAATGCAGACTTCCTCAGGCAGTATGTTGTTAGAAGCATTTCTCCATTCAACATGTTAGTACACAATCTTTTTTAAGGTATGGGCGAAATTAAGTTGCATAAAGATAAAAAGAAACTATAGGATTAAATTTGTGCTAACTTCCTTGCATTTTAAAATTCTGAGAAATATTGGATAGCTTTTTTAATCCCTACTTTAATAACACATATACCTATTTGTTTTGCATTTTGCTTTGGAGGTGGGTGTCCGTTAGGAAGTGAGGGGTTAGGGAGGAGGAATGGTGAAGAGCCGTAAATATAAACATCCAAAGCATCATTCAAAAGACTCAATAGCATATTATTTTAAATTTTAGGTAAAAAAGCTTTTAGAAGGTTGTATCAGAATCTCTGTTGCTTTATATCAGTGTAACTTCGCTGCAGTCAGTGGAGCTACGTTGGCCCAYGTCAGCGAAGGGTCTGGGCTATTGTTCTGAATCTGGCTCTGAGAGTAAATGCTTTTCCACAAACCTTTAAAAGTTCAGCTTTGCTTATTCAAGAAAATTAATGTTTTGAACTGTGACTTAGAGTATTAAAAAGCCATTTCAGAATATAGCCAGATTTTCTGTTCTTGCTAATTTAACCTTCCCTTATTATCTTCAGAGAATGTCATTTTTTGAGCACATTAATGCAGCAAACTTTTATACCATAATTAGGGATCATGGTTTATTGGATTCCATCTGCCTACTCAAGCAAACATTTGTTTAGTGACCCACAAATGTCAGAAATGCTGTTTGAAAGTTTAYGAGTAAAAACTTCATTGCTTTTAAGAGAACCTGGAAAGGAATGAAATTGTAGAAGTTTTACATGAACTTTCTCTGTATGCCATGAGAAAGGTATTTGGCTCTCGGGATTTTTTTCAAGATTATTATGTGATACTAACCAAATTTATAATGAAGTTCAGGAAAAACATGCATAAGATAGAGATATAGCTCCAGCCTTGTGGATGCAGGTGTATATCTATCACCCTTAAGCAATCATTTTTGTTGACAGCTCTTGATAGCAACAATTGAATGTACAATATTCTAACATCRTAATGACTTTATCTGGCTTTTCATGTTGTTAAGCTAATGGAAAGTTTCCTATTTTATTCCTTTTCTTTGAATCTTTTTTTTTTCTTTTGTGTATCTCATCAAAAGAAAAAAAAAAGAAAAAGGTGGTAAAACTACATTTTGCACTTTTTATAACCATCGCTGAAAATCTGTCACAGCTACCAAGGAAAGCTAAAGAAAACCAGAAACAGAAAGACTATTATTTATAGCTAGAAAGATACAGTATGGCACCATATGGTAGAATTTATCAAATTCTTTGCTTTCTCATGCAGGGCGAATAGGGGCTGTAGACAGTTCCCTCTTGCAGTCCTTGCTTTGCTGGCCACTCATTCATTTATGCTCTGGGCTGAATCCTGCTTTACCTACAGCTTTTGCACCCCTAAACTCACTTCTGAGGGCAAGGCAAGCAGAGCTTGGCCTTCTGTATTTATTTCTTCTGTCTGCTAACGCAGTTTTGCTTGAATGCTGTTTGCATTTCAATCAACTAAAACAAGAGGATGGATAAATTAATGCCTGGCTTAGCTCTTCACGTCTCATACTGAAATGTAACAGTGCTCTGCCGAGGGTTTAAGTTTGCAGGGTGACACTTACCAGGTGTAAGGTGCTGTAAGGTTAAGAAGCATCAAACCTATAATAACAGTCTGACTTCCTCTTCATTTTGTCTCCTTTTGTGTTACATACTAGGGCAAGGAAGGTCTGCCAATCACTATCATTTCTTTTTCTTGTTCTGTAAAGACTGGGTCGTCACAGCAACAGGCCTGTGACAGGCTGGTATCCATTTAGAGCTCCAGGGGGGTCCTAATAGGATTGAACCAAAAGATCAAGTGAATAGCTTCCTATTTTAGATTTGTAATAACTCTGAACTGCTTGCATATACATGGACCTTACMGTGTTTTGAGGAGACTTTTTACCAGAGAAAAGATCTGTCTGTTTCTAAGAGCTCCGTACTTTCGAAAGGATGTCCCTTAGCCTACTCCATCCTTAGAAAAAGGAAGRAAAAAAAAAAAGCAACAAACCAAATTAAGCCCACTTCTCTTTCTCCTGCACACACAAAATTGGAAGGTGTAATTTCCTTTCATTAATTCATTTTGCCAGATCAAAGTAAATAGTCTGTTTATGGAGAACAAAGAAGTCCCTTTTTGGTATTCTGTTGAAGTCGCTATCAGATTCAGAAGTTTACTCATCTTTCTGAAATCTGGCAAGGCTGCATGCTGCCAAGATTACAGCCAAACAGCTCATGCAGAACRGGCAAATAAATTCCATGCAAAACAAATTCTAACAGAGGAAAAATTAGGAGGAGGCATTTTGTTGATTTGGGAGACTCTCAAGAGGCCAGGGCTCTCATTCAGCTTGCAGAGGGGGCTTTGGTAAACCCACAGTACTCAGCATGTAGACGAAGAACCACTGGGGGAGGGAGGAGCTGTATTTTGTTAATGTTATTTTCACCAGTTATGAAATCCATCAGGAAATAGATGTTGCTTCATACATTTAATTCCCAGCCAGATTGTTATATCTATTGTTTACTAGAAGCAGTGCTTTATGTGGAACTTCTTGTAGGGTAAGATCCCAGGAGTAAACCTGTCAAGATCTAGCTTCAGGAATTATAAAATATATTTTTAAAGAGAACTAAATTTGGATAGCTAGTACAGCTACAGTACAGCTTCTGAAGCTTCTGAGGTGTCTCCTTCAGAGAGGATGGGACTGTAACAAGAGCTGCATTGGTTCTGGTGTCTCCTCCCAAGGCACAGGGAGCCAACTCCAATCAGGTTATAATTGTATGTTGAAGATCCCTAATGCTGCCCTGCTCTGGAGGTTTGGTACCTCAACTTTGATAACACTGCCAAGTTGTGACACCTGAAGGCKTGTCCAGGAGAGCCTGTCTTTTGAGTACTATCCTTGTGCTCCTTTTCTTTTTGCTGCTTAGATGATAAGCAATGCCAGCCGCTGCAACCAGCCTGAGCCCATCTCTGAATCTCTCCTTCAGCAGGCAGAATTTTTAGTCTTTGGTTTCTCCACCCTTCCCTAGAAAATATTTCGGTTTTAGCCACAGAATGCCTTCATCATCTTAAAACCAGTATTAGACTCTTTCAGGAGGGCCTTCCATTGCCAAATAGCTTGCAGTTCCTATACTAAAAGTGCAAAATTCACACATGTCAAGAAATACTCACAAAGATAAGTAAATACTTCTGTTTTCCATATAGGATCTTGGCACATCCATACTTCCCTGGCACTTTTATCAGTACCAATTTCGAAAAGGATTTTGCATAGATTAGGGACCCAGAGGCACTCAGTTAATTAGAATTAGGGGCATCCCTCTGTGAGAAAGGATTAGGCAGGTAAAAGACTAGGACTGTGATCCGTCACCTTACAGGRACAATGGCGAAACTGCAGTTCATTGGTTTGGACCCAGTGTGTGGGGTTGAGATACATGACAATGAGCACCAAGATGAAGGGAGCTGGGGGAGGGACATGTAGCAAAACCCAGGGGCATCTGGAATGGGCTTTGAATGGATTTTCYTAGGCATGTTTGTCCTAAACTGAAACTTCTCCAACTTCCCTTTTGCATTCAGCCAAATCAAAAGAAAGACGTTACATAGATTTTTATAAATGTCTTTACAAACATTTCTGTTGGTTTCTACTCAGATTTCCCAATGAATATGGTTTACCATGGTCTGAAAAATTGGAACAAATTTTGATGTTATATGCATTTTTTATTATGAATTTTAAGGGTTTTTTAATGAGACTTTTGGCATGCTTTCTATAATTAAAAAAAAAAAAAAGAGGATTTTTTTCTTTGCTACAGCTTTTCTTCAAAAAACCTGTGTCATAAAGACTTTCATTCTGCCAAAGGAAGCCTTAAAGCATCTTCTTAACAAAATACAAAGAACATCATTTACCTGTAAGGTCCAAAGTTTTGATGAAATTATCTTACAGGCTTTGAATGTTGCCTGCCAGTTGCGAAGGAGGCAGAAAGTCTTTATGAAAAAGGAGATATAAATCATGTTACAATCCCACACTCTGTTGCTAATCATGTTGAAACTCCACTACAATTTCAAACTTTAAACTCTTAAATTTACATGCACAAAAAAAGGGAAAAAGATCAAACCAAGTCTTTAATTTCTTTGGTTTCATCTCTTCAATTCAGCCAGGTCTACCAGTTTGATATTGTCGCTGAAGAAGTAAGTTTGGTTTCCTGATGCCGTTTACCCCAGATTAGCTTTCCATTCATGACTGAAGCACTATATTATGTCACAGCAATATCCTCCCTATAAAAATCTTTAAATTTACCTTTTTTTCCTCTTGTTTTGCTCTTATTTAAATTTAGATCTCACTTGGCTGCAGCAGATGGTGAGGACTGTAAAGACATTGCTGTAAGGACATTTGATAAATTACAGTTTTGACTTTAAAAAGGAGCCCTAAACCTAATATGTTGATTTGGAATTCTTTTTTTCCCTCTAACTTTCAGGCCTCTGTAAAGAGCTGTAAGTTCCAGCGGATGAATCCCTTTTCTTTAAAGGATTTAAAGGTCCATTTCCCTGGAGAAACTATTGGCGGTGCTGAGGCCTAACCTAACACACAACAGCAGTGAGAATCTGTCTGTCTGCTTGGGGATGCGTTCTGTCTTCACCTGCAGAAGAAAATACTACTGGAATTTAAGACATATTTACAATGTTTGCTTTTTCAGAGTGTGTGCAAGGCAGTGCTTTGCATGTGTGTTTGCAAATGAAACATTTACTCAGAGTAGAATCTGTGTGTCTAATTCTTTTGAGTCTCAGGGCTATTTCTACCACTTGCAGGACTAAATTTTCGCAACTGGTTTCCAAGTCAGGCTCTTCAGCAGTTTGATGTCTYTGATAAAATGTTTCAAAAAGGACCCTGAATAAACACGGTGTGACCAAGGTGTCTGCTCTCACCTCACTTTCTGACTTTCTCCAAGTGTTTCAATCCTGACTCCTGTTAGACAAAGACCCTATCTGTGAAGAAAACAAATATTTTATTTAACCCTGATGTCTGATGTGTGTTCTCTTTTGTCCTGATCTAGACTAAGCTGTCCAGGTCAGGAATGGTCACCTTTGCTATTTTTCTGTAACCTGTCTGCAGAAGAGAATTACTTTTTGGTTTATGGTGTATAGCACCTGGCTCCTGGCACGGTGCTAGTACAAATAATAATAATGTACTGTACCTGGCACAGCAACACCTTGTGCTCTCTGTATGTGGCACTGCCATAAATGTGATAGTGCAATACCTCCAGTCAACAGGCAGAATTACCTCTTACTGGAACTAAATGGATGTGGGTGCTCTTGATGATAAATCTGCCCACCCTGGTCCATGCTTTTCTTTATGCAGTTAACAGGAGTGAGGGATGGGATTTTTTTTCTGATGAACTGCCCACTTTTCAGCTGCAAGCACAAGAAGATCCTTCCCAAGGGCTTGTCTGGCCATGACATGGCTGAGCTGTGCTCTGCGTGATGGATCTCCTGGGGCCGCCTTGGCCCTGGGTCTGGCTGTGGTACTTCATGTCAGCCCAGCTTGGAGCAAAGACTCCACCACGCTCCCCTCATGGAGGCTGCACTCTGTCCTGTGATAGCTCTTTGTCTGCAARGTTTGAACAAGAAAGCGAACAGGCTGGGGTAGAATTCAAGAGACAGCACCAGAGGGAAGCTCTGGAATGGGGGAATGTCTCCATGAAAGGGACAAATACTGCTCGGCTCTCAGCATGCAAGGAAAAAGGCACTTAAAAATTAGAAAAAGCAGAAGAAATTAGAATCAGCAGTTCTCCAACCTGGGTTGCACACACACCTGTCCCACACACCAGTAAGAACTGTGTGTGGGTCAGCAGTGCTGCCTTGGCCCTGTGCCCCTCACAGCCCCCACAGCCCCCATAGCCTCACAGTCCCCACAGCCCCCACAGCCCCCACAGTCCTCACAGCCCCTCACAACCCTCACAGCCCCCACAGCACCCACAGCCCCCACAGCCCCTCACAACTCTCACAGCCCCACAGCCTCCATGGCCCCACAGCCTCCACAGCCCCCACAGCTCCCACAGCCTTCACAGCCCCCACAGCCCCACAGCCCTCACAGACCTCACAGCCCCCACAGCCCCCACAGCCCTCACAGCCCCCACAGCCCCACAGCCCTCACAGACCTCACAGCCCCCACAGCCCCCACAGCCCTCACAGCCTCCACAGCCCTCACAGCCCCCACAGCCCTGACCCCCCGAGCCTTCATTGTGTGCCTGGCCCAGCTCCTTCGCTCTGCTCTGTGACTTTCCCAAGTATGACATTATTTATATCACTTATGTTTATATTATACCAGTGTGGTGGAGATGAGTGAGCCCATTATTGTGGTGAAACCACTACTTTCAATGGAAACAGCCCTGCCAGAGTTTTTGGACTCACTCTCCCCTTTTTCTTGCAGGCCCAAAGGGCTTCAGCTCCATTAATATTGAAATATCTTTTTTTTGCTTTGTCTGACTAGAGACCACAGCAATAAGCCTCAGGTCTGTCAGACTTCTGAAGGAGTTGCACCTAGGAAGGCTCTAGAGATTTCAGAGGGAGAGAGGAAGAGCAACGAAGAGGGAGGCTGGATGTTATGCACCTTTTTTTTCCTCTCAGCCCTTGTTTCCGCTAATTTTCACCAGAGAGAGTCAGTCTGTGGCATGGAAGGCTGTGAATTTTACATAACTTGTCTGCACCAATTTCCAACCATATATTCTGTCAGAGTGCCTCAGAAAATGCACCCACATAACAGTACTCTTCCCTAAAAGTGTGCATTCAGAGCATTACTGTGGAAAAGCATGTGGCTTGGCTTACTGCACAGCAAATTTCCCACATACACAAGCCCTCTGTCTGACAGAAAGAAGACAATTGGGGCATAAATCTTTTAAAAGTGTAAAATGATAGCTGTCTTGGCAATGGCAGATCTGATAAAGTGTATTCCACCTGGTGTGGAAAGGCAGCATATGGCCCCAGTAATCTGCAGTTCAATCAGAAATTCAAGGATTTAAGTCCTAGCCTGGAAGGATTTCTTGTCGCTGTCTCTTCTCAGCCCTGTCTACGGATAAGCCTGTTCATGTGGCATGAGACAAAGAAAGGGGACGTTGCTCAGGGGTTGTACTCTGGGTATGAGGAGTGTTGGGCTTAGCTGAACTTTACAGAAATTTCCTTTCAGCTCTTCCATGCTGCGGGAAAAGCTGAGCATGATTTCCTGTCTACAACCCACCTCCCAGAACTAAAACACCTTCAAATGGGTAAGCCAAAAGTTTTCCTCTCTAGAACCCACAACGCTTATAACACTTTTAATTACTGTTAATTGCTCAAAGTTATAATTTTCTATATTGTTGAGTCCAAGAATAGATGTAAGTTTCTCCACTCGCCTTCCTCCCCCTGGAAGATCTGAGAAGGATTCTGCAGGAATGCTCTTCTCTGGTTAATTTTGTGTAGTTATAAACCTTCTCTGTTTTGTTTCTGTGTAATTTTTCTTTTGATTGGACGAAGTATCCAGAGGAATCCACCAGTTAGTATGCGACCAGAGCATTTGTATAGGCAATCTGGGAATTTCTCTTTCCATAACCATATTGAAAGGGTCTACCCAAGCTTCCATATAAACCAGACACAGGCTGTGATTAAGTTCTGCTGAGAAAGATTGAATGTTCCTGCTGGGAATCTGAAAAGGCAATTTTAATGGAGTAAGGAAAATGTCTCTGAAATCAATACAGGAAAAAGAGGCTGACAGTTTTGTTATTCATTATCTTCTAGTTAAAAAGCTGTTTAAGAATATTCCAGATACTTCCTAAAATTTGGGGGAGCTATTGATAAAGTTCATGCTTCATGTTTATGTTTAGTGACCCTTAAGGCAGCTTTATGTTAATATTTCTCAGAAGAGAGGTGACCTTCACCAAAGAGCCACGTGCAGGATGAGGCTGCGTGTGCGCACACTTTAACCCAGGCCCCAGGGGCAGACACAGATCAAAGCTTGACCTCTTCTGTGTCTTGTTGTGCTTTCTCGCAGGACTACTCTAAAGCTTCATTCATTGATTTTAGAAGGATTCTAAACGGACTGCAGGTATCTTCACTGCTTTTAATTCAGGGTTCTGTAAAGGTCCCATTGCTTGCAGGAGTCTGTGCTGAAAGACTGACCAAGTTCTCTGTGCCTTTTCTGGAGCAGAACCGGGCCAGCTCCAGCACATCTGTGGCCTGTAGATCCTTGAAGGCATTGCTCTTTCTTGCAAGAAAAAGAAGGAATAATCTRTTAGCAGAACTGGTGGCAATCCAGTGCAAACTTCCCGCTGCTGAAGGGAGCTGTGGGAGAAGCTGCCTTTCTCCCAGGCTGCTCCTCACCCGGTGACATAGTTTATAAATCCCAGAGTTGGGGGGCTCTATGCAGCTGAACAAGGAGGATCACCAGTTTTCTCTCCTCCCTGTTTGGATGCAGGATCTCAGTGCCAGTCCAGACATGTTCATTTCTTTACTTGTTGTAATACCTTAGAGCACAGGGACTTGCAATACTTTTGTGTGAAGTACGACAATAAGAAAACAATAAGGGGGGAGGACAAATCCATACAACTCCCCTAAACTAAAAAAGAAATCAACAACTAACATCAATAAAGACCATTTTTGGCTGCAGTTTAAAGACAGCTGGAGTCATTCTCTATGAAACTGGCTTCTGCATTTTTAAAAAGTATTAGCCCAAAGACAATCTTCTGTCACTACTACTTAATCTTAGCCCTCCAAAGGTCATTCAGTGGTACCACTAGGTTTTCGGCATGCCATTAAAAATGGGGAAAGAATGTTCTTATATGGTGATAGCATAATGAAACACAACCTTCCACTGGCCAGTGGGACTCTCGAGGCAGAGATATGTGGGGGTTTTATAGTGTTTGTGAAGGATACTTTATGTTCTGTAACATATGGTATTGTTGTTACTCTTTTGATTTGTAGTTTTGGGCAGACACATTCTCATAACCTCTGTGCGCCTTCGGCTTTGGAGGTCCTAAAGCTGCTATTGTTCAGTCAGTTTCCAAGTTCAAGAAGAATGTTTTCTTCATAAAGAACATGTTAAATATTACCAGAATTTCAGCATCAGTTTTATATTTCAGGCATATGATTTGGCATGTTCCATGGATGACGGAACATAGCTTTTAAGTTATGATTTAATTTAGATTTTTTAAATTAAAAAAGCAGCTGTTTCTCTACATATGAAATATGAGTCCTCTGTAACTTTACTTACATAAGCGTTGTTTTCAAGGTATAACATATTGGATAACCCAAGAGCAGAATAAGGGCTGGATTCAGTCTAAGATCTGTCTAGCTGCTTCCTACCACTGAGTGAGTGCAAGGCTCGGGTAAGCTTGACAAATCATTGTCAGTCGCTTGGATAAAGTTTATTTCTCTCTCTTTTCAGTTATCATTCTTTTGCCAGACATACCTGCCTTCTTAGCTGAGTTGAGTCTGTACACTGGTAATTAGATTTATGGAAATTTTGGTGGTGGAAGGGGTCTCAGTAATGGGTAAACTGCAAGATTGCAAAGGAGAAGGCAGATCCTTTGGATTATATTCCAAATACCACCTGTGCTGGGTAAAAGGCTCCTAATGCAGAGAGAGAGTGCAAGATCATTTAGGGTCTATTTTAAGAATGTAAGGAGTTAATGAGTGTGTGATGTTGCGAAGAAGGTGAGATTCCCCTCATGTTTATGTGTTGCTGGCAGTGTGGTAAACCACACACAACACGGATTGCAGGATTATGTATGGACACCTTTACTTTGCTTGCCTTGATTTTTCAAATGACACAAAGTCCTTCTGGCTTTGCACAGTGTTTGACGTTACATTTTCTCCTAAGATTTGTTGTGGTTTTGTTTTCCTCTTTTTCATTTGTGCTTTCATGAAATTCTGAAAAACAATGAATGAGTTAGCTGCATAGCATTCAAAGAAGAATGCAGACAGGATATCCAAATGCATGCTAATAGCTGTGTTGTGGACAGTGCCCTTTGTGGGCAGGAGAAGTCACTCTTCTAGGAGTGTGACAAAAAGAAATGACTTAGGACTGAATTTTTCCACACTAGACTAAACAGCTGTAACTCTGGTAATAAACAGCCACTAAAAATTTTTCTTCTCATTCAGTATCGCTTCTGCTTACTGCTATTAGTCAGGAGCAGTTGTGGTGCAGTGAGGAACCAGTGCTTCAGGATTTGTGAACAGGAAGGGAAAGAGGTCCATTTTTCATGCACCTATCCACTCTCAGGTTTTCACTCATGTCTCTTCTTGGGGCATCCTATGAAGCAGTGATAAAATGAATGTCCTTGTCATTTCCTGCACTTCATTCCAGATATTGCACATCATTTATATGCAGTCTCACAATGCAATAATTTTTCTAACATACTGTGGGTAACTGAARTATGTGGTACTACTTGTATGAGGACAAAACTTTAGTTTAAACCTTAATGCTGCGGATTGGGKTTTTTTTAAATCAGATTCTTTCAATGTGCACTAGTCCTTAGATTAGAGCTTCACACCCTTTTCCAGGCTCAGGTAGTTCATGACCATTATTGCTGTGCCAGTATCAATTGTGATGGTTGCTCATCCTTGATTTCATAGCTCAGTACCAAGAAGAGGTCTGGGGTAAGAATGAGCTGGGTAAAAAGCCTCTTCCCATCCCCACCTCCTATTAAATCACCAAATCAAAATATTTGATTGAGAAGTTAATGGTCCGCAATTACTTCCTGCAGTCTTTTTAAAATTCTTTCTTTCATGGAATTGCTTAAAATGATTTTTTGAGGTCAACAGCTTTAATAGAAACGATTTCATTATTTTGGTTTTACTCTTAAAATATCTTTAAAATATTTCTTTAATAAAGTAGATAATGCCATGAGATAAGGCAATAATATGACATCAGCACATCAAATATTTCATTTATCAAATATTTAAATAAAATATTTAATTATTTGTCTATTCCAATTGGCTATTTTCTAATTATTTGCTGAATTTGACCTGAATTTTCAAATATTCCTATGTGTTGTCACAACATGACATTTCCAGATGAGTGTATTATTTTTAATGAAAAATGTTACCCTGCTGTGTTGGAAATACCTCGTGTGAGTGTAAAGCACTGGCAAAAAGTGGGTTTTGAAAAAAGAGCCCAGTTAATACTTCACATAGGGAATCTCCACCAAGAAATTCAGCTAAGAAAAGTCGAGTTGTTAATGCAAAGCCTTTCACTGGGAAAAGCTTGGGATAGAACGAAAGCAATAAATCAGTGATTTAAATCAAAACTATAAGCCCATAAATTCCTTTTTCAGCAGTAGGTTAAACTGTCAGGTTTAACAAAAGCTTACAGCACTCGCTGGCTGTGATTCTGCACGTGCTATTGCTCCCAGGTGTCCTGCTCCTTCTGGGACCTGCCCCACCGAGGAAACAGGCCGACCTGGGACCTTGCTCGGGTGGGGCAATGCCTCCAACATGGGATTCATATGGAGCTTCCCAGTGCTGCTGTGCAAGCCCTTTGATAATAAATACCAAACGTGACAGATTTTCCATGACCACGTGTGATAGACTCAGGGTAAGAAGAGCCTCATTCTGGAACTACCATTCAGATGTTTTTTTCTGAATGGTCTGAATAAAAAGTCACATAGTAAGTCATATATAATATCTCAGTAGAAATGATATATTTACRTATTTGTGCATTTATATATTTTATGCAAATTATATATCCATTATATACACATTTCTCACTATTTTATCTGGTTTTGATTTAAAAGCAGATCACTGAGATGTACAGTTGTAAAACACATTTTTTCTTGTCAGGTAAATTATATGAATTGTTTTATTTCTTCAAACAATCTTTCAGTGTGAGTTTTACCACACTAGCTGCTGCTGTGTTGTCCTTGTCACAAGTCTCTCAGCGTATCCTATACAAATCCTTCTTTTCAGGTTTTATAGTTCAGTCATCACATTAACTTTGGATCATAACGTTTCTTGGGACAACAGCAGCTCTGTGGAATGCATTCTGACAAATCAGCTGCTCATCAAAAAAGATAGGAACTATGATAGGAGTTTCAGGGGACCTGTGGACTTATCAAAGTGTGTTTGTGGGAGGTTTTACAAGGACCTAAACTGGGCTGTTGCTAAGAAATCAGAGAAAACCAGAGTGGACTAACATAGTTTGTGACACTTCCGAGTCCATTTTCGTGGACAGCAACCACAGCACCTCCCTAGCAGCTGTTTTGCCTGATGGGSCTTCCACCCTGTGTTTAAACCAAGTCTCTGTCTAAGCTGTTACCTGCTATTCCTCCTGATTACTGCAACTGTTGCRTGTGGTGAATGTACTGAAACTCTACTGTCAAGGGTAAGCAAGAGCTATAACAGAAATAACAGCAGCAGCAGAACTGGGAGCTGCACTAAGTTCCACAGGCTGCTCAGTCCCTTGAAAAGGAAAGTTAAGTTAATTTTAGGTGTTGCAAATGCCTTCTGCAGGGCATCTGCTTGGCAGAAATTTCCTCTGCACTTCTCAAAGTCTGGCTTAGACAGGTTAATAAATCTCTGCCTCTCTCTGGCTGCAGACGTTTGGCATTTTATAGCTGCAGAAGGTGAAGAGGAGAAAGTTACATCTTGTAGGGAAAGATAATTCTAGCGCGACACCAAAGGAGTACACAGACCTCTTAATTCTTAATGCTCTCTTCTAAGTAGTGGAGCGTGTTGTTTTAATAGAAAACAAAGGCTCGGAGTGTGGAAAGACTGAGAATTGAGAAGGCTGAGTGGACAGGAAGGAAACAGATTTCTTCGCAGAGGAGAATGGGGAGATGTAAGGAAATCTGTATGTGTGTACGTGATTTGTGGTTGTCACTGAAGCTACGGAGTGGCCTAAATCAGATTCTGTGAACCGTAATTTATTCTATATCGCTGATAAATGAACTCAGATAATATTGATTCAAGATATTTTCTTACTTTAATGGGTTTTGTGTACACCCAGTTCGAAATGCTCAACAAAGTTATAAAAATGTCCTATCAAGTTTATGTACTTCTAAATTGTGATTAATTTGATTTACAAAAGACAAAGTCTAAAAAGAATGGGAACATTCATAACCCACTGATTTAGTGCAAAACATAAAATTACTGGCAAAATAATACAGTTATGTGTTTAAAAAATGTAAGGAATAAGTTCCAATGATGCCATAAATTCCAGGAAAATATTTTAGGAACTACAGCATAGAAATTTATTGTGGCTTGGCTGGAATAATGATTTCTCCTTGGCCAACAAAACACTTTATAGCTTTAAATCTATGGATCAGTATCAAAGCTGATTTTATCAGAGGGGTTTCTTTCAGATTTATATGTTATTTCCTAAATATAAAATAATAAAATAGTAGGTAACTTAATAATTATTTTACACTTARAATGTAATAATTTAAATTAAAAATTAAGCAGTTTATATTGTGCATGATAAACTTGCAAGGTACATAGGCTCAGCAAGATAATTCTCATTTTTCCCCCACGGGATGCTGTCAGGAGCTCTGCTAGCAGTGTTCTGTTCAGTTCTCCATGCAAACCTGACAGAGGGTGGTGTAGGTTTGGCAGTGACCRTCCTGTCTGATAGTCTGGATGCTCACAACTCAACCTTTAACAAAAAGCACACCTCCGTAAGCAAGAGTTATGCAAGCAAAATGGTGCTATCCCCAGTGCTGTGGGCTGGCGCAGAGGGAGGTTCTGTTCCATTGTCTTCCAAGTCCATCTTTCCTTATGCAGTGCAGAGATGCTCCCCTGAACCCCTTCTTCTTAGCAGGGCAAAGACAAGGATGTGGAAGATCTGACCAGTTTTATTGTCCTCTGTGTAATGCTGCAAGTCTTTTTCCTTCTATAATTGGGGTGCTTTCGTGGTCAGGTGGAGCTGCGGTGCCTGGGATCTATTAATAGAGCAAGTTTTGGCTCTGCTGAACCTTTAATTCAGGTGAGCCATGGCCAGAGATAGGAATGTTCAAAGGCAGAGTGCTGCACTGCTGACATCTTCACACTGATCATTTCTATAATGCTCTGAGTGGGTGGAGGTTTAAGTGACTGTCAGGTTAATAAAACTTGATGTTCCTGCCCTAAGGATTTTACTGTCCAGAGTTCAGTTTCACATGATGACCCAGATTCAAGGACTTTTGAAGTCAATTAAAATTTTTCCATTCATGTCCCACTTGCTGAAAAACATTTGAGGTGTGCCTTGCAGAGTCATGACTGAGACTATGCCAGGGACAGGCAGAGGGGGCATTGTCCCATTCATCCTCCAAGCAGGTGACCCTTGAATATACCCTGATGCCTGTCATCTTACAGGCATTTCCAGAGACCCTGTGGCTCATCTCTTCCTCAGGTTGAAGCCTGATCTGCATGAATTTGTGAAGCCCTTCAGTGGAGAGAGAGAATATTTCATGTCTGGTCTGCTAAACCCTGGTTCTCTCTGCCTTGTTTGTGGTGACATGGAAAGATATAGACTGCATCATCTTGGGTCTCTTGCAGCTGATGGAATCTGGAGGGCTCTGTCCATTGCTTCCTTCCCAAAGAAATCATGGTGAAAAAGGTGGGGATGGCATTCTAACATTGAAGTGCAGCATAGCACTCAATAGCATCCCCATAGCATCCATACTGGCACTAAACTGTTGGGCCTGTGTGTGGGTTTCAGTCCCACTGGAGCAGCACAGGACTCAGGGCAAACATGAAAATCTGCCAGAGGAGAGGAATAAATGTTTGAGTCTTGCTGCTCCAGGAATAAAACCGACAACTTTATATGCGTGTGTATATACATATATGTGTGTGTGTGTGTGATGCTCTGCTTCTAAAGGAGGTGTGCCTACACCACAGGTCTCAGGCACAGGGCTCACTTGAAGGTGTTTGCAGCGAATGCAGAGGTCTGTGCAGGTTGTGTGGCTGCAGTGCAGTACACAGCCTGCAGAGCTGCAAAATCACCATCTGGGCTGGCTGCCTTGTCATCTAACAGCTTCGTTTCAGGGTAATTCAGATTGGAAGCTACCCCTAGACTTAAGGATCAGATTTACCTCCTTTGGTAGTGGAAATGTTGATCTGGGACCTGCTTTTATCTGTCCAATGTCTCTGCTCTTCAATAGGGGTTACTCACGTTTGGCCAAGAACTGCAGTGGTTTCATTGCGGCTATGTGAGAGAGGAAAAATAAATCAAAGGGCCTAATTCTGAAGGAAGCAGCCTACTCTCTTGTGAGAAGTCTCGCTTTCATGTAGAGATTCATCCCAGAGTTCTGGCAAACTAAGTGAGGTTTTTCTGGGTTATTTGCTGGGGAAAAGGCCAATAATGCAATTTAAAGCTGCACAGAGTCCAAATTTTATTTTTATCTAAATCTCCCAAATGTGTTGTTTTTTGCATTCATGTCACTTAATAATTCAGTCCTGATCTTCCAGTCTGTCTTCATTYTCTGTCCCATTTTGGGGTTTCAGATACAGTGCCTTTTCCTCAAACATCCTGTCACATACCAGAGGTGTAACCATATCTGCCATCTTAGCTCCAGGTGGCTGGAAGCTGATTCTGCATAAACTAGAGAGAAAAGCTACATTCTTCACTTTTCTCCAAGAAAATTGCCYCAAATTAAACCTATAGACCATAAATCTAGCCAGAATAAAGCCTGCATCCACCTCTACAGTTGTCCATACTGAATAGTCACACAAACAAAAATGGTTTTCAACCATCTTTGATTCATTCCTTTACCCTCCTCTGTAGTTTTCAAAGCCCAGAATCCAGCAAAACCTGTACATGCAAGAGAACTAAACAACCTCCCACTCATGAATAAGTCGACTAAAGAAGCAGTGCAGTGGATTTCAACCATAGAAATAGAATCTAAGAAAAGTTCAGATGCCCATTACCACAAAAAACTGAATTTTGCATCATGTAGCACAAACACATAAAGAAAATATTGCTCCTTAAATACAGTTTTTGGTAATGAATACTTGAAGATGACTGGAACTATTGCAGCAGAAGCAACTGCTCCAGAGATGGATACTCCTGCACATGGGTAAGGTTGGTGAGCATGGAGACTATACTGGCATGACAGCCTCCTGAAGCCTTTGACCTATAGTAATGTGACTCAGATGTTAATCATTTGACTAACATCGGTGGAATTTCTAAGTTCTGCCCCTTTATTTTTGCATTTCCAATTATTTCATGCAGAGCGTATGGTTAGAAATAAACCCAAACTGACAGAAATTTGGGCTGTGATGTTTCTATAAAACCCCCACCCTCTATGGACAAAAGCAGGACATTTCCTAGATTCAGCTGAGAGGAGCTGACAAGAATTTTGTGCTTGYGACTGTTTTTGTCTCTAGATAGAAATGTATGTAGTGAGACCGAACCTCATAAATGACTGCTATTGGTCCTGTGAGGATTCCTCCATCCTGGTACTCTAACTTCTCAGAGCCATTAGCTGGCCATTTGCGGCTCTGAATCCTGATGAAATCTCAAACCAGCTTCACTGTCAGACTTTTAGTCTGAAATCACTCCAAAATTACAAAAGCAGCTATAATAAAGGTCACCCCATACGATTCTTTTCAGTTTCCAGACAGAAAAACTACCTTCTTCCTATTCATTCTCATATATTATTCCTGTAGCAATGAAGAGACTTGTTTGCCAGGAAAAGCAGTACTGAATTATTTCCAATATGCCTAATCCTGGGATACAGCAACTGAACAAAGCGAAAGGGGTGAGTGTGTACAGGGCTCACTACCTTTTGGAAAAAGCAGCATGATAGTCCACCTGATCCATGAGTTAATTTCAGAAATCTACAGCAGCCATCATCGTTGTAGAATGTTGCTGCCATTAAATGTACCAGAAAATATATTTATCCTCAAAATTTCTTCTCTCTTTCATAAGTGTTTATTCTTTGCTATGAAATCAGCACTGCTAGGTGAACCCAGCACAACCCTAAAGTCAAGTGACAAATTTCTGGGTTTCTATTTTTCTCCATTGCAAGTCCAGATAGTTTTTGATTTAATAAATGTATCCATCATTAGCCAAAAAGAAAAGGCTTGTAGGAGTATTGTCTTGATACTTTATTATTTTCAGAAAACGCATTACAAGTTTGATATCTACTGTCAGGGATGAGATAAACAAAAAATRAGCACAATACACTCTTGCCCTGGGTGAGCTTGCTGCAATACTCCTCAATTTTAAGACTTTTTCATGGCTCCTAAAATCCTTTCTGAAATGTTAAAGGTCTCACTAATCTTATCAGGTCATTGATTACCACCTGCTGAGCACAACAAAGAGCCAAAGAATGTGCATTACCTTCAATACACAGCAGTGGTTTTACCCTCTCCCTCACTCAAAAATTATCCTGTTTCTTTAAAAGAGGTGAATATTGAAATTGCCTTGTTCAAAGCGTATATTGTGTGTGGGAGGCAGTCAGCATCTGCTTCAACATCGTGCCAGGTGATGCAGCACACTGTGCTGTAATTGCAGCTGTGGGATTCTGMGTGCCAGGGATGCAACTCTTACCAAGCTGATGACAATGGCTAGCAGAAGGAAAGTTTCCATGGAGCCTCATCCCTTCCTTTTAGCTATCAGTCTCCTGAAACAAAGCTGTAAACACAGTGTTTGTTGCTGGGAATGATGTGGAAAAGTCTTTCCCCTGCAGTGGAGTAGGAGCACAGAAGATTCCCTCATTAATATACAATCCACTACAATACAATACAATACGATATAATATAATATAATATAATATAATATAATATAATATAATATAATATAATATAATATAATATAATATAATATAATAAACATATTTAATATACTAAATATAAATTACATACACATTGTAATATAATGTGATAATAATATTAATGTGATATTAATATAATAAATGAGGTGAGAATTAGGAAAAGAAATGTTGGTTTTCAATGCTGAAAAGTGAACCATGTGAGATGCTCCAGAAACTCCAAGTATAAATCTTCCTTATACAGACATCAAAGCAGCAGGACCGGAAGAAGCCCCARGGGGTTTGTGGAGCTGAGTTTTGACTAAAGATGGGTATAACCAATATGGGTCAAAGCTTGCATTCGCTGGATAAGCACTCAGTTTGTCAATTTATTCCTATTTACTGGACTGCCAAAATTTGGCAGAAGACACCAAGAAAATAATCTCTATTATGATGCTTTTAGAATTTCCTGTTCTGGTTCAGCTTGGAAATGCTCCAAGATCAGCTTTCTTGTGATATTTGGCACTACTTTTTCATTTCTCAGTTATTTGTACTTTGACATTCCTTTTTCACTAGCTGAAGCCTGAACTAAAACCTCTGTAGAGGACATGGCAACATGAGGCTGACTGAGTTGGACACTGAGGTTAGAAAAGAGCTTGAGCAGTGGGAGATACAGGAATTTACTGCTTTAATCAGAGTGACATCAGCTCAGGAAATGGGACTGGGGTGGTTTCACAGCAACAGCAAGRTCTGGGAGGAAAGCATAGCATAAGCTTATGCTTTTGTATCCAAAGTACCGATGGAGATATAACCACAGGGCATTCAGTTAGAGACTGAGCACCTCTGAGCAAGCTTCTCTGCAGATCCTGCTGTCTGGAACAACCTTCCCATGTCTCCACCTCTCTGATTCTCCATTTCTCATGGAATCTTTSAAAACATTCTCTTTCTCCCCATCCCGTACCCCTGGAGTTCTCTTTTGCTCTCCCTATAGGTAGGGTTAGTGTTAGTTGTTCCCTAAAGTACCCCTTATGCAGCTCGGTTTTGCTACATTTTGGCTTGAACTTACACCTTGGCTGGGCCTGTGTGTGAGTAAAGCTTTGGGGGGTTCCCAGCGTGCATCATGCAATTCAGATTAGATGCTGGGACAGATTCACAGCAGCTAAAGCACTGCTGTAAGGCATTTTTCCTCCAAGAGTGGTGTATTGGTGCCAAGGATTCGAGCGCTGTGTCTTGTTAGTGGAGTAAAGTTAAGCCAAAGCCTCAGTGCAACAGATAACAAAGTCAGCCCATTTAGGTTCTTTATACTTTTCCCTTGTAGGCATTCCTCAGTGTCCAAGGATCTTCTCCGGACCTTCCCCAGTTAAGAACAAATCAGAAGACCAGAGCTGGCTGTGTTGTGTTTCAGCAGGCATGCCCACATACATGCACCTCCTCTCCGTGCTCCCTGCAGTGTGGATCACTGGCTAATTGGCAGATGATTGAAGAGAATTCTTCCAGATGCTGCTAGTTAGTGTCACAAGTGACACGTGTGTCAGCGAAGTTTTTGTGAAGCAGCTTCCAAATTGTAAACTTCTTCCATGATATGTGTTGAGCTGGTGGAAACAGACATTTTGAACTTTGTTTTCAGGGTGAAGTTAGTGGCAGAGGCAGGTTTTTTGTATCTAGGAAACCTATTCAGGCATTAGGAGTGACTAGAAAATGTAAGTCTTTCTACAGATATGTCTGGCCCACTGACTAATACTGCTGGCTGTGACAGGACACCATGAATCTAGATGTTTTAAAGTCACATTCCCATTTCACAGTC
This sequence comes from Amblyornis subalaris, assembly GCA_018881555.1. Lineage (NCBI taxonomy): Eukaryota > Metazoa > Chordata > Aves > Passeriformes > Ptilonorhynchidae > Amblyornis > Amblyornis subalaris. The sequence goes on from JACAXG010000074.1 coordinate 3,036,925, forward strand.
TTTAGGATTTCATCTTTGAATTCCACCAGGAAATCCATAGATTGATCCCACTTTTGGCACTGTTCAGCTGTGAGCTATTCACTTGGCTAGAGCAGGAGTGGCAAAAGGATTTAGTAAAAGAAGCTGTTAACATAAGCAGTATTTTATCTATTTAAATTTAATAAAGGATGTCAAACAAAAGAACATCTTAGTGCAAAGTTTTGCTTCTGTAACAAATTAAAAAAATGTCAGTGTTAATGATGTTGACCAAGCACAGCTCTTAGGACTTGTTCCATTGCTCACTTAAGGTAGTGGAAAGACTATCACTGACTTTAATAAGATCAGTCCCAAAATGATGAAGGAAGTGTTTTGTGAGGATTGATTCTTCTACTTAAAGAACCTTCCCCTCAGTAAGAATTCCTTCTGAACACAGAATTAATGGACCATTTTCTTCATTCTATAGTTTTAAGAGAGATAACTAAAYGAAAAGATTAATTTGGGAATACTTGTGGAGTTACCTGAAATTCTAATGTATTAATGAAGAGCTTCAGCTTTGTTCTGTATTGTCTCCTGCTCCTTGTCTACAGATACATTTAATATAACCTGAAAASTGCAGATATTTATTGCTTAAATAGATTGATAATTTGTGATAAACAAAAGTTTACTAAATTCAACACTCTTTTAAAAATTATGCCTTAGGTGGGTTTTTAAATCGTTGATGTTTTCCTGTCCTTTTTTTCTTCTTCCAATGAAATGACAAACAGTGACATAAGAACAAAATAACAGTCTGATCTTTGTGTTTTGTAATGAATAATAAAGTGTTTTTAACCTCTTTAGGGATTTAACACCACGTTAATCCCTTAATCCCCAGAAAAACCAATTTTGTTGACATGAAAAGGGGATATTTAACTTCGTCCAATTAATTTTCTTCCTTGGAGATACCATGATTATGAAGATTAGATTGAATAGATTCATTAGAATAACCTTATTTTGTACAGTGGTAGTTTTGCCAATAGATAATTGTATCAGAAAAGAAAATTTTACATCACAGTTACACTTCATTTTCCTCAATATAAGAAAAGCCAATACTTTGAAACCCAGAAAACTCTAMCACTTTTTAATACTCAGATATCGGGGTTTGGATCTTCTTTTTAACCATATTTGACCAGAAGTGGAAGGGAGCAGAATACTCACTACTTCGCCTGTCTTYGCTCTATGACTTGGCAAATTTTGGTCATCTTCAAAGTTTTACCTAAACAGTGAATCATTAAAGCAACTGTTTTGTGTTGATTTTCCAAATGCATTGCATATGGAAATTGAGACAGATTTTTCACTTTTCACTTAAGCAACTGCAGAAAGGTCAGATTTTCAAACATGGTTTGTGGTACTTCAAAAGGAAAAGGCTTTTTTTCAAAAATCCTGCCTTACGGTTTGCCGTCTCTGGAATGAAAAGAATATGCATAAGAGTGAGGAAGGGTGGTTTTATGGTTAAGACATCAAAGTGAGATTTGGAAAATCCAGATTAAATTCCCCACTCGGCTGTAGATTTGACGCGCAGTTTTGGTCAGGTCACTTGACCTTACATCTTCCACTGAAAGTGAGTAGATAATACATCCTTTCTTCCAGCCTTTTTTTCAGTTGCCTCTTCAAACTGGAAGTAGTTTGGGATACAGGCTGAGGCCACAGTTTAATGATATAATAAATTTGCTTTCTAGTACTGGATCAAACACTTTGTGACTGAATCATGCGAAACACGAAAGCCTGGATAGACTTTCTCTGTTAGGCCAAAGCTGTCACTTCTGATGACTTTGTACCAGTGATCTTTATGCTGGATGAGATACCACTGGATGTACCACTCAAAGATTGTGGTTTGTGAAGCAGTTTAAGCCAAAGAAAGCCCGGGGTCCTGCTGTGTGTTCCCTCTCCTTCTGCGCGTTAGCTTTAACAGGGCACAGCTGTGTAGTTGGCTGCATCACCGAGCTGATCCAGCACAAAAGAAATCACACACACACACAGACACACAGACACAGACAGACACACAGACAGACACACAGACAGACACAGACAGACACACAGACACACACACACACAGACACACACACACACACACACACACACACACACACACACACACACACAGACACATTTCTCCCACACACACAGACACATTTCTCCCACCTCAAAAATGGCATTTTTTTGCTCCCGGCCAAATGTGCTATCATTAATTCTGTCACAAGGGAGAAGGTGGGAGTGCAAGGCTTGGGGAGGGAAGGTGGGACCACGCTGCAGATGCACAGATCATCCCCAGGTTCCTGAGGGGCTTCGAGAAGTGCAGTCTATGGCCAGTATAAACATACTGGCAAAATCTCCTGACACAGGCACAGCTGTGCTGGCCAAACAATAGCGCAGGAGGAGGTACCAGAGTAGCTGTGGTGAAAGAGCTAAGTGTGTGCTTGGCCTTCTACCTGAATGCTGGCACTGGCGTCAGAGAAAATGCTCTTCTGCACGTAAGTCTCAAWCCCAGGCACTCCCTCAGCATGCGGTGGTCTAAGCAGCTATTCCATATCTCATTCTGAGAAGTGATGGGCATTGAAWGTGTCACTGTGCTTGCTCAGGAGCTTTAGGCATGAAGCACTTACATCTCAAACATAAAAACTATTAGACAGATTTTTTTATGGATTCCACACTTGATATGAACCTAATACACACTGATCCTTCCTTTGGAGTTATTATTTCGTTTTCATTATACAGGCAGATGAAACTGGACAGAACATGAATTATTGCAATCCATTGGTGGATATTTTGCTGCCTATAGTATTGATTTTGAAGTTACGGTGCTGCAGTGTTGCAGTGCTTCTTAGTATTATCTACAGCACTCTTATCATCAAAGCATGGAATTGCACAGAGTATCACTTGGTGTAGGCAGAAAAACTTACCCTGACACAATACAACATAATGGTTTCCAAGGAGTCATTGCTCTCTGTCATGTCAATAATTGGCAGATTAAAGCTCCTTAAACAGACACAGCAATGAGTGTAACAGCTCCAAAGGAGCCATTACCACTTGTGGTGTCAATAAGCCATCAATTAAGGATCTCTAATAGTATGCATTGGCAAAAAGGGTTAGAATGGCTCTGAAGGAGCCAGTTGCGGTCAGTCGTTTGCTTTCCGTTGTTTAGGGTTTATTATTACACCCTTCTATTCATATCTTTTATCTTCTCTTTCCTTATTCCTTTCCTGAAAGGCTGGACAAGTGCTATATCTTCATAACATAGAAATGCATTTTAATGTTGCATTTAGATTCAGAATAATTTAAGAGTATTGAACCAATWTTTCTCTTGCTTTGTCCCCACCGCAGTGTGCACATGTGCTCTCACACAACAAACACAAATGCTGTTAAAAAACTGAAGGTTATGAACATGTGAATGCCATTTGAATTAAGACTTCACTGAATCCAAAATGCATCTTTAACTTGGCTTCTGTACAGAAGTCCTCAGTGACAAGAGGAAATGAGTATCCAAGCCAGCAACATAAGAACAAAACTCACCTGCCTGATAATTTATTAGAAAGTCACATTTGATGAGAATATTGTTTTCATCCCTAAAAGTAAAGTTCAAAAACATGACATTTAGGGAACAAGAAGTTCAGAGAGCTGCGACCTTTAGTCAGGCTGAGGCATACTTCAGGCTGAGTCCAGTACTGCTACTCAGAAGTTCGTTCATCAAAGCACATTGGCACATGCTAAGCACCGAGTTCGGTGAGTCCTAACAATATTCTAATCAGTCTTCCCTGAACTGTGTCCTCAGCAAGGTTTCATTCCATATGTGCAAAGAAATGAGCACCCAATCCTCCATACTTCTCTTTTCCTGCAGAGATCAGTGCTTGCCTTGGCTGACCAATGTCTGTGCAATGGCTCTAGGAGGCTTTTAAAGTCCCCAGCTGTCAGCAGCTGGAGACAAACAGTAAAATATCTATTGTCTGAATCCTCCTGCTGACCTTGGGTGGGGTCCATGTGGTTTTACATGATGAAAGGGTGGAGAAAGATAAAGAAGGAGATAATTTCATTTTCTTAKTCTGAATTCCACCCAGAAACTATATTGAAAAAAAGGGAATTTTAATATTGAATAGTCAGGATTTTTTCTGCTTATATGGTGTTAATAAGACTGTCTGCACTACAAAGTTTTAATTACATGAGCAGACACTGTACAGTGGAATACCATTTCACTAATTCACATTACTCCATTAGCAGAGCACTAAGTGCTCCTGTCATCACAAGATTTTTGGGGTTTGTTGCACAGAGTTTAAAAATCRTTATTTCATGCTAAACATGAATATTCATTTCCAGTGGCAAAGCAAACCAGATTTAGAATCCTTAAGAAATACACACATGCGGTAACACTGTATTGCAATGATATGCAGCTTCACACATCTGAATAGTGATACAATCCTCAAAATATTACAGACTACGAAGTTTTCAGCATCATTCACCAAAACCCCACTTTATTCACTGTGCTGAGCCCTGGGGTAAGTTGGTTCTGTGCAATCAGTGAAGCTCTTCTCTCTGCAGGACCTCACCCCATTTTTTTCCAGTGCTGGAAGGCAAATGGCAGAGGCAATGGGGCAGTAATAGAAAAAGCCACGTCCTGTGGTTAAGTGAGCTGGATTCCATCTCTGTTGCCCTATAAAACTGGGCAGATCCTCAGACTCAGCACAGCTGGGCTTTTCGGATGAGTTTCTCATGTTCCGGGTGTCCAGTGAGGTTCATCTGTGGCCACATCTAGCGAGAGGTTGAGCTCTTACAGGAGTAAGAGAAGGCAAGTTGAGCTGTGATTTCTGTGTAAAAAGTGCTATGACTCTGAACACCCAAGAATAAAAACCCCAAATAAACTGATTTCAGATACCTGGGGCTGGTGCTGGCTGCTCCGTGCCCCTGTCCTGCAGCTGTAAAATGGGAATAATAACATCTGTTTGCAAGGTGCTCTGCAGGGCAATGGGCTCTATGTTTGTGAAGCCACTGGTTACTCTAGAGAGTGCAACAGASAAACAGAGCTAAAAGAAGACAACTCATGGATGGATGGATGGATGGAAATACTGGTGTATCAAATAAGGAAGTAAGGCTGCATCAAATAAGGAAGTAAAAAGATTTATTGAATCAAACTGAAGCCCTTCCCTCTGTAGTGATATTGTTGCAGTCCATGTATGTGCACATGCTGAATCACATAATTTCCAATATCTTTATAGCTTGATTTTGTCACCATGATGTCCTTTTAGTGTTGTTTGACAGTGTTTTCAGTGCATCAGTCTGTGTGCATTCTTGCTCCAATAATTCCAAGAGACTTTTTTAGCAGATTGCTGTGTCAGACTAAAACCTGCGCTGTAGCAGGGATCAAGAAGTTGTGGTGCAAGTGGAATCAATGAAACCTGCTTCCCTGTGGACCCATGCACTGCACTTGTGGTCACTGATGTGAGACCTATCTGATGGTTTTCCAGCCCTGGTACTCAGAATGTCTCTTGCCCAGATTGTTTCTCCCATGGCTAATAGAAAATAAGTTTAAGCTGTAGCCTTACCTTCCACAGGGGCTCCAGTACAATCTCCCACCCTTCTCAGCTGCTATACTTAGAATTGAATAGAACAGAAATTGTAGAAATTTGTTGAGACTCAATACCTCCCCTTCTCTCAAATTTGGCTGACACTGCCTGGTAGGCTTAAAAATCATTTGCGAAATGAAAGGGTGAAGGAACATTCAGACGTGACATGATTGCACAASCTTAATTCCCTTAGGAGAAAGGGGAAAAAGAAGCATGCAAAAGGCAGAGATTCCTTCTCCACTCTGACAAGCCATTCATCAGAGGACTTGTGGTCTTAAAGCAGGAATGGATCTTACCACTAATCCTGCACCAGTGTGATTCCCCAACTGCAACTTTTAGAACAGTGTGACCAARAGACAAAAAAACCAGCTCCACACATCCAGGCTGATGTACTTTACCCAAAAATGGATACCCATAAATTCAAAACTTAGGGCAAAAGTGAGTGTAAATCTGGCAGGCTGTCTAAACTGCTTCTCTGTGGGCATGTTGGTGTAAGCGTTTCCTTTTTAGAACTACTGCTGTGTAACAGCCTTTCCTCACTTTCATCTTCCAAACTTTTCTCAGGACGCAGATAGGATAAAAGTATTACAGCASTGTGTGACCCTTGAAATTTGCTTCTTCCTCTCCCCTCCCCAGAAATCCACACTTATATTGTAGGAGACAGAACTCTATTGTCCCAATTMATTCAAGTGGTGTATATGTTTCATGCTCTAAAATGAATGTGCATAAAACATTATGCACATTCAAAATTATATTTGCATCAAAATAGAAGAGATGTCTTGAGCTTTTTTTTAATATCTAATGAGGAGTGCCCAAATTTTCTAARTGAAAACCTGATCCCCAGGACTCCTTTAGTGTGGAATGTATTGTTCATTAAGAAGGTGCTGTGTGAGAGGAAATAAAACAGAATGAGTACTCTCCATCTATTTGTACTTTGAAGAGCTTTAAACAATTTCCGAAAATAGAAACAGCACCTGCTAAGGGCAGAAGTATAATTGTTTGCATGCCCTCAAACATTGCTTTACTGCACCACTTTTYATCTTGTTCTCAAAAGGATTAACAACTAAACACTGAGGATTAGAGTGGTGCAAGGTTAAAAAAGGAGATCAGAGCAGGCTGGGCAGGCACGAGTGGGGAAAAATGTTTATTTGTACTACAGTAATTTATAAGTCCAATGACCACTGAATTCTGTGACTGCTTTTGCCTGAACAGTAAATGAAAATTATTTGGATCTTTCTTTAGTGCCCTGCCGGTCTAATGGGGCTAATCGAGAATTGCAGCTTCTTGTTTTGGAAGCAGAGTGTGACACTGTACAAAACTGACCATGGACAAAAGGATGTTTGTCTACGCCTACAGAGCAAGGGCTGTTGGGACCATGGRGCTGTCCCCAAGTGCTGAGTTCAGTCTCTGTTGGGACAAAGGGTACCTATGTCTCTGACTTTATTCCAATTAAATTTCTGAAGCAAAAAAAATAAGCAGGAAAGCATTTGAGGAAAATGGCTTGAATTTTGGTGACTTTGTCTTGTCCTTGTGTATATCCTTACATAGTTCACAAAAGTGGAGCATTGCTGGCTTAGGACCCCATCTTGTCATCACAAGGCTGGGGTTTAAGACTGGGTTTTTAGTAGTCTGGAAATGCTGGTGGGCTAGAATGAATACCTGCAGCAGAAGTAGGTTGGTAGAAACAGCTCACAGGATCAAAAGCCTTTTCAAAAGTGTCCTTAAATAATATATAAAGGAACAAAATTTTTTTATCATACGGCAGTCAAGGTCTTTAGGTAGTTTCAAGCTGGACATAGATGTGTAGAGTGCAGCAGAGTGCAGTCATTCAGGCTTACAGCAGGAATGGGTGGGAGCTGCTGTGTTCAACTCTCTTTGCACAAGCAGCACAGCTTTTCATCCATTTTCTGCCAAATTTCTGTGGCATGCTTCACAATTATTATTAAAAAAAATCAGAAGATTCAACTAACTGGAATTACAGAACTGAAATGAGAATGTGGGTGAGGTCACAAAACACCCTGAGCACAACCTGTAGAAATATTTCATTGGCATCTAGGGGATAATCTGACCTCAAACTGTTTTTTGGGATAGAAATAATTGTTTCAGTTGTGGGAAAACCAAAAGGACTCCCTGAGTAGCTGATAGTGGGCACTTCACTAAAATGAAAGGAACAGTCTCAGCCCGAGTCAGTGAGATGATGTGGTTGCTCTCGGGGCAGAGGATGGAACAGACACAGTCAGCTCATCCTCTGCTGGTCCCACACGACTGCAGGAAGTGGCATAAGGAAGCTTGGGCTTCCAAACCCACGTAATGCCTATTTTGGGGATACTTATAATACTTTCCTTTTCTATGCTTTTAACTCAGTATCTTCCTATAGAATCATACAAATATACGGTGTTACTGCAATGGAAGGGTTACAGTTTTAACAGCTAAAAAGGAAAGAACACAGTAAAGAAGGTATGTCCGCTGATGGAGTAATGCCAGATTACATTGCAATGGTCAGAGACACGTGCACAGCTAGGTGCATTTGTAWCCTTTGACATGAAATTCTAGTAAACCTTTTTTTTTTTCATTAATTAAATAAGTTTCTTCAAGGGAAAAACATCTTTTCTCTACCAGTTAATTTCCTTTGCATGTATGCTTTATTGGGAAGAAATAAGCAATCTGCTACCCTGTAATTAATTGGATTATAGAATAATTACAGCCTTGTTTGCTTTCTGCAGATTACATGGTAATTATATTTGGTATTACCATGAAAAACCAAGAATTTCTAACTATGTCATTACAYGGTTATTTCTACAATACAATACAACTGTTTAATTATACATGCGGTTTCTTTACTTCAACAGAAAAAATGATTAAAATAATGCCAATGCCTCAAAGTTTTGAACAAGTGCCAGCATATTATATAACATTTATAGTATTAGTAGGCACTTGTGTGTGTGTTTGCAAGTGTGTATTTACATATACAGGGTTCTTCATACTTCCAGTCTTTCCTTTGTACCTGAGGTACACGGTTCAAATTTTGCAATAGACACTAATACTCCATTTGATACAGGGCATATTGGTCTTCAGTATGCCCAGAAAAACTTGGTCCAGAAGCCATGAGTCTCTTCCCTAGTTCTAAAGTCTATTTAGAAATAGCCATGACAAAGGTGAAAAAAAGGATGAGAGTAGATAGATGMTTCAAGCCACACAAGCTTTTAGTTCTGACAAGGTTTCTTGCCAGATTATTTGTTGCTATRATATCCAGGTGCTGAAGGACTGAGCTCTTCCAAGCTTCTTCCGTGAATTATCCTCTGCTGCTAAATAAGCTTCTTTAGTTGGGTCTTGCTAGAAAGAGTAAGAACATCAATGCCACATGTTCCCTSCAATGAGAGGGCAGAGACAACCAGATCCAAAAAAGTTCAATGTCTGTCTTTGGTAGCCATGCAGAAAAGCCTTGTATGGTAAAGTCTACTCTTTTAAAGTTTGAGTCTACCATTCAGAGTCCTGATTTGTACCAGAAGCATGAGTGTCTGGCAGGTCTTTTCTCRTCACCATTTCACGCCTTGCTGATGTCTGATGAATGAGGTAAAACAAAACCACAAAAGAAGTAATATGAGAGACAGTAAGAGTAAATTTTATTTTTTTTCAATGTGGTAATCTCTATATTAAAGCAGAAGTAAGCACAAAATAGAAGTAGTTTGTACTGTCTCAATCATAGGTTCTTCTGAAGAAGCAAATTAATAACTAAATGAGTCACATGGGGAGCTGTGGGCCCATGTGAACCACTGGTCTTTAGAAGGGGAATTACTGATGAAAGGTCTTCCTCTGCAGGAAGAACAGAAAGCCAAACAGAGCAACAACAAAAAAAGTCCAAAACTTTTGTACTTGTTCCAAGTCTGGCACCTCCTGGCATACATTTTTTTCCCCTATATTGCCCCAGGCATGAGAAAAGCACCTTCYCTCAGCAAAGCCGTACATCCACCAGCATAATAATATATTCATAATGCATCCAGTTAACAGAACTGTATGGAATAACAAAGAATTTAGGCATCTCAGAAAGACTACCAACATAGTCATCATCTAGGTGATGATGAAGTGCCACATGCTGTTTTTGTGTAAAGCTGCAGGGTTTTTCTTAATGTCTGTTATCAYGGAATTAAATAAAAAGGAAAATATTACAGCATTCATATAAAGTCAGTGTTAAATCTCACAAGAAAATCAGTTAGGGTAGGACTAAGTCAGATCTAATACTGTTTTTGTTTCCCAGATAGACAAAACTTTGATTTGAGAAGAAGAATAATACTTTTCTTTAGGTTTATCTCTTGTATATTGCTCACTTTAATTGGCCACAGAGTACTGCTTGCAGACTATTATTATGTTGGGGAATGTCCATAGAGAAAAAGGGAACTAAGAGATACTTCTGATCACTTTGTGTGACAACGAGATATTGGAGGAATACAGACATCTGGAAGAGACAGAAGTTGACATTTAGGCTGTGACTTGGAATCAGTAGGTAAAATACGATAAGCTGGGAAGATCCTTGAAAGTAAATACTTCTGTTAGATACAGCTGTGACAGATGAATCAAAGGATGGCTTGTACAGTGTGGGTCAGAGAGGCTTTTAGGATGATATCAGAATCACTGCTGTTCTCCATCTTTATCCATTCTGGATCTGGTCATGCGAATCATTTGTGCCTTTTAAGTCAAGGGAAATCAATGGGAGTTCAGTCTCTGGGGGTCTTGCAAGACTGTGCCCTGAGGAGAGGTATATTTTATACTCCATCCAAATTAGTTTGAATTTGTTCTGTCTGGCGGTGGATAGCAATAGCTGCCAATGCAATCAGTGTCACTTGCTGCTGAAGATATAGCATGAAAACTCTGTCATTGGACAAGACATTTTGCATMTTGTTCCTGTTGCAAAAAGCTGATTTCTACACTGGAAAATTCAGCAAAGCCATTTCCCAAGGTTTAATTGCAAGGACTCTCAGTGCGAGWACAGAGCAAGAGAGGTTGATAACCTTATTCCCAACCTTGAAACCCAAAGGGATTGTTCAGTGCTGCCAAGGGGTACTCGGATCCTGTGGCCGTATATTAAAGGACTGACATTAAAATGCAGTTCTACCATCATGTTTCTCTGGATGGTTGTTCTGGGATTCATACAGGGATAGTAAAACTCATAAAAGAAAGAAGCACATCACAAATGAAGGTTGCTTATTAGTCATCATCCRGGGAAGATGAAGGGAATGATTAAATTTTGCTGCATCACATTTCTTTTCTGAGTTGCTGTCGCAGAGGATTCAGCACAGTGAGAGCTGCAAAAGGCTCCATGTTCAGTTCAAATGCTGTTTTGTGTTAGCATCATTATATGCTGTACATAAGCATTTTATTAACTTCAATATTGACAGACAAAACATTTTCAGGTAAGTAGAGCTGGTAAATACAGCACAGCTTTAAGACTGTGGGAAAATACAGTCATTAAGCTATSTTAATAGGGGGAAAAGAGAGCCATTATTTGCTGTCATTATGCACTGTTTGCTAATTATTCTCATCAGGTGATAAAAATGAATAAGTTAATTTAGTTTTTTATTGTTCTGCCTGAAATCCTCAGAGATTCTTAGGGAAGTAATTCTTCTCCCTATTGTTCCTCCCCTCTCTCTACCTACAGTCTTGTACATTTAGGACCAAAATATGAAGCAGATAGCAAATGCTAGCTGGTTTTAATGGAAAGTGTGGATTTCTGTCCACAGTGGTGGTCTTGTCAGTGCTGGGTTAATGGTTGGACTCAATGATYTTAAAGGTCTTTTCCAACCTAAATGATTCTTTSATTCTATTCTGTGGTTCTAAATCTGCAAGCAATGAATCCGTAGGTATTCCTGGGAATCAGGATGGTCATTGTGGAGCTGAGCTCTCGCTACCCACTCTACAAAGCTTCACGTACAACCCATCTTTATTCAGGAAACATTTAGTGCTGCTGTTGCAGTATATTCATCAGTTTTCTCAGTGAGAAAACATCTGGGGACCAGGCCACTGGCTCCCCATTGTTACTTTGTGAAGGTAGGGGCAAAGGTTTTGGACACTGGATATTTTGTTTGTTGCCGGCTCAGTGAATGGATGACATTTCAGTCTCCCTCTCCTACCAGTTTTTCTGTTTCTTTGTCCATAAAGTACATTTCCAGCTCCAGGTGGAACGCTGCATATAACGGCAGCAGCCATTACGCATATATGAAGATATTGTTATTAAAGGCAGGCCACTATCACCTATATGCTCTTGGTTTGATTCACAGATATGGCACCTCTGCATTAACTAATTAATTAACTTCTTGAATTTCCCTGTGAATGAAATAAGGACGGAAMTTGCACATTTGACTCCTGCAAGGGGAGACTCAAAGTTCCTTACAGTGTTGGTGTTGCTTTGCGAGCCCCTAAGGAGGGAAGAAGTTCAAGCCCAGACTGTCATGAAATCCAAAGGCAGAAGGCCATCTCCTCAGATGGTTTAAATCATTGTGCACCATAGCTGTATCAGAAGCTTGCTGGCATGTTCTACTCCCTTTTTAGAGAAATGTGTTTTAAATACTCTACTATTACTGTGGTTTGATTAATGAAATTCCAATTGAAAATGAAACACACATTTATTTACAGAATGTGGCCCGTGCACTACCAGGGAACACATTACRGTAGTAAGAGAACTTAAAGAAAGCTACAAAAGTGTTTTCAGATCTTCTCATGTTTTGATTCAATCAACTGTAGAAGTACAGAAGGTGTTTATATATGTGTAATAGAAAAACCTGTATACACTTGGATGAGTAGTAAATTCTGACGAGCTTTCTTTTGTTCTATTATTTAAAGTATTTATAGAACCCATTTGCATTTAGCTGGATGATTCTGGGAATTTTGTTTGTGTACTGAAATGCCAATTCTAAATCACAAGTAAATATTGGAGTAATAATATACAGTGCTTTTTTCTTAATGATTTTTCATTTTGTGGTTGAGCCAAGTATCTATATGGGTTAAAATCGATAATTCCCAGAACTGATAGACAATTCAAAAGGCTTAACAGACTTCATGCATCGCTTGCTATTGAAACTGTATATCTAGAGCAAAACTAATATATTGACCCTAGAAGGCCATTTACTGTTATATGAAATAAACCTATTGCTTATAAGTCTATGGAGTGTTGATTTTGGTGGTTAAAAGGGAAACATGAATACTGGGAGCATTTGGGCTTTTTGGGAAGCCCATTTTCAGATCCCAGAATAGCCTCTGTGTTTGATCTAGAGCTAAGTATTAGTTCCAATGGGAGCTCTGAAAAAATACCTATTGTTCCTGTGGTTATATTTATGCCCTGTAGGATGCCACTACCTAACCATTACAGAGGTTTTCCTTTATTTTGATCTCGRTGTGTAACAACTTTTGAAGGGAACAACAGAAGTTCTTCCTGTTTCCCACAGATATAAACAATTATTTATTCAGGACTGAATTTTAAATGCACTTAAGTCTTTTAACAGTCATAATTCYATTCATCTAAAGTGACTGGACACTTCATAGGGCACCTAGGGGCAAAGAGTAGGAGGGCAGTGATACATTTTTATAGCTCTAAGATCCTTTTCTAGTGTATAAAAGAATTCACTTGGTGGTGAGATATTTAAACTCCACGTAACAGKTGCACATCACAAGGAGATTTTTAAAAGCATTGAGAGCTTCAACAGCTACAATAAATGTTAAAGTACCAAACATAATCTTAGACTTGGGAATCTTAAAGGTGTTATGACTATTTGATCAAACCTTATTGGATTAGCTTTAACCATCAAAATAAATTAGTAGTTGGTGATCCTTGCTACAACATAACTAGAGATAATAGAATAAAAATAGGCACGTGCAAATGCTGGAAAATGCTTTCTAAGRGTGAGAATTCATAAATAAAGAAATAGCATCCCTATGGGAATATCAGAAGATTTCTTCTTTGATACTGTAAAGTGCAATCGACAACACATTAATAAATTTCACATCTTGCAGAAGACACAAATGCCCTTTCTTTCCTGGATTTTGAAAGAATAAAGATAATTAGAAGAATATTTAAGATGCTAAGATACAGATATAGCTTGTGTTCAAAGAACTGCACTTAAAATCACTCTTCAATGGCAAACAAAAATAACAGGTAGCAGACAGAAGAGAAAGAAACCTCATTTCCCCAGCTCTGTGTGTGAYGACCTACAGAAGAGATGCCCAGTACTGCCTTGGGACAGCTCTGTGTAGGGAAGAGAGATTTCTTAAGGTCATGCCTATTCTCCAAGAACCAGCTCTAAAAATGTGGCTCAAAAGCATCCTTGCTATCAGTATCAAAATCCAAGGTTGATGCTCCGACTGAAAGAATTAAGTAACCTCACAATAATAGGATTAGATGAATTTCCATGGATCTTCTGGCTGATGGTGAGCCTGAAATGAGAGAATCTGCAGGGCCTAGAAGGCACCAGCATTACTCTGTTGTGACCTTCACAGCTCTGACAGSGAATGAGAGATAGAACCATTAGTAAGATGTCCAAGGACAAGAGAATTTCTAGTGACTGGTTACTTGACAGAAGCTGGTGTTCTCCTGCAGTGAAGTGCATGTAATACCAGATGYTGGTCAATTTTTTGATGCCAGGTATCAGAGAAGCATTTAAACACATACTCACACTGATGTGGTGGCCTGAAAGAGACATTTTTACAACTGAAAAACCCCTTACCTGATGTCTGAGGCAGAAAGCATCAGAACACACCACCTGGTTCATTTACAGACATGATGGGAAACACTGACTCATAGGGGACACTTGAGGTCACCTATATTCTGTCATAGACAGTAGATAGGTCCTATTAATTCTTCTTCAGTAATTCTCATCATAAAATGTCAGTTTGCCTCAGTTCACTGGCACAGTGAGTAGCTTTCTTTGCCACCATCCACAGGAAATTTTCATTAATTTATGTACACTGATTTCCCACTGAAGTGTAACTTAATCTTATTAATTCCTGAAGGGGGTTATGTTTAGTTTCCATACRGACAATACAGCATATGCATCCCATTTTTCTGTTCAGAAAAATCTTTTAAAGGGGGAGGAAAGAGAGAAGAACGTTTTTAAGGGAAATGTTAAAAAAAAGGTGACGTTTGTGTGTTTAGGCTTTTTTTCCTTCTAATTYGATATATTTTTACATGTGACAGCTTTTATTTCTGTTGATATTTTCAATTATCCTCTTGGTGGACAAGGAAAACTTTCAAGACTTAAAAACTCTGATGCTCTCTGAGGGAACCTCCTCTACTGCATTAATAAGACTTAGGTGACGGAAGGCAGCTATTGGAAGAGTAAACACACATCCTAAAATATTGCTCCCTATTTATCTTTCTAATATCCATGGTTCAATCACACAGGAAGGAAAACCTGCTCTAGGACATCTCAATGGAGAGAATGAACAATACATGCAGACATAAAAGCAGAATATGCCTGTCTTGGAATCAGAGGATTAGTCAGTGGTGGTCTGGAGAGAAGCCTCCCCATACTCCTTTCCAAGCCTAGTTTGTCCATGTAAGATGTTCACATGGACCAGTTATGGTGGGTGAAACCTCACTCAGAGTGCTCTGGCTTTTCATCTGGAGAATACAGAGGGATAATTTGGAAGATCGCATTTGGCAGTGAGCCATGGTAAATGCAACTGATGAGGATGTGATTGTTTTGCCCTACTTTAGCAATCTAAAGAATTGTGCTTTTGAGAAAGTGTGGCCTGTGTGTATTCGATTAGAGGAGTTATTATGATGGCAAATAACAGCATAAGCTCATTTTTCACATTACTTGTTTTGTGAGACTTCTGGCTATTTAGTATAAGCAGCAAAAACCTATTTCCTGGAGTCCTTTAGAGAGCTGAATATGTATGATCCTAAATCTCAATTGCCTTGCAATGTGCACATTTTTWAAAAAACACACAAAATGGGAACTGCAAAACCCAGAATGTCTCGGTGTTTGATGTGAGGTGTCAGGAGGTATAAACCCCTCTCGGATTGACACATCAGCCGTGTACGATGCTGGTGGGCCAGGGAGGTCAGCTGTACATAGCAGTGCTGCAACATTTTTGAAAATTACTTTTGACAGAGCTCATGTAAATGTACACGCTGCTTGGCCATTTGTTGGTTGCAAATCGCTTGTAAATGTAAYTCTATTTCTGTGTTTGGGAACGATCTGCAAGCAGTCTCTGAATTTTATGTTTCCTCATTCATCAGCACTCGGATGCGATCTCCTTTCACCAGCCCATTCCAGAAACTGTCCTTGCATATGCAGAGTTCATTAACTGTTAATTCTCAGTATCAGTCAGCCATGGAAGCCACGTGATGGTGCAGATAATGTTTATCCTCCCTTATTGGAGCACTGAGGTTTTGCCAAGCTGAACTGGAGACACTGAAAGATATTCCAAGAAGACAGATAGTGAAATATTAACCCTCAGCCTTTTGGAAAAATATCCAATAACACTTTCAGGTAGTGGTGGGCAGATACAGCTTGTACGAATGCAATTTTGAGAAAACTAAAAGGAATAACCTTAAAAAGCATAGCCAAAACAAGTTCAGAGTTTTCATTCTTTTCACCATGAATAGACCGAGGTATATTTTTCTGCCCTGTTGCATCAGTTTTATCCTTTTTATTCTACAGAAGATGTACAGAGTTCTAACAAATTTGTGTGAACTTAAGTTYAAGTAACTTCATGTGTTTCTTCTCCAGAAGAATGAAAAAAATGTAAGATACAGATTTTTAAAAAATTTTTTATTCATTTTGACAAAAATATTTATAAAATGGAAGGAGTTACAAGCCTTAAAATTACTGTAAACATGTACTTAAACTGCTGAATGAATATATACAATTGGTCCAGGGTCTTTCTCCTTTTCCSATCTGTAAAGTTTTTTTCAATGGGTAATGTATAAAAAAACCCCAACATTATTAG
Organism: Amblyornis subalaris; assembly: GCA_018881555.1. NCBI lineage: Eukaryota > Metazoa > Chordata > Aves > Passeriformes > Ptilonorhynchidae > Amblyornis > Amblyornis subalaris. The sequence goes on from JACAXG010000074.1 coordinate 3,053,436, forward strand.
GGAGGTCAGAGCTGTGGTGGGTGTAAGAAGGTGGGTGATAAGGGTGAAATCCCGGACCCTTAGGATTTATAAGTGCACCCCCATTTGCTTATAGGATCAGGTTTCATTTGAGACTTGTTTTATCAGCATTGATAGAATTACCCATTTCATGCAATAATAAATWTGCTCCTATAGGACTGGAACCTAAACTAATGAATTAAATTTAAGATCAAATTACAAGAATGTCGGCAGATTTTTAAACTGCTGTATAACATAGCAAACTTCAGTGAGCTAGGGCTGAATTCTGACTTGCATTTAAATAGGCAACCAAAGTTTAGTGTTTCATTATCAAACAAAAATATCTATTTGTGATTTAGCCATAATTTCTTTCTAAAGCCAATTTCTTTTTCAAGAATCACAGCAGTGAAGATGCCTTAATAGGGTGCAACTATTAGATTTTCTAAAATAAGAAACTTGTTTTGATTTGGTAGGAGTGCAAGCCTGTCTCAAGCTACTAACTTTTAATTTACTGGTGTTCTTAGCAGTCGAAAATGATTGAAGAAGGTTTGGTTAGAGAAAAATGAAAAAATAATTTGTTTTATCCTAAAATATATTTAAGACTATTTATCTTTCCATAGAGAAAACACACAATCTTAAAAGAGAAGGATTTGTCATTGAAAAAATGAATTATACATTTTGTGATATCATTTGCAATTCAGCAGTTGTATTTAGCCTATGGAATTACAAAAGCCTGAAGAACTCAGTGAGGGCAAGACAGAGCACGTGTTTGTGTGTGTGTGCATGTGCAAGGGAGAAGAAGAGGGAGATGGAGCCCAAGCAGAGAAGTAGAAAACATTCTGATGGATCTAATTTAATTTTATGTTGTGTTTTTCTACTGAAGTTCATTTACAAGTGCTGACACTTTGCTGTGAAATGCCATGAATGTGGGATCTGCCACAAATGAGAAGAATATTTTTTGACTAACTTTAACTGTGAATGATAATTTGTTAAAACAAACAATAGCTTCCTGCATTACTGTTGAACGCAAAGATATTACTGTACTCAGCTAAAATCAAATAATCTTTTAGTTTCTATTCTCTCCAAACTAAGCTAAACAGTGGTGTCATAAAATGACAAATTACAGGATGAACATAAAAGCAGTGCCTTCAAAAATACAATAGTTATACAAGCCATCTATTGTTAATGAAGAATATAATGCAATTTGTCTGTCTGTAATACAATTATGCAAATCAAAGATGGAACTATCCTGAAATCTCTCTACATTCCAAGTCATTAAAATGAGATAATTTATCAAAAAGAATATTACTGATCATGTTTATGTGTTGCACATTAATCCTATTACAATAATGTATCTTTCTACTAATGTAATGGATTTGTGCAATCTAACAGAAAATGACTTTTATACTACCCACAATTACAAAAATATTTAAAGCATATCCATCCCTGCATAATAACATATGCCTAAAACTGTACAATAAACTTATTAAAACAAACAAAGCTTATGAATGTAACCTTCAAACCAATAAAGACAATGCTAAATTCAATTTTATTGCCCTCATTATTTCAACAACTTCATATATAATAAACATGGTGAGTAAAGTATCTTAACCTTCTTTATGAAAAAAGAAAATCTTATAAAAAAGTGTGATACAGAATTTGAGAATTGGTTAAATTGATACCAGGCATGTAGAACACGATGAAATCTTCTAAACCAGCACATAAGTGGCAGTCTATGTACTTGCAGTCCAAAGTCTCTCTAAATCTCAGCCCTCTGACAGATATAATTTTAACAGGTGACAAGTCAATCCTTAAAGTAACAGCATCTTCTGAAATAGTTTCTTTTATCTGCAGTGAAGCATGTGAAAGTGTTGTGAGGTACATAAGGGCATTCTTCCATTCCCACGGAAAGATAATATTAGGCTTAAGAATTTCCCCCACGCAGGTACATTCAGAAAAGTCGTGGTTCTACCTTCAAAAACTAAAAGATGCAAAGGAAAAGGCAGAATATTCAACTGTAAAACTAACATTGTACATGTGTATTATAGTAYAGTCACTATGTAAATGGTCACATGCTCGAGAAACATCATAATATTACTTATTTTCTGAACCCAAATCTGCACAAATGGACTATTGTATAATATTTAGTCCTATTACTGTATATTTGCACTAATTTCCCTTCTGGAGTTCAGCCCATCTTTATCGAGCTGGGCTTGCTGCACTCTTTTTTCATCCGTAAAATATTCCATTAGTTTCCTCAGTAAGCAGCTGGAATGTACTGAACTGTTTTTCTTCTAGCAAGTAGGTTTTTCCTAGCTGCAAGTTAGGGATTGAGTTAGTTGGCTGCAGGATTAATGTAGCTGCATACACACCTCCTCCTAACCTTATTACTGACCCTCACTGACAGGAAAATCACACTTGCTTACCCAGTTCACACCCATTTATTCCTCTTTTTTTGGAAAAATTCTTCTCATTCCTCCTCTTAAGGCACTACATGCTGCATATTGAAATGAGAATATATGYTAAAAGAGATAGAAGAAGAGGAAAAAGAGATGATGCTCATGTGCATCATGTATTTAGTGGTCTTAGCCCACTGTAGACTCAAATGTTGCTGCCAGCACCTCACAYGTATGCAGTGCTTAGAAGATCATGGGGTAGTTGGCTGCAGTTGCTTAAAACTCATTTTCACCCTCCCTAACCCTTGCACTGCTTTCCAAAGGCTGGTCCTTCAGAGTTGTTCAGCAGCTTCCTGAACTGACCCCAACCTGGAAGRTCAGCACAGCCCAGCCGGGCTTATGTTCTTACCCAGCCTGTGATTATTCTCCTTTCTGCCATACCTGCTTTCCTTCAGTCTTGGAGGTTTGCAATCTGGGAGCACCTGACTTTAACCCAACCGTTGTCAGGAGCTGCTGAGTTGGGGACAAAGGATCTTCACTGCCATGGCTAAAATGGATTTTATGCTGCATTTTAATAACTGCCTGATAAAACCAGACTGTTCTATTCTGGGCTTCTTGTTGTATACAAGACATAACACTTTGGCAAATGCAAAAGTGTATTAAACACTCTACAAATCTATAAATCAGCCCCTGCTGTTGCAGCTACAGTATCATGTTCAAAAGGATTTGAATTCCCAAACTTTCGCTCTGTTCTGTACTGTGGATGGGATAACCTGATCTCATGGTCAGAAATTCTCCTTTTGAGACTGCCTGGCATAGATCTCTGCTTTAAGCTCCTGAGAAGGTTGGTTTTGTTTGGCATCTGTAACATACATGTTTCTTCATCAAGTGTCTAAGAGGTTTAAAATAGTTTTGAACTGTTTGTCAAAGCTGTCTAATACAAGCTTAGTAAACTTCCTGTGCTTGGCAGAACTGAAACAGTAAGAAGAGGGCTGGTTTATTTGAAGCTTGGCAGAGGCAGAACCTTCCCTGTCACACCATTTAATATTTGCCCACACAGAGTTATCTGAAGGCAAGTTGAGATCCTGTGCAGCTCTTTTGTATTGATCTCTGTCTTTGCTTCTGTGTCTCTTTAAAACACACATACTCTAAGGCAACTAATGGATGACAAATATACAGACTTCTGCTTCTGATACCATAAGAACAAAGCTGTCCTTTATCAGATAAGAACCGATTCAGATACAGCCATATTTGGAACTTAGAGGACTTAATATTTCTATGTGTTCTGAAGAAGTATTAATTCAACCAGCCCTGTATGACATGTGCAGACATAAATTTCAAGTTCCTCAAGCCCAAAGCAAACTCATCAGCTTCAGAGACTTTATGTCACCATAAAACCTGCATAAGGTGGGGTGACAGCTGGCCCTAAGGATCCCACATGCACTGGAACAAGCCCTTCGACTTTGTCCCGCAGTGATCATCACAATGCCAGTCCATTTGGATTCCTGTATGGCAAAGGCTTTCCACACATTTCTCCTTTCTTTTCAAACAAATGGAAGCTTGCCAAGGTTTTGGACTGAGTTGCTCATCAAAGAGAATATTGAATGGATTTGAGCCTTGCTGGTCTCTGTAGAAATGCCTCTTTCCCCACTGAGCCAGTCACTGAGCTTCTGCTCAGCCCTACCAACCGTAACATCATATAGTGGCTGAGGGGCTTCTCTGGGCATAAGGGCTACTGCTTGCTACTATCACTTAAAAACTGATTGAAAAATATTTAAAGAGCAAAAGATATAAAGCAGGTGTCCCCTGGGAGATTTACATYCCAGTCTAATAAGGTCATTTGAGTCCTGAGAAGAGTAAAGGGGAAAAGTCAGGAAAGAAGGCTTATAAACTTGTAGCTGCTACTTAATTCGCTGCATTTTTTAACATCTGGACTACCTTTAAATCTGCCCTTATGTCTTTCCGTGATGCTTCCTAGGCAATGAAGGTTAATACTGCCTTATTCCACACATTTGTTGTAACGCTAAGCACCATGAGACGCTCAGGTAGCACAACAGAGGAAGACATCGAGGTACCTAATTTAGCCATGCTGTCTAATTTCCCTGAAATAGCTTAGCTACCCTAGTAACTGGGGCAATAGCCCTGCTGGTTGTGGCAAACCCACTGAGCTATTGTGCTTTTCGTTTACTGCACCCTTAACTGCCCGTGTGCTCTGCTTGTGTGTGAACAGGCATTCTGGAGAAAAACAGCACCAATTTTCCATACCATCTAAGGAACTCAATTGGCAGAACTGTGTGACAAATCAGGGCAGATTAAAGTCAAGCTGGTCAAATTCTGCCATATTGACATCTGCACAAAAAAACCCCGTGGCATCACTGCCTCCAAAAAAAGGCATAATTTGGATCACAGTCACAACACTCAGATGCAAGAAGGAAGAAATCCCCAGTGTTAAAGACAAGGGAAGACTCATTTTTGAGCAGAATGAGGTTGGGGCTTTTCTGCTCTGTTGACGTTGCAATTACAGCCTCCCAAAACTTGCGTGACATTGCTAATTTGAGAGAAAATGGGACACTGATATCGGTAAGAACACTCAGGGTTGGGATTTTGATTATAAACTCCATACGTATCAGCAAATCAGTCCTGTGAATATTAAAGTCATTTCATATCTCTATATAAGTAATTACAGAAACTGTTCAACAACAAAAAATTGGAAGGTGTAAATGTCACCTATTAAGAAAAATTTGAAGAGGTTAGTCAGATTTTAAGATACCTGAAAGTCAGACTGACCATCAAAATATGGCTTGAAATTATGGACTTGTTTAACAGTTTTCAAAGAACAGCTTTCTTTGTTAAATATTTCCTACCTACAGAGGAACCATTGTTAGATGGTGCCCTCCACTTAAGATAGAGATCTTGTCATTTAATACATCCTATTTTATTTCATATATCTTTGTGCCATAAAAAGATCCAGCACTTTGCCTTAGAGGTTTGATCACTGAGTGACTACTCTGACTTTTGGGAAGCTATACGTAATATATATTAGCACAAAAGAGAGGCAAACATGCCATAAACACCCATTGCAAGTAGTTATTTACTTATGATTTGTGTCAGCTTAATTGTGTGGAAGACACAGTGCTCCTTGGCACAGAGTAAGGGTTGAAGTATTTACTTATCCCAGCCCCATGGACCCAGAAGGACACATTTCACCTTGCGGGACAGCAGCAGAAGTTCCCAGTTATACTGSAGAGGTGTGAGAGCTGCAGGAAAATAAATAGGCATGTCCTAGGCAGGCCTGTCAGAATTTATCTATCRCCCTTGGCCATCTTTCTCCAGGTGCTCTGCCTTTCTGCGGTATTTGGATGGACGCTGGGCATCTTCTGTAAAGTGCCCTTTAATGCCAGACTCAAGATGCTCATTTGACTGAATCAGCCAATGGTCCCTGTGCCAGGTATTCATAGAGGAATGAAGAGCACTTGCCTTAGCCCTTAGCTCTGTCCTTTGTCCCTCCCAGGAGATTATTGCCTGCTGTTTCTCAGCATCAGTGGGAGATAAGGGTGCGTGGTACCTTGCCGCACAAGACCTTAAAACTTCAGTTCACTGCGGTGCTGAGTTTTACCAAAAGCTTAAAAGAAACTAGCTGAGGTTTCTTTCCTCTTGCATGTGATAATACCCCACAGCAGGAATCACTACTTGTAAAGGATGTTATGAAAGGACCTGGAGTTTGGGGACCTTCTGAAATCATCTTGTTCTGCATAGGCACTCCCTTGTTGATATGCTTAGCATCCCTTAACATCACCTGTGTTCTGGGTCTGCGGATGGAAATGAAGATGTTGGTACTTATCTATCTGTATCTAATTCACGGAAAGCTTTCAAACTTTCCATGCCCCAGAAATAGTATTGCAGGGATTTTGTGCCCAAATAAGGGAGGAGATGGGGAGAGAAGACAGAAGAATTAAAAAAGAGTTTATCTGAAATAAATCAAAATTGAACAGATTCTCATTTATTTATTTCTGTTTGAGACTCTCTTAGCAGYAAGGTGTAAGCATTAAATATACAGGAGATATCAAGCAGAGGATAAAAGTAAAAGAGTTAAATGATAGCAGTGATCAGTATTTTAGTGTATTCCTTCTGCAATCTAATAGATACAAATAGAAAAGGCCAGGCACAACACAAATATTTCCTATTATGAATAAACTAAAGTCACAATGGAATCTGTCATGCTTGTGATATGAGAAATGGACAATATTCCCGAGCTGTTGTCATGATGGCACTTGAATGCAGTTTGCACTTTGTTTATGAAGCCGAATCAGAAACCCGTTTTCCCCTCCCCTCTCTCTCTTTTTTTTTTTTTTTTTTTTTTTGGCCCAGCATGTGTAATTCTTCTTCATGGAAGCTCGAAATGGCTGTGGAGCAGCTCAATATTCCATTTATTTTATTTATAAAATAAATTCAAAGCCTGAAAAGATGAAGTAATTGACTTACTGGGATGACAGTTAAACCCACTAAATTTAATCTTATCCTCTCAAGTACAACATATCGCGCTTACAAATTATCACCCYGCACCAGACAGGCCTGCTCTCTTCACCTAATCCAAATGGAAATGAAGGCCTCTGTTATTGTATTATCTGACTTTACTATCAGCATTAATCCGGCTTAACTCACTTAATGATGCCACTTGTGGCACTATGAAGGCAGCAAAGAAGTCTATAAACTACTTCCATTAAAATGCAAATCTGGCCCACAGAGAAAATAAGTGACACAAAAGTAGGAGAATTCGGCCATACACTGTATTAGCCTCTTGCAGCACAGAACTGATACAAGTATAATAACTGATGCTGTGATTATTATTCTAGCTGTGGATTTCCAATGAAAGGAAGCCAGTCTACCACAGAACGTCACAAAAGTGCTTCAACAAGCCAGGGTATTTAATTTCTGAAGAGATTTATATTTTTTGTTGTCAGGAAATGAACAAATACTTATCAATGTAAAAACTGCTATCTTAAATCTTCCTGCCAGGTTTTTCATACTGATATTATTTGCACCCTATAACACAGGAAATGAAAATCTTCTGTGCCTTTCACATCTCCACTGTATCTTAAAATTCTTTAGTAGCAGACTTGCTTCTTTTTTTAACCCCCTTCTGTAAACATAAAAGAAAACTTTTATGGATTAAGTATAGGGAATTACTAATGCCAAAATCTCAGCCCCAAATTCCTTCTCCTGAACATTTCTCTTTGCTGTTAATTTAATTATTTTTTAAAGGCAATCATAACATCTGTTTTATGGAAAAGCCTGATTTAATTTTAGTGTAAAGCTACTCACATTTACCTCTACTTGTCTCCTCCCTCACACACACATATGCACACTGGCATATCCTGCCTGTCCACTCCTTTGTGTGAAAAATCATGAATGCCTCCATTACTATGAAAGAAATCCTACTCAAAACACTAGGATTCGAGTTTCTTCCAATCTCTCTTGAGTTCAATAGTTTCCTCTGCCTTGATAACCCTAAGACTTCATTTCTGGCTTTGGCACAGGAACAACATGCATATCTACAGGGAGACACAGGCATAGAGCTCCTACTGCTTAAATCAACATTTTTCTGTAGGCTTCGATAGCAAAATGTAAATGCAAGAATTTGGCCCAGCATATTTTATGTACAGGGTTTTAGATGTGTGGTGCCCCCTCTCTTTTCCTTGGAAAGCTTATTACCGATAATATTACAATTAGAGATGGGGCCGAGCTATGCAATTGGGATTCGTGCTTCAGTCTCACACAGGGGAATTTGATTTAGCTCAGTGTGCTGAGAGGAGTAGCAATGAGATTCAGGTTTGCATGGAAGTTTGGATGATGAATCCCCTCCGAGGCCGAAGAATGTTTTGATCTGGACCCCTGGTGTGCTCTCTGACAAAGACCTATTCTCTCTCATCCCCACCCACACGCTTACCCCACCCCAAGCATGACTTGTTATTGGGACGGCCGTTCAGCAGCACACGGTTTTGCTCTGATGTTACATTGCTGAAATACTGTTAAATTGGCTTTTCTCTCACCTTAGGCCCACACGAGTGCGATCTGATTGCAGCAGGCGTTGGATCTACTACAGCACTTCCGCCTGGGATACACATCGCTGACCCCAGTGTCACCAGCGCTTCAGCAGTGGGCTGTTCAATGCAAATGAAAACATCCACTTTGAGCCWAAAGCCATGCTCTGTGCACTCACAGCAAAGAGGGTTTCCACTTAAAAGGGGCCGACAGCTCCGCAGACTTCAGCAGTTTCCCTTTGTAGCTGTTCATGGATGCTGGGAATTTTTGCCGCTTACAGGGTGAAGTTAGCCCCTAGCCACAGCATATCTGGGAGTCATGTTGTGGCCACACAGACACGCAGTGCCACAGACACACTGCTCATCTGATGGGCTTTGAGCCGTTCTAAGAATGGGGAGCATGAGCAGATGCCAGAAGAGAGCCCAGAAACTGCTTGCAGGGTCACTGCCTTCCACCTGCACGCTGCCTCGCAACCCATCCTTGGCACCTACGGATTTGCTTTCCCTGKGCCAAATCCTGAGCTGGTGTCAGTGGCAGAAGATGATTTACTGAGCTTTACTCAGGGCTTGTTGGGAGGAAATAATTGCCTAATTTACGTGGGAAGTGGCCCAACTCTTGCACAGCTTAGGAGTGAGGCCTTTAGCTTCTGAGATGCAATGCTCTGTGTAAATGCAAGGTATCAGCTGGGTCATTTTTCTTACCACTACRCAATAGAACTTCAGCGAGTTAGCTTGAAATGTCATTTTAAAACTACGGAACTACCGAACTACATCTCAACGTGAATGCTATTATTTAAATTTAAATTGGGATTGTTTCAGTTTAGCCGAATGTGCTAAGAATTGGTGTTACATAGACAAATGAACAGAAGTTTCAAAGGGCACAGGGAATTTTAGAGATGTAGAATACAGAAACCTGTGACGCTTAAACTGCTACAACTTGTCTTTAATCTAACACTGTAAGTGGCACAGGACTGGATTCTCACATTCTGTGTTTTGTTCTCCTTGCATCACGATGCATCTGTAACATCATGCAGACATCTTACAGTTATATTCATTTTACTTTTCTGGAAAAGGGGAGCGTGTTGGACTGACTGAGCTTCCAGCCAAGTTATTCTGTGCTTCTACTCCTTCTAGAGACTCAAACCAAATACTTTAATATCTAGTGAAACATTGCCTTGTATCATGGATGATGCTAGATATTTAACATTCAATCTCCTAGAAAACTGTCTGTATGCATGGAATAATTAGCACTCTGCGTATATAGTGATGTGGCATGCAGTAAATCCCCTCAAATGTTATTGTATTCACAGGAGGCATGAATTTTAGGTGTTTATACAAACAAAAGCATGTTGGACCAAATCATACCAAATCTATAAATGGAATTATCAATCAAGTTTGCATATGATTTATGCTAATTACAGTTGAAGAACGATCAAACAAGTACATGTGCAATTTTTTGCTCTTTTATTGGCATTGAGACAGGTGTGATGATCTAGAGATATATCTTTTATAGGCTTGCTAATACATTTATGGGAAAAAATAGACACACTTGGGCTCTTTTTGAGGTCTGAGGCAAAAGCATCAAACTTCAACTAAATATCAGATGATAACTTTAATTTAAATATGCTAACCAATTACATCATTAGAGATGATCCAATTCACACCTGTGAAACAATGAGTGCTGAGTGAGAACTGAGAAGTGAGAGAAAGAGTAATATACCATAAAAGTAGCCTCTCTGGTCTGTAGTGGTCTTCAGAGGCTAAACCCARCCTCTAAATGGAAAGACTCTTTTCAGCTGCAGCTTAGATGTAACAAATGCATTTATTTATTAGAGAATGATTAAGCCTTGACCTGATGAAATAGCATAAATAATAAAATGCAATTTCTTTGGAGAGCTCTAGATAAGACTAGACTATGAAGGTATTTTTGTGGGATGGGAAGCATGAGACTGAAAAAAAAGCAAAAGGTAGGACTTGCGGCTAGAAATCTCAGCTACAGGAGCTCCTGCAGTCCTGACTGAGTTTTGACACTTTCCTTTCAAAGTCTGTACCTGGAAGAGCTGCTTAGAATGCTTTTAATGGGGAGAAATAAACCAAGAAGYCCTAACCAAAATGAAATATCTTGCCTGAGCTTTCTTCTTTTGTATCATTCTGGCTTTATTGTTTTCTTTTTTCCCATCCTTAATTTAAGATCATATTCAGCTATTTTTGGGAGYGTGTTTATATGTATCCTATGATTTTCTGTTTTTATTACAGTGTTAAGTGTTTCTTAGGCACAATATTGAATTTTACTGATCTTTCAAAGTTTTATTTCATAAGGTTGGGGTTTTTTTTCAAAGGATAGGAATTCCTATTTTTTCCAAATCTATTGCCCACAAAAAGTACTGAGCCAGTCCAACAGAAATATGATTCAGTGTGAGGGTTACTAAAATATATCTCTGCACAGAAGAGAAGGGCTGAATGGTGCCGGATTACYCAAATCTCCTTACCAGCATAATTCCAAAGTGTCAGGGGAAAAAACCCTCCTTTGTGCTCATAAAGAAGTTTTGGCTCTACTGTTGCGTAGCTATGTTATTTCTCCTGTTACTGTCCCCTTTTGGCATAACTTTTGGGTAGACAATTGTTCACTGTGTGAAAGTTGCTCATTCATTTTTTTCAGAGGCTACTGGACAAGAGTCAGCAGGTAACAAYTCACTGACCTGAAGACCTACCCATGCTCAGATAAATGAGCTGAATGTGAAAGGCTAAAAATCCCATTACCAGACCTTGAGCCATCCTGTCCTTAAGCAATTTTGCAATATTTCTAGGGAAGAAATAAATACAAGTTGTGGATTAAGGGACAAATCAGATAAACCAGCAGTGAACCATTCTTCCAAAATAAAATTTTTCCTGTGTTTTTACTTAGCTGCACTCCTGATGCAATGAGATGATGCTCTGAAGAGATGCATGGTCATTGTGTCCTGAGTGAAATCAAGCCAGAGATTGAGGCCATAAACCTTATTTTACTACCTTGGCAATGATGTCTATCCTAAATTGTTAATATTCTTTTAAAATTCTTCATACAGTAGATAGCAGAACTTGTTCAGGTGAYTATAACCAAATTTCTTTGAGAGATGATCTCAGCTCTAGCAAGCCTGCACTTTGCTCACCATTTCTAAAGTTAGCCAAGCTATATTTTCCAACAAGATTCAGAAAGTATGTGGATATCTATAGCTTAGTGTAAAAYCTACACCTTTCAGGACTGAGGACTCTTGACTTATGGAGACTCCTTCAAACTTCACCCATAACCTAGCTTTTATGGGCCTTGAAAGAGAGGGAAGACAATCCCTTTGTGCACCAAGGAGAGGTAGCCTTCAAAGCCATGTTATTTGTTAGTTGGTTGGCATTGGGAGTAACCTCTATTTCTGTCTTCTCCTGAGATCCAATGCTTTGTGTGCAAATCCRGAATCCACCTGAGCCCAGGGGAATTCAGGCCACCTGCAAACCATTCCTCCCCTGTGCTATCAGGGCCCTTCTGGAAAGGGATCTCAGGCTGGTTTTGAGCTGTCTGATGTTGCTGCTGCAGAAGTCGATGCGACAGATAAAAGCTGCCAGAGCAAGTGCTGAGAGTGTCTTTTCAATTAAGCAATGAGAAGGGACAAGAACCTTGGCTCTGAGCTCAGCCCTGCAGCTCGCAGGCTGAAACGAGTCACAGGGAGMAAACTGAGTATATTTAAATATATATATAAAAATACACAACTGGGTGAAGTTCAGCTGAAAACATATTGCATAGTTGTTCTGGTGAAAGAGGAAAACAATACCAATTTATTCAACTCGCAGATTATTATCCTCCCAAAGAATTAATGCAAGCATTGTTTATGAAACAAACAAAACAGGAAAAAAGTTTATCTTTTGAAAATGGCAATAATGAGATATTTTCAGGGGTTTYTTTTGGTAAGCTAAAGTCACTTGGCTGAATGCACCATGAATTGAATAATCTGCTGATTAACCTAAAATTTAATTAACTAAAGAAAAAAATATCATTTCACTCTTTCAAATATTTAACTTCCTCATTATATGACTAAATATTTTTTTAAATACTATGGTTTTTTTGAAACCCTCTTTTTGCATCTTGTGGAGCTTGGCTTTTAAAGTATTCAGTCCCCTAATTCAATCACACTGATTTCAATAGGATTTAAATCTCTAGGCACTTCTAAAAACCCCACTAGGCACTTCTTCGTCTTTAAGCACCTAACTACCTCTAAAAGTCTGGCCCTTGATAATTTTAGAAAATGGTCCTTTCTATCATGCAGTTTCCTGCTAGCAAACTGGAAAAGTAATTAGCATATAGATGCATCCCTCAGACGGTAGACTGGGTTAAACTGGATTTTTCTACCTTTTAATAACCATTGGAAAACAACAAGGAATTAATTGGTTTGGAAATGTGAACTGATGGAAAAAGTCAAGCTACAGAAAAGTTATTAACTATGCAACACTGAGAGTCCTTAAAGCCATCAGTTAATGAAAAAAGAAAAGAATACATTGAGTGAGAATTGATTTAGAAGTGAAGAAGACAGATGAAAAAGGAATTGCACTATAATATGATGAAGAAAATATTTCTGTCTTGCAGACTGCAGTAATCACTGCTGTAGCTGTAATAAAGAGAGAATAGTGGTCCAGGGAGCATCTCTGAGATGAAAAGAGCCCCTTTGCTGTGGTGCTGTGATGCTCCAGCGTGTCCCCTGCTCGGGGCAGCCTCCCCAGGCTTCAGCACAGGGCCAGGTACTCTGGCAAAAGGCACTGAAAGGTCTCTCCTGGCACCTTCTCTGATCATATCCAGCCACAAAACACCCCCTCCCCGTGCCCCTCCAGGCATTCAGGGGTGCCAGCWAGCAAGGAGAGAAAAACTTTTCCACAGGGGTGTGGGGTGCCCCAGTAGTGAGACAAGACGTGCCTTTGAAATCTGGGGATGAAAAATGCTGTGTAAGAACGAGGAATTTTTTTTATTATTATATAATCCTCAAGGGCAGAATTTGAARTAGCTGCTAGAAGTGTTGCCTATTCCCAGTTTACATGAGATATCTTTAATCATATTCTAGTCAGAGAAAGAAATGACTGCAAGAGGAATTATAAAACCTCTTCCTTGCTTTCATCTTTGCTTTTCCACTCAACCTCACATGAGAGAGAGAGGAATCCGCAGCCAGACTGATTCTTGACTGACCGGGATTGTTCTAACACAAGGGAATAATTATAAAAGACACTTTTTTACTGCAAATACCCCCAGGTTAATWTTTTCATTTGAACAGAGTCCTGCTCTCACAGTGTAAAGTAAATATTTTCATGGTTGTGTGCAGGGGAAAATAAAATCTTTGGTTTAGCTTAGTTGTGATCACCCTTTACCAACATAATTAAAAAAAAACAGTAGTAGGAAAAAGCTCTTAGTGGAAGTACAATATTTTAAGTGCTGGAGCAYGTAAACTTTCATGTAAATAGAAATGAATATAGTACTGAATAAAGCATAATGTTTTATGTATTTTGGTTTGTTTTTCAGAGTTTCTAAGGCTCTTGTGGAACTAAGGATGAGCCAAACTGAGGGTGCATCACTCCACACAGGACAGCATGGGACGTGTGTGCCAGGATCACCTTGAGGAACTTCGTTGCCATGCTGTATCACACAGCCCAGGAAAATGCAGTCACATGGGATTGCACACAAATCCCATCCTTGTGTGTGAAATGGAGTTTCCCTACTGCAAGGTGCAAGAGCTGGAGAGAAGAGAACAGAATGACATTGGATTGAACATCTAAATTCTCCTCTCAGAGAGAAATGAAAGAAAAATGAAGCTTTTTACAGAGGTAAGAATTTTTGAGCTTTTACCTCTGGACTAAGTCCAGTTTTAGCCCATTGGTGCCTGAAGGGTATGAGCTGACCTCTGCAGTGCTTTGGCCACATCAGCTTCATCCAAAAAGGAGCCTGTTTGTGCCCTCTGAGTTCGTCCTGTGTTGTGAACCCAGGTGTGGTAAGTCACTACGATTAGGAAACTTCCTTTCWGAGTTCCTAGATCCAACTAAAATACTAAAATAGACTTACCCCACCCATGGCCTGTGGGTAGCAATGTAATGAAGGAGCTGGACTTGAATGATCCTTGTGTGTGCCTTCCAGCTCAGGGTATTCCATGATTCTATGAAATGTGAGCTACTGCCCTTATGGAAATCTAATTTCCTGCACTACAAGGTGGTACCTGATACATTCAGGCAGAGGAGCACAAACTCCCACATTTCCATGAGTTAAGAGAGTCAGAAGGTGAACCCAAATGAGTTTGAAACTGATGAAAAGTATTTGCCAGTAAGGTCAGCTCTTAATTTAGTTTGTACTCATCTTCCAAATGGCCAGAGATGCATTTCTCCAGTCCTTAACGAACCATGAGTGCCTGCTTGTTCTTATCCTGCAGGAAGGAGCCAAAGGCAGCGTTCTGGTAGCACTGGAACCTTTGCTGTGCAAAGTCTCTCCTTGTGYCTACCTAAACTGAATCATTTTTTTCAATCTGAGCTGAATACCACTGACTTTCATTTACTTTAGAGAGAGATATTTTGTCTTTTATTTCTGAAATAGTTTCTCCTGGCCTACATTTAAAAACACAGTGGTYCATTTTAAGGCTGTCAATGCTGCTGGAAGAAATAGTTCCATAATGTCCATGCTTGTGAAAGCTGACAAATTAAACATCTTTGCATATGAATGAAAGAAAATATAGTTGGGGTGATAAACAGAGACTTTATARGGAGATCCACTGGGAGAGAAATGCAATTGGACTCGTGTATATCCTAATGGTTGTGGCACTTTCCTTTCTGCCCCACGACAAGAAGGCCCCAATCCAGTGAAGCCCTTAAGGCTGAGTAGTGCCTTGGATGTCACTGGCACTGCTCCCAGTGTGTCAGGCTTGGCACACACCTGTGATTTAYTGGCTTAGAGCTGAGCTGAGGAATAGATACATAACACAGGATTTGAATTCACTATACTCAGTTCTCAGTCCTGTATTGATCAGGATTTTGAAGCCTTCACTGAAGTAACTTTTAAGTTTCTTTTTTTTTATAAATACAAAATGAATTTGATATAGTTGCTTCTTTCACTCAGAGATTTGAAAATACTTTAAAAATATGAATGTATTGATCTTTCACTACAGGAAGAGTAAGTAGTAGCAACTCATAAAACAGATGAGGAATCTGAAAGTAGATGAGTGGAGAAAAAAAATCTAACAACAACTGAATGGAATTGGAAAACGAATTTGTCTTGATTGTATTCCCATCTGCTTTGGGTTCAGTTTCATTAGCTTTCTTGAAAGGGAACTTCTGTCAGGAAAGTTTATGAAAACACTGTTTTAGTAGACTTTCAGAATAGTTGCAGAAATTTTATTTTGATTTTGTAATCTGGCTTCCTTTTTATGAACTTCTTCTTTACTTATGAACATACATATTCTTCACCTTTCTCTTTACATAYGCAAATATCTCGAGTTACTTGTATAACTTCTAAATAGAACACTGAGCATACATTCGTTCCTGAAATCTTTCACAGAAATCAATTATGATCTGTTCTTACCTAACACAGGAATGTATAGAGAGGCAAAAGTCTGTAAGTGTATGGCTCATTTTTTATTCACTATCTTCATTGCTACCGAATTTTGCATTTTGARAAGGAAACAGCAAGGGAAGCATAAGAAAAATCCTCAATAAGGATTAGGGCAGGATAGATTGGGTTTTTTGGTCATGAATAATATAAAGAGACATCCTTTTTTAAAAAAATGTCAGAAAACAATTGAAATATCATTTGTAAATATTTTAACTTGTGGAACTCATTGCATATGGGTAACATTAGAACAACATAACAATGACTGCAACACTCACTGGTTATATGTGGAAAGAAAAGCTGCAGACACTTGAAATAGGAGGCCAGTACATAGGAGGAAGAACAATAATGCTCACCATTAAGCATTGGGCTTTGGAAGAAGATTCTCTCATAAGCAAGTTATTGCATAATTCTCTGTTATGGGAGTTTCACACCTTCCTCTGAAACATCTGGTGCTAGAATGCAATAAAACACTAAATGAATTTCTGACCTGATGTGGCATGACAATCAATAAAATTCTTTTATTAGCTAGCTCTAGTTTTAAGAACTTGTCATAGTAACAGCAYGCAGCTTTGCAGAATGCTAACTTGTGATCAAACATTCAATTTGTTTTGAAAACTAAATCTTTCCTGCCTTATTGCACATTTCCTCAAGTCTGGGGAGATTAGCCCAGCATGCCTCACCAYGTACCACCAGAGAAAACATAGGCTCTTGGGGTCAATTGTTTAACACCTAATGGATGCTGGGTAGGAAATCCGTACTGCTACAAAGCAGCTGAGATGAAACCCAAATGGCTTTAGACCAAGTAGCCAAACTTTGGTTCATTGACAAGGTCTTCAGCCATGCCCCTTTCCCCTAACCAATGTTCCACTCAGCGTCCTTTCTGCCACCCTACAGTCTCACGGTCCCTTCTACTATTAGGTGTCAAAATACAGTAATTCCTGGTCTTCTGACAGATATTCTAGTAAATCCAGTGTGGGAATGCAGTGTGCATCAGGTCACAAAGTCRAAAGGTACTACACACCCATCAGGCATGCGTGTGACATACGCCAGGTGATGCCTGAATTCTTGGTGTAGGACAAGGTGCAGAAGGTCTGCWGCTCCTTGAGGTGCTTTGTGCCCCCACCCCAGCAGAAATGCTGGAACTCCGCKGGTGTGTCCAGGCTCAAGGGAGGTTGATGCTGCTGGAGAAAAGGTCAGGGCATTCTGGAACGACCTTGTAGGTCTCTGGGGCAGTTCACAATGGGAATTCCAGGACTCTTTCATAAGCAGAGTATCACAGCAAGGTCCCATTAAARTCAAGCAAATGCTACCTCATCATTTCAGTGAGATGAAAACCATACCCCTCCTGAGTGCTTGGAAATGCCTAACTCTGGAATGACACCTCTGGTGAGAAACCCTGAGAGGTGCAACGCTGTGAACCATCCCCACACTCCTTCCAAATGAAGCCATGCTGTAAAGCAATGCAGTTTGATAGCGTGGCTTGCGCTTCTCAGAGCAGYCTGAATGATTTTTCCAAAGAGTGCAGCAAAGTGTTAATATGATCTCTCTGTGGGTTTGAATTACAAACATGTCTTAAGGCACACCAAGAGTATTGAATCAAATGTAAATGTCTATATGAGTAAAGAAAACATGCTTATGCATCAGGAGGGTTTATTCTGTGCTGGGTAGCCTAAAAAATCAATATGATTTTTAACAGCCATATTTTCATGCAAATGGACTCTAGCCAGTCTGAAGATATTCCAAGAATCCCAAACTTTATGCACCACCTCTGAAGTCATCTTCACATAGAACAATATTTAATTTGTCATTAATTAGTAGATTGCTGTGTGAAAGCCAGCAAACTCTCTTGGCTGAATTGACCAGCACAAAGATTATTCTTCTGGAAATGAGCAGAAATTCATACTGCTGGCAATTTCCATGAAAATAGAACTGCCTTTTGTAGCTTTTATTTTAAAATAGAGAATAAAATTATGCCAAAAGACAGCAAATAAAAGGGGTGGAAAATGCTACCTAAAAGACATAGGCAAGAAAATCCCAGCTTGTGTGTCTGTCCCAGCAAGCTAAAAAGACATTTCTTGCAAAGCGCTATTTGAAAGTTGAATTTATTTGGGACCGTTTAGAAGATACTACTAAGTGTAAATCCCTTCTCATTGCATCTCCTGGAAGTCAGGGTAGATTTTGTTGTATGAAATCTTTTCCTCTTTGAAAGTCAATGACTGGGGAGAGGAGCAGTGGGGAGGGGGAGACTTGGCAGACTGCCACCATCCTCTTTCATTATTTCATAYGTTACACGTCCCATATAAATCTACATTTGCTTGGTTTGCCACCCCGTATGTCGATGCAGGAACGATTGTTATTTTATAGTTATAAATAATATATGTGCATTCAGAGACATTTCAAATATTTAGCTTTCTTGAATTCTCACTTTTGCATACTTTCCCCTCCCTATACTCACCCCCTGCCTTTATGTCTGCTACCCAGTCAAAATAAAAGTCTCCCCCATCTCTATCTCCCATTGTTTTTTCTGTGGTTGATTGAATGGTGTGCTAGGTTCAGTGAACTTGGTCTTGGCTACTGCTCCACCCAGAAACAACCTTCTCTTCTATACCAATTATCATATGAAAGCTACTAATGTCGTTTTACTGCAGCTCTGCTTCATGTTTCAGAATTGTAAGTGGCATCGTGCAGCCCACATTTGCCCAGTTGCAGGGAATAACCCTTCTCACTTCCTTCCTTTTGCCCTGTATTTCCATGTAAAATATTGTCTCCTTCCTTTTATTTGCTAGGTCAGTGTCTTCAATAAATAATTGCTACTTCAGATATGAAAACAACTTTCAATGTGGGATTCTGATGCTGTTAGAAATATCATTGGATGGTGTGGGACTTATCCTCTGAGGATGAATTGGTTATTGCAGACAATGGAGGGAGCTGGTCTCTTGGAACTTTATAATGGTGGGAGTCTCTTCAAACAGAGTTTCAAACAGAAAATTTTAAATTTCAGCACAACACAACAGTAAAGGACAGTCTAATGTGGTAGAAATTTTAAATGTGGACCAATGTCACTTGTTAAAGGCCTGCCCTCGAACCTGGTTATGTATAAATGTGAAATATTTTTATACATTGAGTATATGCATACACATATATGAACATGCTGTTGGTATTTTGAGAGGTTAGTATCCACAGTAATTATTTTGTTCTTKACAACAGTGTTTGAATGTCAAGAGAGATCCTTTGTTGTCATTACAAGTTTAATAGCCACATAGCCTAGGCAYAAAATCTCACTCTGTGCCACCACTAAATGCAATTTGAATGCATATTAAAGAGTAAACCAGTTTTCTGATTTTGAAAAAATAGCTTCACAAGAAGAGGTATAATTTAAATTATCAAAAGCAGTTGCCTGTGTCTTTTTCTTGGATTTAGTCAGAAGATGCAATATATATCAAAACTTTCAGTGTTCTTATTTTTTATCATGTTTATTCTAAAGAAATCTTCACAAGAAACTAGAAATGTAAACAGCTGGTATYATGAATCTCTGTAGCAGGAATTGCAACATGACTGCCTTTACTGGGGGTGTGGGGGAGAGGACACTTCACTTCCTAAAGGAAATACTCGGGTTTCATTACTTATATGTTTGTTGTTCCCGCAAAAATGAACCCAAGTGTTTTGAAAGGATTATAAATATGGTTGCAGTCTGGCACTGTGAGCTGGTTGCAGCCRCTGTGTGTGTTTGTGTCTCTGCTCGAGTGTGGAATTTGGCCAATTCGAACTCTGAGTTGGTCACAAGCAGCCAAATGGCTTTCAGTTTTCTTTTGTTGTAGCTGCATTCCCTACAGGATAAAACCTTTCAGGCTCTACTTCAAGGTACAATATGCTCCTCTGAGAAGATAAATTATTAAAATGCAGTGTCTGCTTGTGAAAACTCCAGCTTTGCAAAGTTATGCTCATTTGGACTGCAAGAAATAACCGCTCTATTCTTCCAGGTCTTGGTTAAGCCAAGATATATGCTAATTTTCTTTTAACTTTGAAGTTCTGTTGGTCTTAAGGAAATCTGTGTTTACGAGAAAAACGGAATCTGCTTCACAGCGAAGGAGTCAACGTGTCTGGTGTGGTTAATCTGAAAAGCACTTCTTCACAATTAGGTGTGAGAGTCCATTCTAGTATTTGGCTTTATGCATCATCACAGCTTATCTTAAATATTATGAGACAGCTGGAACAGACAAACCATCTATTTTTTATCACAGAGCTGCATTTTTACTTCTTAGCTGCATAAATACCTGAGGTGTGATAGGCCCAGTCACGAGAGGGGTGGGCCATCCTCCATGGCAAACCRAGCGCTGTCCATTCCTGCAGGGGTCAGGCAGAGCTGAGGTTACGAAGTCAAACAGGTTCCCAAGACAGCAAACAAAAGTGCCAGACTATCCTGAGGTCAGGACAAACTGCAGGTTTGTGCAAGCAGCCGCCTCTCCCGTTTTCCAAATCTTTTATATTGTGCTCTTTGCCAGGTTACCTGAGTGTTCATCTTCCTGTTACATCCTAGGCTACTGCAGTTACTAAAGAAAATGTATATTATCACTTGGAATGAAATATACGTACACATACAGGATGAATATATGGAGTGTGTACATAGCACATACTGAAATAAGCTAAAAAGAATGTTTTCAGACATTTGAGAGTGTTAATATTGATTACTAAATAGATTAAGAGACAGCTACAGGAGGTTTTGTCAGGAGATCAAACTTTACCTGTGTGACAGTGTTAATAGTATGAGACATGAACATTTATCAACAAAACAGTTTCARCTGCTTGGCAAAAAGCATTGCATCTCTGAAGTGTTTTGTCATACAGCTTCTCCCACCTAACAAATCATGGTGTTGTACACTTAAACTTGCTCATGTCAAGGAGAAGAATGTTTCCAGCAGGAGGCTGTAACAGTAAAGTTCTTGATTAAGGAATTCTTCAAAGATATTTTTTGTTTAGAGTGCATAGTTATCACATTGTTGATAGAAAGGTGGCAACAAGAATGTTAGAACCAGCTGGGTTGGATCTGTGGTCCATCTGGCCCTTCTTATCTCATGCAGTAAATGACTGTACTAGACTTTATATGGGAATATAAAGCCCCAGCATAGGAATTTTCTTTTCATATATTTTCTTCCAGTGTGTTCAGGAACTTCTCCAGGAGAGGTATGAATTTGAGACCGGAAGAAAATCACTCTCTATGCAAAACCCCCCCCATAACACTGATAAGAGTAACATATGCAGAGCAGCCATTCCATGTACATCTGAAGAGYTGGGTCAGATGTATGTCAGAATCATCGATGGGTATCTTTAGATTTGATTAATGTGAGGATTAATTGAAGCTTTTGTCCTAACCTTCTGTCTCAGTCCACACCTCAGCTTTTCAGTCTACATTGTAACATCTGCGTTAATAACGAAGAAAATCTTCCTTTTCTAGAAATCTTGTTGACATCACTCAACAGGTATTCCAGTGAAATAAACCAGAATTAMACATCTGCAAAATAATTTTTATATGTTCAGGATGTGTACAGGTTCTTAGAGTAAATAATAAAAATATAAGTGAGCCAGAATATAATTTATCTTGGAATATGCAGTACTGTTTAATGACAATATYTTACTGACAAATTTCATTATTTGGGGGATTCTCAAGGCAGGTGACATTTGGGGAATACTACCAGGAGTTCCCTRTCTTCCTGATATTATCCCAAACAAAAAGAGCTGGAGAAACAGTGTCAGATTTTGAACTATCAAAACTGTTACTCCTTTCAAATGACATTTTTGTTGTCATGAAAAGTTCAGCATTTTCTTATTATTCTAACATTGTGAAAATATTATTTTTAGAACACTTTGATAAAATTCTCGTATTTCATCTCTCTGCCCAAAATTTTATTTCAAAATTTTTTTAAATACTTTTGTTTTCTACAAGATGGATATGCTACATTTGAGCAGTCCTATTCTGCACATATTACTTTAAATTTTAACTGATCTGTAGCCTACTGAAAATTAATGCCGGGTCCGTTGGTTATATAATAAATGCCAACAGCTGTCAAAAGCAGAGTGAAGCAAAAGGAGGGGAAAAAAAGACAGCAATTGTCTTATAAGAGTGCCTCATGGTAATTCAAGAAACATTCTGTGAATTCCACCTCAGTGGGGTATGAAATAAAACCCACATTATGATGGATTGGGAAAACCTGGGGTGGCCCAAAGCTACTTTCTCTAGAGTGATTTCTTCTTCTTTATTTTTATTTTCTGATAGCTTCCCTAACTCTAACAAGAATAGAAAAAAATKTGAGATGGGAAAATGTATGACCATGGTAAAGAAAAAAAGAAGGGGAAAAAAATCTTTTGCAATATCAGATAATCTTGAAATACAATAATATATCTTGCTAACCTGTGAGATCTATAGCTGGCTTATAACTGATCAATTTTCCACCCAGGTTTACAAGAAGAATAAAGACCACTATAGTTCATAAATCAACATTTCTTCAGGTACTTGTATGTTTTCTCTCTTCTGAAGGTGATTTTAAAAGTAAGCTATAAAAATCAACACATTCAATGAAACAGAGGCATACTAGCAAAAGGGTGTATGTAAGACTGTGCATATATAGAGAGATAATATTTTTGTACTATATACTAGGTAACCATAATTAGGTTTTGAATTCCATTATATAACAAATGGCTGTTGATGCCTGTAAAAGCAACAGAGTATTTGGATTCCCCATTTTTTGGCAATCTCACTGACAGTTCTATTTTTGCTGAGGTGCGAACACACCCAAACCTTAGAGAACAGGTTTGCCTTTCTGTTTTGAACTGGCCACCATGGAGAGCTTCCTCTGGCTTTACAGTAAAATCAAAGTGTTGGAGAGGCAGGGATATCTGTGAGGATTTCATGAGCAGGAATAGTGACAGTGCAGGACTAGATGCACACACTTCTAACCAAGGTGTTACAAGTCACTGGACCAAATCAATGGCCTGTTCTTTCTTTGGGAGGACTGTAAACATATAACTTATTCCCTAGCATTTTYCCTGTCTCTTTAATGGGGCTACCAGGAGAACTGGAAGACTCCATGGCTTTCCTGGGGCAATATGAAACCTGGCTCTGTAACTGCTCTACCTGAAGCACCCAAAGGTTTGCAGCTATCCCAAGTGTACCCTTTTCACCTCTCTCCTTACAGAAAACTGGGACAACATTTGTCAGTTATGGCCCACTCTGCTGCCAGGTGGGCCTCTTTGGGATTCAAAGTTTAGTGGGAAATGCACCATCCTCAGTTTGGAGCGAAGGGCAGACTGCAACATCTGTYGCTGCAGTTACTGTGCTGAGGTCTCTGCTGAAGGTCAGTGCTGAAGCTCCTGGTTTGCAGTAGCTGTAGCAGTGTCTGGTTTCACAGCAGGTCAGAAATTCCTGTCTGAAGGCCTCAAGGCTCACTACCCAGCTTAGCTGGGGATCTAAAGCAGCAGGAGCTTGGTTTGCCRTCATTCAGCAAGGCAGAGCCCTGTGTAAACCCATACCCATCTATCACCAGTTCTTTGTCTAATCCACTTGCTCATATTGCCTCCTCCATTGGCTGTGCATTTTTGTTCCCTTCATCCTATAGAAATGTTAACAGGTGTAGAGACACCAGCCAGTCATGGTCATCTGTGTGCTGCATGCACAAAGAAGTTTTATGAAAAAATTTGGTACGTACAACAGACTTACAAGATTGGGTTTCATACTGCTGTGTGTAAATTTTAGGTTTCAGGCCTTACAATATTTGGCTTTTGGTTCCTTATTTGTCTTTTCTGTTTTTATTTAGACACCTAGGTAACACCTGAGCCTAATTTTTAATTTAAACCCAAAAACCAGTGCCCTGTGAGGAGCAGCATTCAGTCACCCTGAGCCTGTTTTTGTTCTTCTTTCTTATAATCCTACTTTCTCTGAGTTTTTTCTCTGCAGTGTAAAAATTCCTCTGCTTGTCTGTTCAGTTTATTTCCTAAGCTCTCTGAGATAGCTGGGAGCCCACCTTCCATTCATACTCAGCAAGCTCTGAGCTCCTAACTCCATTACACACCTCAAATTGAAAGAAAAAAAAAATCACTCTTCAGCTTGCTGACAGTCTGCCATGAACACTTAGATGTGCTCTTTCCCTCCAGCAGAAGGGGCCAGATAACTGATATCTTTCGATGGTCTGGATGCCCCATATTGTCCCCACAGCRAGTGCTGGAAGGCACAATGAGCTGCCAAGGCTTTAAGGGGGAGAAATCTCTGGATTCCTCAGCACTTCACTGCCTGGATTGGCTCTAGGTTGCACTTGGAAGTTTGAAGAGGAAATTGTGTTTTCACATGAGAAGAAAATATACTTGACAGTTCTGAATACTGAAAGATAGCTGTGGACAAGCAGTGCAACTAAGGTGGCTTTGTAAAGTTGCTTTGCAGCACTGACAGCCAGCTAGTGTAGTTGTTTAATCCAAGTACTTTTACAGTTGGAATATGATGCCAGAAAAGGAAATCAGCTTTTGAGGTGCATTATCTCCTTTCAAGACTGTCCTGGGGGCACTTACTCRTTATCCTGGAATAAAACAAATGAAAGATTTCTTTTAAAAAAATATGGTTTAATCCATTTAGAATCCCTGGAGCTGAGTATTTTACATTTTTGTGGCTTGACAAAATAAAACCAGCAATTAGTTTACATGTATTTATCGTTTATGGTTCTTTCCTTCTCTTTGCAGCTCGTTTTGAACACTATAATCCTGACAGATTAACTTTCCTACTAAAATTATTATCATTTCCTGGAACCATGAATGAAATAGGAGAACATGTTTACTGTGACTGATGGAGGGAAATCTCATTCTGCTAGATAGTATTTTAAGCCAATTCCCTCCCAACAGCAAAAAAAAAAAAACACAATAAGACAAAATAAGACAAAAAAACCCACCCTTGTAAACAAATATTGACGTATTTACTTATGTGGATTCATATAATTTCTTCACCAACAGTTTTTGAATCTGATCCATTTTATTAAGTCTGAGAGGGGATAAATATTCCAAATATTCCATGAAGGTCAGTGAAAACATGTAGCTTGACAGGGAAAAACTGTCCCGAGAAGGCACTGGTAGAGAGAACGGCTGCAGGGTGACTGCAGCACACCTGAGAATCCAAACAGGGCAGAAACCTAAAAAAACCTCATCCAGGTGCCATCAGACCTCAAGACAAACCAGGAGACAGAAAATCTGCACCATTTGCTTTATCCACAGCTTATGGGGCTTCTTGCTTGAGAGCACATAGGAGGCTGGTTAAAAATCTGATTACGATAGATGATGTTGGTTTGAGTTTTCTCCTTTTTTCACCTCCTTGGCATTTCACTTTTCTTTGTGTATCTCTGCTCTGTCAAAGAGCAGTCACAGAGTCCTTCATGTCCTGAACCTCTCCTGCTCGTAAGACTTTAATTTGCAGAAAAGTAGCTAATTCTAACCTTCTTCCAAAACAATTTTTTCCGTAAATCTCGCTTTTAGCATTCTATTGCTCTTAGTGATAATTTTTTCCTTTCACACAAATAATTTTCATCTGGGACAAAAGACCAGCTACTTCTGGAAAACAGCCTAGTTATGGAGGTGCCAGAGAACTGGTCGGATTGTCTGCACAGGTTAGATGAGGAGATACTTGCACCTTTCCCTTCTAGCTCCGGTGGGCAGTGACARTAGGTTTGCAATTTTCCTCTAGGACTTGTCCACTGCTCTTCCTACTTTACTTTATGTCGAATTTCGGGGTGGGGAAAGAGAACGAGCACAGCCGTGGAGGGTAAGCAGTGGGTGTGGAGCCCTGCAGCTCACTCGTGAAGCAGACTGGAGGGATGTTGCTGAACGGAGAGGTGGCTGCCCATGCACACTGGCTGTGGATGTGATGTGGGATGTGGGAGCCTGTGCACAGCCTGAGGAGGTGTGCTTGGAGAACTTCAGCCTCCCTCCTACAGTAAAACTGCCGTTGATGCAGGGCCAGGGTACAGACACTGCTTGAGCTGATAGCTCTGGGCCTTTCTGAATAGGAAAATTTGCATTCCCTTCTTGGAAAGTGTAATACATAACTTTTCCAGTGAATATGCCTGGGCTATTTTCGTAATTGCCATCCTTACAAATTTACTATTTGCCATTTCATTTTCACTAGCAAGTGTGAACATAAAATATCCAAAGCCTTTGTAGCTTGCTTTACAGAGGATTATTTCAGGCCTAGATGTAATGTTGGGGATCTGCAGTGAGAGATATGGCTTTCAAGAGGCATCCCGACACTGACTTGGCATTCATGTCCCACCTGCTGAATGCCAGTGGGATCCTGTCCATTGCTTTCACAGGCTTTGGATCCCACCCAGAGCATTCTCAAAGACGGGCAGGAACTGGGAGTGTGTGCTGGATTAGGAAATCGCAAACTGTTGAGAGAGGTTTTCTTTTTCATCAGAATTCATTTTTTGTCAACATTTTCTGAATGTTGCTCAAACAACAATGGCTCTGGAAATTAGAGAGTTTCTCCTGTACAGTAGTTTGAGATATATTCCCAAATTCAATTTTTATACCATAATGTCTCCTAAATAATTTTAAAGCTACGTTGTAAAACTTAACAATTATTAGAACATTAAGGAGGAGTTTTCTTTAAGCATTTACTTTGTATTACACTAATTTTCTCTAAAATTTATGCAACATATTTCTAAGACCATCATACTACTTCAGAGCAGGGGGACGGTTACTATCTGTTGCTCTCTTATCCTACTTTGATGTTGGAATTTTGCAGCAGTTTTTAATGCTTTTCTTCCTCTTTAATCAGAATCAAAACCTCAGTGGCTGTTTTCCTTCGCCTGTGTTATTTTAATTTCCACATTGTAGCAAAACAGGTTTATCTTTGTCTTGTCATGCAGTATGTATGTTCAAAGACTGGTGTGTTTTTGGCTAGAAACTCCTAGAAACTAAACAGAGGTATATTTTCCCCGTTTTGACCATTCATCTTCATCTGCTGCTGCTGATTTTCACTGGTAGCACAGTCCTTTTCCCTAACAAAGCATATATTCATACGCTTCCTACTCTGCTGATCACCTTGGGTGCTTAACACTTGCTCTTGCCGTCGTTTTCTCGCTGACATAACCAGGAAGAAATCCCTCTGCCAGGTCCCTCCTGGCTCCGTGGGCTGCGCGCGGCCGGGCGAGGTGGACTCCCTAACTACCAGAATGATTAAAATCAGCATCTGCTGCTTAAAGCATCTTGTATTCCTGGTGSAGGTTTTACCCCGGTGAGCATTCCAAGTCAAACAATGCTGTGGTTGTGAATTGTTGTCTCGCTTGCAGCCTTATTTCTCATTCTTGGCTTGTGTCCTAGGATGGGATCCAGAGCAGTCGCTGACTACAGAGATACAAAAGAAAACACACCACAAAAGAAACATTTGCACAATCCGCTCGCAAGCACACTGCTCCTGTTGTGTGTTTCTGCTGAGCTGGCCCCCGGAATAYAGGTAATTTAAATCCCCCAGGATTAAAAGTAAAAAACAAACGAGCAATCGGAAAGTTGAACTCCTTATAGTCTCTTCCTTTTTTGAAGAAAGAGGAAACAGAAAGGAAAAATCTTTTAGATATTCACTTTAAGTGCTCTTGACTCTAAGAACTGTGACTGAGAAGCACCTAAAAGTCCTCATAGCCCTTGATGTCTACCCAAACTGCAGTGTTAGTAAAAGTGTGCCAGGCACTCATCTTGCCTTCTTACCTGCTCTCAAGRAGACACCAGACTTTCGTGCAAGGGAGATTACTGCTTCCAAGCTAGGCAACCTTCTTCAAAATCTGTGCCTGAAATCCCTTTGAGGATTTGGTGTTAAACCCCATCTCTGRTACTCTTTGTCGATCCTCAATAACTACAGCAGTCATCCAGGCAGAAGCCTTTTCTAGGACTACTAACGGATGTCCTGAACTCGAGATGATACTCAGGATTTTGTAACTAATTGGGTCTCCCAGAAATCTGGATGGTTCCCCCATGGAAGCACAGAAGGTGCTTTTATCAGCTCCCCAGCCAGTGTGTCCCCTTCTGTCCTACCACTGTGTGAGGAAAACAAGGAAGGAAAGTATAGCCCTACTTCAGTTTTGTTTAGAAATGGTCTTCCAGAAATGGCAAAGGGACATAACAACGGCTCTAGTTAGCAACAGAAATTGAAGAAACTAAAAAATTTATTATTACTGTTGTTTTTATTATTATATTTTGAGTAACAACAATAATAGCTAGAAATTAGACTAAGAAAAATGTGCAGAGGAGGTGGAAAGAGAAGTTGCACAGAAAATTATTTTTAGAGAGAAYTGAAAGCTGTAAGAAATTGCATCTCAAGATGAAGGCATGTGTAGATAGAGGAGAGAAATGACAACAAAATTAAAAGATATATTAAGGAAAAGTATTCCAAGAAAAAATACAGGCACTGAAAGGTACCAAATAGAAAAGGCAGAAGCAAAGATAGGGTAGGCAGATTAAAAAAAAGGAAAAGCATTAAATAATAGGAGGTGAGATACAGATTGGATGAGTGGCTATTCTGGCACTCWGTTCGATGCCACTTTTTTTTTTCATTAGTGTAACTACACCAGCCTTCACTCACACGTACATCTCTGGGCACATGGTGGCAGACGACACCATCGGCAAGTTCAGCATGCCAGGATTTTCTGAATGGGGAAGAACTGGTGTCTTAGGGTTTAAGCTATTCCCAYTTTTCTTTCTGCCTAGGTTGTGCGTGGTGCACCAGTACTTGGGGATTTTTTACTGTATTTCTGTAATGTAATTATTTTTGCTACTCCAAATGAGATAAACGATACAAACCTTAATCCGAATGTAACAGACAGACTTTGGTGTTTCAAGCTGCCTTCTGCCAAAGCAGCCAAAATTATGTATACTTTTTTGTATACTGGGATTCAGGCATAAYGCTGTGTTTTCACTGTGCAGCTGGGCACTTCTCTGCCATCGGCTCTTGCCTCATCACTGAGGGTTTAGTGGATGAATGTGAGCCGGTTTGCTCTGTTTCCAGCCCCAATCCTGCACTTGGGGAGGACACTGTGTTGCTCAGAACATTTGCCTGGGGTCAGCAGCAATTCCCTGCTCTGCTGCCAACTGCCCACGCACTCACAGGCAAATCCCTTTCCCTCTCCAGGACTCAGACCTGAGGAGCCACATCCAGCTGGCTGCGATGGGGGCAAGCGTGTCAAAGCTTCTCAAACACGGGGCTAAGGGGACTCAAGTGCATTTAGGCTYCCCCGGCTAAAAGCTCTCAGCTCCCAGTGGCACTTGGAGGTGTTGAGGGCAGCGAAAAGGCGGCAGCAGAGCCTGGTTTGCAGCTCCTGAAATGTCAGGGGCCGGGACTCGGGGCGAGAGGAGCCCACTCGGAAGCACAGCTGTGCAAACCGCTCCACTGACCTTTGCGATGTTCCTCGCTGCTCTCTCGCTGTTCCCCAGCTCAGCCACATCTCCTTTGTTCCAGCAACGCTGCTGCTCGGCGCCGAGCTGGGCCKGGTGCTTTGTTAGGTCTCTCCTTGGTGCGGGCACCGGAGGCACTCCGCTTCCCTCTTATCTGGCCTCCTTGCTTCACCTTTTCTCTATCGCCCGCGTTATTGTATCGCAGATATACTACCTTGGGATCACAACAGTCCCTCTCCACACATATGTAAATTCTAAATTACCTCATCGTTAATCTGGGAAGCAGGCAGCTTTCCATATTAGGCGGCAATCTGTTCCTGCACAGCTCCGTGGTTCAGAGGGGAGCCCGTGGCCCTTGGCGAGGCAGCGTCACCTGCCCCCGAGCAGGGAGCCCTGTGCAATGCTGCATGCCCTGCTCCTGGTGGCTGCCCCAACCCCAGTGTCCCAGCATGACAGTCCTCACCCACATCCCCAGCTGACCAACACAGGGTACTGCTGKTTAGAGAGGTGTGATGGCAAAACTTTGTAAAATCACGCACTGTGGTCACCTCAGTTTTACCTGGTTATCGTGATTTTCTGCCTTCTGAGTCTTACTGGCACTTTTAGTGTAGCCAAACCAGGTGCACTGGTCATTAAGTTCATGCCATTTGTGTGCTCCTGTTGCATCCGACTGTCAATTAAACTGATTGCTCACGTGCATTTTCATGTGCTGCATGCTTAGACATCAGTGCACCTAACAGGAGAACACAAGAAGCGTGTGCTCATTGACAAATTGAAATGCAAGGGAATAAATTAGCATCTTCCTTTAAAAAAAAAGCATGCTTTATTAACATGTGTTTTGTTCAAAACTGAATGGAGAAGTTCAAGCATTCATGTAAAATGTAAGCAATTGAATTATCTTCAATATTCCTTGATAGTCATTGAGAAACTGGTATTGTTTTCGATGTATTTCACAATTGGTCGCCTTGAAAAACTGCTTACTGGTATATTATGTTTACCATTAACCGAGAAAATGATCTGGTGCCTGAATGGAGAATTAWCGAAGGGGTGTTTATTGTCTTCTTGCTGCCTTCACCACAATTTACAGAGGCACGAAGGAAGCAGGCGGGGTGAGCCCTGCTAAGGCGCTGTTTTCATTTGCAGCCACTAGTGAGTGCTCTTGAATAGTTTTTCAAGACAGAGAGTCCTTGAACCCCACCGAACTGCGAAATCTGGATCTCTGGCTGAATCTGTTGGAAACAGGAGAAAGAAAGTGATTTATAAAGGGGAAAACACGGTGCCACCGGTGCGGAGGTGACTTCCCCAAACAGGGCACGATGCAGGGCAGCAGCAGCAGATGGAGCGGCAGGGACTTGGCTTTATTAAGCAGGATTAAAAATAAAACAGCAGTGCTGACAATCTGCATCTTGCAGTTGCTTTTATTTCTGTCCTGTGGTAATCCTGCAGCTTTGTCAGGAGTTCCTATTGCAGCCGAGTTGTACCTGCTGTTACTCGTTTTGCCTTGTGCGTGTGTGCGCACCAGCTCAGAGATACAGACTCCTAGGCAGGTAAATAAACAGCAAAGGCTGGGTATTATCCTGGGCTGAAGGCTGAGCCTTGTACAAACAAACGCAGTTATAGTTGGCTGAAAAGGTCACGATTTACTTAGATTTGAAAGAAAGTAGTTGTAAATTATGGACACGGGTAACTAAAGCTTTTTGATGGGCAACTTTGCCAAGCGAATATTTTTACGTTGGCTGAGGCTTGATACTGTCCTAATAATAAAAAGACTTTGTAYTTACATGCTTGGACAGAAGCTGAGATATTAATTAATTTAAGAAATTAATTAATTGAGACAGTAGAATCCTCTACCACTATGTGAAAATRTTTGTGAACTCAGCAATGGCAGTTTAGAAGATGTGTGCATCAACTCTGGATGCGCTAGACCCTTTCTTCTCTTCTGGGATAAAAGTCTGTAAAACTGAGTGGTTCAGCCATCCAAGTTACTTTAAAAATTCTGCTGRAAAGAAACAAGCTCTATTGCGTGTGATTCTTAGTTAGTCATCACCAGTTAACTCCAGGACTCATTTTCCTCCACCCCCTCACCCTGCACAATTCATACTCATTGTAATTAATTTTATGGCCTTTTTAGCAAAGGGAGACCTCTACATTTTATGCTACATTGCACAAGCAATTGAAAGTTGCAGATGAAAAAAACCCAAGCACCAAATGTTTAGCAGGTTTTTATTCTATTTTAAATGAGCAACCTATTTAAATCAATTATCAGCTTAAAATGAGCAGCCTGATCTAATTAGTGTTAGCCCCTGGTGGGTTAATGAATGAAAGGGAGGTGCTGGGCAGATGTGCTTTCCCCCAGGATATTCTTCTACTGACCACATTGACACAGAATCCTTCTAGGTGCGAGAATTTTATCAAGCAAAATTGCTGAAAACCAGAATTATAAGATGTAGAACTATTAAATCTGTCAGCAGAACAATGTGTTTTGTGGCTTTGGAGTCTTTACTTTAGTTGTGTAGGGGGTTTTTGCCAGATTTTTTAAGACAGGATTTATTAGTGTGAGATAAGTCATTACAAATCCCAAATAAATTACTTTTAGAATTAGCATATGAATTCATTTTTGTAAGACACAAGAATTAAAGCTACTTATGGAAAATGCCAACTAAAATCTTCAGAATCTTGGTCAATAAGCAGAGATCAGCTCATACCCATCATTTCTGTTCCTCTCTCCTGATTCTCAGTTCTCCAGTTACTTAAACATAATGTCCTTTGAGCTTTATTATGTAGCCAATTAGTAAGTTTAATATAGTACATGCAAGTATAAAATATGATAAGTATCATTAAATGTGGCAAAGGAAGAAAATGATGCTGTTAACGAATGGTCTGATTTTCTTATCCTTTGATGCATTTGCTGACTATTCCTCTGTGAGTGCACAGATGTTTGCATTTTTGGAGGATGACATTTCTGGAACCAAATGCTAAGTTGTTGGTAAATATTACAATTTGCTACTGTGCAGGGCTTGTAGGTTTCTTATTCTGGATGTGACTTTTAAAGTAGGTCCTGCTGCTTTCCCCTCTTTCCCAGTATTTCTTACTGCCCATGTGGGTCCACAAAGATGAGTGGGTCACCCCAGGAACTGTGAGGTACCCCCAGGAGCCCATCTGCTGCACTGTCTAGTGGGGGTTGTATCCTTCTCCATGAAAACTGACTGGTCGCCTTTCACTTTTAAAGATGCAATGCTGGTTTTCCAGATTCCCATCACTCTGGTCAGAAATACATTTATATAGACATGAGAGGCTATAAAATTTACAAATATTCTCAGCCAGTAACAAAAATATTGACGTTGACACTTACGTGTTACTCCTGGATCCTCAGACTCTGGTAGATGAACAATCAAGTCTTCCTAAATTTCTCTGTTTAACTAGGACAAATAGATGATGATGGATTATAACACTCTTGAACAAACTCTGGAGTGTTTGATAGCAGAGGGTCAGCTTTAAATGTAGAAAAGCTAGCTTGTTGCTGTTTTGAAATATTTTGTTTTGGAACAGCTCACACACTCTATGAAGTGAAATGGCCTGATGGTCATGGGCCACTGAGACGTCAGCAGAAACAACTGGTTTAC
Organism: Amblyornis subalaris; assembly: GCA_018881555.1. Taxonomy (NCBI): domain Eukaryota; kingdom Metazoa; phylum Chordata; class Aves; order Passeriformes; family Ptilonorhynchidae; genus Amblyornis; species Amblyornis subalaris. The sequence goes on from JACAXG010000074.1 coordinate 3,086,503, forward strand.
TAGACAAGTTTTTTCATTGCTTTGCTCAGTAGTATGCACACATATMTGTCAGAAAAGAACAAGAGGATTTTTAAAAGATGAGTGTGAAAACATCCTTTTAAAACCCCGAATAAGTGCTTCAGGAGATGTATTAAAAAGYGACTGTGCAGAAGGAACTGCTGACCCACTTGCTCTTCCCGGGCTCTCTATTTTTTTTTACTTCCGTATTACAGGCACTTTTGTGAAATTTCAAATCTTATGGCTTTGTACTTATAAGGCGAATATTTTCATTAATACAGAAGGCCTCATAAACAGACTGATACACATAATTACACAGTATCTGGAAGGTTTAGTGTGGATGGTTTAAAACATTTACTAAGTGACCTTGGCATGGTTTGAAAAGGCTAAATAAACTGCAGAATGTGTCATTTGAAAAGTATACGAGAAGTATGTTTTGGGTTTTTTAAATCAAATGCTAGCTTCAAGTTTTTTGAGAAGAATATCTGCTGCCTTTTGGGAAGAGAAACCAGGAAAAATAATTTCTGAGGGCTTTTTTTTTCTCCTTTTGAAAGAAAAATTAGAACCCAATAGATAATCACAGTTTCACCATGAGTTATTACAATGATTTATTCAATTAACCTCATGAATATAAGCCCTATCATTAAATAAGCTAAATTTGAGTGCAACAATTACAACTTTTACTAACTGGAAGCAGTGTAAGTATTAAGTGTTTAAATATACCAATATTGGAGCATGATAATTTTTAAACATAATTACCTCTTTTATTATATTTTGATTAGATTAAAATTAATGCATTATTAAGCCATGATATGTTCTACCATCTACACCTCTGTATAGACAAAGATAGGAGTTCCCCCCCGCACACACCSTTTTCTCAGGTCTAAATTAATTAAATTCCCTTTAATTATAATTTACTAAAAAGCTCCACTTTCGCCACTATTATGTCTTTTGAACTTTGGAATTCAAAAAAAAAAAAAAAAAGGGGGGGGGGCGGGTGGGGAGAAGAAACCAAACCCTTAAAATGGTCTTTTGCGGGAGAACTGAACTGTCAGCGAATTCAGGCAAAATTAATTATTTCAGCTTGATAAACCTTTTCATCTATTTGACTCCTTATACAGAAAAGCCAATTAATAATGTCAAACATGCTTTGCCTCCGGGGAGCGGCGGGTTGTAATGAGTGTGTTTACCACGAGTGGCTGTAGCGGCGGAGCCGCGCCGAGCCGCGCTCTAATCGCGCCACACCTGTCAAGCTGAGTCTCATTATCTGTGTACCAAGGGCAAACCTCATTTTGTCAGGAGTGGTTTTCCAAGAACTAACAACTGCCTGGGGAAGCATACAGGACTGTCGGCCAGTAGACGAGTCACTTAATTACCAATCAGAGCGGCGSAAGCGAATTCCTAATGTTCTTTAGTACCGACCCAGCTAATCACCGGGATGTGCGTCTCACCTTATCAGGGTGCCCGGACCAACCATTCATTTCCAGCGTGAATCTAATTCACCCTCTTCCCTGAGCTCTGATAGGCTGGGGTGGATCCTGGTGCTCGGGACACGGCTATTCATCAGACGCACGCACCGGTGTAAGCGATGCGATCGCCTCTTCCCCTTCCCGTTATCAGCTGATAACGGGGTGGCGCTTGGCAGGGGATGGTCACCTCCGGGGTGACCTCGGGGCTCCCTCTGAGCGCGTGTGCACACATGCAAACAGCTCCGTACAACAAACGCAGGGCTGACCTTGGAGTGGATTATATTTCGAAAGCCATGTATACACATTACCTAAGCCCTCAGAACTTCCCCATGGGATAAATAGTATTATCCTTACTTTACATATTGGGAATGGAGACAAACTTCTGGCCTGTGACAAACAGATTTAGCTCTCCGCAGAGCAGTTGAGGAGTGCTGTGTCCTTGGGGGAACTCCTGAAGGACTCAGGGCCGCTGTGGGGACTTCACTTTCCCTGGAGTCTGGGAACATCTCTTCATCATTGCAGCTTAGCATGTTTGTAATTAAAACAAGTGGGAATTAGGAAATGCTGAAAGCTCATTGTTCTACTCCCCAGGAGCTGATCGTGTTGGGCTCTCCCTGAGCCCACTCTGAGCAGTACCACTTAAAAAGAACAACACGCTGGGATGCAGGCAGGCTCCAGTTCCACATCCAGGTGAGGTGCCTCTGGCTTGCACTGCCTGTCTCAGATAACCAAGGTTGCAGGAAGGGGCTGGTGAAGGCATCATTCGAATTGAAGGGTTTCCCAGACCAGATAATCAGACTATACTTCGTTTCCTTATTGCCATGTATTTTTAGTAATACTGGTCTCCATACAGAACATACTGCTGTTTTTAGAATGTTGATTCTTTCTTCCTCTACTTGCAGATGGCAAATGATAGGCAAAAAACGCCATGCAGGAAAGTTTTGCTTAGCATGTGCTAAGCTAACCAGGGTGGCAGCATTCTGAAATTCTGGACTCCTAATAGATAYTGGAAAATCCAAAGTGACTGCCCGCCAAAAGAGATTTTGCATTTCATTTATTGCTGAATAGCTGCAGAAATCAAAAGGTCTGTTCACCACAGATGTAAAACGAGCAAAAAGCTCCATAAAGACTGAAAAATAAAATAAGCAGAACCTTTTCCCCCTTCTCAGAAAAGCCATCACCACCATCATCAAAAAAAATGGTAGAAGAGATTTATGAGATTATTCTGTTAGGTGAYGTATCAGCTTCTTCTTGCCTGATGGTTGGACGCATGGAGGGGTGTTTGACAGCAGATATCCACAGGGTATTATCTGAACTTTCTGTTTGGGACCACTCCTGGGGTGATGCTGGGTGATTTGGAGGTGTGTGGGGTTATTTTTAATTATTTGTATCTTTATTTTGTATAGTGGGAGTGAATTGTCATGCTCTGAAATGACAGCTGCCCTCACCTGCCACCAGTGTTCCGAGCGATTAAGCAGAGTGAACTCTTTAATTCTCGCCAAATTAATGCAAACAAGAAGGAGATGAGAGCGGGAAGAGGAAAAGTGGAGAGAACCCCAAGTACCCAAACATCTGTGTCTTAGTGTCATTCATTTCCCTTGTGCCACAGTTTATCCACCGGGGAGGAGATTATGGCAGGCAAATGAAAATGAGGACAGACACTGTCAGAGTAAAACTGTCCCCAGAGCAGTTTGTGAGCAGCAGGAGCTGGGCCCAGGTCAGCAGGATTCAATCCATGTGGATTCCTATTCTCTGTTGAACTATCACAGTTCCAACAAGATAGTACAGCACRGGAGGCTCCCTGCCAGGCTGGGAACTCCTCTTAATATTTAGCTCTGGGGACACACATCACACCAGATGGATGCTTACTGGAGAAACTACTGAGGAATGGTGGATTCAGCAGCTACGCACCACTGTTAAAATACTCCTGTCTTGCCCTGCATTTCCTTTCTTAAGGTCCAGTCTTGCAGTTAAACATGTTGAAGTCAAGCTTACTATCAGTCTGTACAAAGAATAAGATCTAATAAGATCTAACATAAGATCTAATAAGATCTAATAAGATCTATTAATCTAATAACATCTAACATTTCACCTCAGTTTAAGGCAGCCATTCCTACTTTGCTGACAGGTCTTTGCACAGCCAAAATTAGTGGAAAGCAGCAGAAGGAATCAAAGCAATGAGCTGACAAAAAAAGAGGGCCTGGGATAGCCAGTAAAACAGAAATGAGCCTTGTAGCAGAGGAAAAACCAGATGCTTTGCTTTGATTGTTCATCTTCAGTCTCATTATGACTTTCAAGCTGTCATGTTACTTCAGCTTTATTGGGTTTGGTTTCTTTTCCCAACTTTCAATGCAGATGATGTCCTGATTGCTCTATTCTCAGGCCAAGTACAGCCTGACCTCTCCCTTTAGTGCAGTAATGGACATTCATCTCCCCCTTATGCAGGCAAAAGGTGAAGAAGAGGTCAGCAGCCCTAATAATTGCATCTTGGACCTCTTTGTTGGTATGGTTATGTGATCTTTTGTTTTCTGTTTTATAACCAACAAGCTCTCAAAAACCTTCTGGCCACACTCAAATTTCGCAAAACTGATAATTTTAGCTGGGGGGAAACTCTTGGTATTGCCAGTCTTTTGTTTTTAGTGGGGGGAACTTTTATAAAATGTGTAATTCCTAATCCAACTGACCCACATCTAAAACTCTAAATGCATTGAGTCGAAATATTGAATTGGAAGTAGTTTGATGCAGTCAAGTATCTGGTCGAGCCATAGCAGTATTTTGAGCCAGATGYGGTTAGGATGCTTCATGCCCCTGTGCTCTTTATGGCCCATTACTATCCATATTTTTTCTTTTGACCTAACACATGATAGGATCTGTGGGGTCTCTTGGGAATGGCTTCCTGAGAGGGAGGGGTGGGAGGGACACCCAGCTGTGACACCTGGGAGGSAATGGGCAGCTCTCGCTTGGCTCGTGTTGCCATCCTTTGTTACAAAAGCAAGCTCCCCAGCTCCTTTCCTTTTCCTTCCTCTGCTTGCACCAAGAAATAAACATTCCAGGTGTTTCAGAGCTAAGATTCTCACTCTTTTAACTTTTTTTTCATTTGTACTGGAGGTAGACTTTGTGCCTCCATAACAGTAGCCAGATCTAGAGATGGTGGTGGAAGTTCTCAAGTTGAACTCATTCTACATTTCAGTGTCATCGGTTGTTAATGCCTCTTTCGACTTTTAAGGGCTTTGGGGATTGAGATATAGAGGATATCCAAACCATATATCTTAAATGCTCTCACTCTCTGTGATCTCTGTGATTGTTACATCAGAAGTGCCTAGCACAAGATGTTGTTGAGTCCCAAGGGAAGGACAGATGAACAGTAAGAAAAGAGTTAAGATTTGACCAAACTTTCTTAAATTTCAAACACTTGGGCTTATTCTTCTCATCCTCTCAAGACCTTCGGGGAAGTAATTCTTGAGGTTTAACAGAAAGAAGTGTCTGATCATTCTCTTCATATCAGCCAGGCCTCAAGTCATACACAATATCCCAAATGCAGCTTTGTGTACATATAAGAAAAGGAGCTGTTGCCTTTGTCACGCAGCCCAGAATTCTGTTTGATTTTCTTTTTGGTTGCGGCATTTTCCCTTAACCACACACTTAATCTGATGTGCATTATCACTCCCTGATCTCATTACCTCCTTCCTTGAACTGGCATGTTGCTTGAACTGTCTTAAAGGGAAGAATGCCCTTAAATGAGTCAGTAATTCAATACCAATAATAACTTTATGTATTTTTCTGGGTTTTTCTAATGTCCTCATGAGAGCTTAGGCAGTCCTGTGCTCATGTTACCTATTGAGAGTGACCTGGACAGGGTTTTGTTGGTTGGTTGGTTGTTTTTTTTCCCACAACAGCTCTCTAGTGTATGGAATTGAAGCCAAGGGCTGTGATGCTCYGAGCAGTGGCTTGGTGGTACAGGGCCAGCGCTTTCCGGGAAGACCAGACTTCCCACCCACACTGCTGCACCTATCCACAGTAAACCTGAAACCTCTCGGAAACCCTTGGCTTTCCCGGCGCTGCCTGTTTGCTTCCTGTACAGTCAGATGGCCTGACCCTTTCCCAGAATACTGGGTTTATCCTGCCTAAACTGCCCAACAGTGGTTGTGCTATACCAGATGTACAAAGTAGGGATGCTGGAAAGTTTGTAACTCTTCTCTGACACGAGGAGATATTGAACATACTTCCAAATGTGGAGAAAAATAAGGTGTTTTTTAGAAAATGCTGTGGTCTGTAACGCTAAATATAGGCAGAATGATAACAGAAAGAAGGTTCTATAGGTTTTGCCAAGCTCGCTGGCTTAAATAATTCTCTCATTCTCTATTTAATGATTGACAGGCATGCTTCATGACACAAAAAGTAATTTTTAAGAGGAGACTTTTAATCTCAATTTTTTTCATCCAGAAATCAACAGAATATCAAAATATTCACAGTACCTTAGTTTTTCAAATATATGATACAGTTTTATCTTTTTGGGTTTTTTAAATTTTAGAGATGCCACTGTGACATTCAGGTGCATTGTAACTTGGAAAAAAAAAAAACCCAAAACAAACCAAACAAACAAATTAAAAAAAAAAAAAAAAACAAACACAAAAACTCACCCCCCCGAAAAAAAAAACCACAACAGAAAACCCCCAACAATAAAAGCTTGTGTCCTTAGGAAATGGTGGAACTAAGGACAGCTGCTAATTTGTGGGCACTCTGAAAAAAAGCTGTGATCCTGGAACAAACATTGTTTTAATGTAAGAGGCAGAAGGGCAGATCTCAGATTTATAAAGAAACACTGGCCCATTTAGATCTCTGTTGCTTGAAAAAAACTTATTAAAATACATGTGGAGAAAAGGGAAGCTGGCTCCTAGGCAGAACTGCACACACCAAGTTCCAGTGCAGAGTGAATTTTCATTCTGAAATTGTTCTCTGTTAAATGACACCAAAGCTAGAGGTTTGTGTAATGGAAACAACACTGGTCTTGGATAAATTCAGGAGTGGGTGCCATCCTAGCAGAAAGCCAGGTTTTTACTATATCTCTTTATGTACAGAGCATAAATCACTCCTCTTGAGGACCATGTGTCCTTTTGTCCCAGAGGTGAGTGCAGGATGCTCTGTGACAAATGGCTCCGTGGCTGCTGAGGCAGCGCGGGTAAAGCCTCTCGCGGCGTCCCAGAGATGTGCTCCAGCCTCCAGACAGCCCCTGGCCAGGGGCCAGCGGTCCCTGTCAGGGGCTCTGTCCAGTGTCAGGAGGCAGCAGCAGCAGGCAAACACGTGGGCAAGACACAAACACTCTCTTGTGTGCCACGGGCCAGAGGGGCTACTGTGCTTCACCCACCCTTCGGGCCTGCCAGCCCTCCATCAACCACAGCTATGCTCTCCTTTAAAGAACAAAACCTGGGGACATCTCTCAATGGCATTGGCTTTCCAGAAGCACAAAGAATACCCACAAGGCATTTCCAGAGATCCTTAAATGTGGTTGTAGCCCCAGATGGCTACTCTTGTGGAATCCAAATCCTGCTGGAATCAGAGACCTTTTCATGTAGAAGAATGGTTGAAATGGGCTTTTGGTCTTACATAACCTCTCCCTGTCTGTCCTGAAAACAGCCACTTGTGCAGTGAGCCCCTTGCTCCACACTCAGTTTAATCCAAGCAGCTTTTAGGAAATTCACTTAGTGATCTTGTARTACGAGCTGTACATGTTGACCTATATGGCAAAGAGTTACATCATTTTTTCTTCAGTATAATAAAACATCTTAAACCTATAAGCGGAATCCTACTTTTCCTCTCTTGAAAAAGACTCAATAGCCTGACCACACGAGGTATTTTTGTTGCTGAAACAGAAATTACTTTGTTTCAGGTGCTTTTCCCTTGCCTCTTGTAGAAGCAAAAGTCCAAACACATCAAAGCCTACCTAAATTTATCTGCCCAGTGGCTGGGAGGGAGAGAAACCCAAAATCCAGAGTGCAGCTGGGATGAAGTGTGTGCTGTGAGCACGATTAAATGATTGTGAATGATGAAGATTGTCTCTGTTTACTATGTGTTCCATCATAAAGCTTTATGGAAAACATTCCTGGAGAGGAATAGGTGAACAAGATATTCCTAACATGACCACTTCAGGTTCAGAAGTTCAGCTTTAATATGAACATTGTGGATTTTTTTCTTCACACTCAAAGAGATACTTCTTTCTTATTTAATATAAAATTTGCTCAGCAGACAGTGCTAGAATGGTCTGTCCTTACTTCTGCTCAGAGGATGAATGCTCATCTCCAAACTTGAGAAAGATGTTGAACTAGGAATGTACCACCTCCTTTGCACAGGTAAGGAGGAAGCAAGGAGGGCAAAGCTCACAGGCCACACAGAAAAAACCTTCCTGAGGTGCAGAATGGCCACTCTTGACCTGCCTCTGCTAACTATAAAGAGCCACATCAAGAAAGCGACAAAAAAACCCATCCATTTCTTTATTGGATTAATGCAAATGGAGAGCAGCACCAGTATTAAAAGACATTTGAGTGCTTAACAATGAAATGATGTTCTCTGTCTTTGAAGCTGCATTAGATGCCCACGATCCCATATCTCCAAGAGTTAACGTTCCTTTACCAACCTGGCCTCAAGCACCAGCCAGTGCAATGCTCTTGACAGATGTTCTGATGTTTCCTGTTGGTATTACATCTAGTTTATCTAAAGAGACATTTTCCACTTACTTGATAAATGTGTCTGCTCAAGGGCAGACTGAAGAAGTTATCTAAATATATATTTTCAAGATGACTAGAAACCTTTTGCATACTTCCACTTCTTCCAGCCCACCTTGAAGCTCAGAGAAGCTGGATTTTTTGCAGGAATTATTAAATTTGTGTGCGTTTTCTCTTTTCTCTCAATTGATAACCTGAAGGCCCAAGGATGGAAGCAGGAATTGCAAGCCACTTATGGGAACACAAGACTGGTGCAGTCAAACAGCAGCCACCTGTTCTAGTGTAATTTTCTCTCTCATCTGTGTGCTAAAGTCTTTCCTGAAGCTCGGTGTGAGCAAGATGAGAGAGGAGCAAAAACATGTTTACTTTTTGGTTTTGGATTTTTTTGTTAAATGATCCTTAGGGAATGCAGGTAAAAATCTGGATTCAAATTACACTAAAAAGTTGACATGCTTAAAACAATTCTTCCAAGCATAATAAATCCATAAAATATGCAAACATCTCTTATACTGCCCAGAAATATGGGAGAAGGGAGCACTTACTGAATGACCAGGAATTGCACTTTTAAGTGCGTTTTGCATGTTTCCTATTATGTAAGAAACATATGGGAACAAGACTGAAATTTCTTATGAATCTAACCCATAAAATCTAATCCTGGCAATCATTTATCAAAAGACATTTTTTATAGAACAACATTGCAGACCTGGATGAACTGTCCTTCTGGTGCTTCATCCGCTGTGCTTTCAAGTTAACAAAGAGAAGGATTATGTTACAAAATAAACAAGTCTCCTAATGAATACAAACTATTCTCAACTGTGCTGATAACAAATAGGCCAAGGTTAAAGAGCTAAATAAAGCATGTTGCCCTGAAATGCAGTAATGACAATTGTGACTTATCATGATCCGTTAAACAGAGCTGCTCTTTTCTTTTTTTCCTTTGGGGAATTTGGCAAAAAAGATTGGTTTTGCAGCCTCAGAGCTGTACCACCGCTACAGTCACTCCTGGTCTTGTTGGCATGATAAATTAGCTCACATAGGCAAGGGATCATTTTTGGCATTCACTAAATCACTGTTTCAGGTCCACTCCTTTTGCTTGTCGCCCTAGGCTTTGCAACTTTTTCTGCTGAAGAAGCCAGAAGAACAGGGTGAAGAGTAGCAGGAAAGAGACAGCAAGAACAAAACTTTGTACATTGGAGTGTCTTCAAGGTTGCAGCTATTTGATATATACTTTATGGGGATGCAAGCCTTGTGAGTATATATGTATGTACAGTTTGCTTTCRGGATGCTTTAAATCCCATTTTTTTACAGTGATAAGAAATGAGTAGTTAGTCCTACTGAGGACAATTCTGTTCAGGAGCCATTAGAGCACGTCATCCTGGTTCTGCATCCTGACAGCACTTGCTGTTGACTTCACTGGGACTCAGAGCAGGAAAAAAGGCTGCACAGGAAGACCCACAACTCCTTAAAATTTCAGGGGGAACCATAATAGTGATGGTAATGTTACTGCAGTCACAAGAGGTGTATTTTTCTCTGTTTTTCTCCAGAGCTGGTCTCCGAGCTGTGTGTCCTCCTGTAGCAGCCAAAGGCACAGTGGATATTTGTTACAGGAGGAACAGAATCATACAAGCAGGGTATTTTTTTACTTTGGCTCCATTCAGTGCTTTGGGCTTGGAAGATGGGTTATTTTCTCAGGCCTGCCACAGACTGCCTCTGTATACTGGACAGAGATGGATATTGCCACAGTGGCATCACCACATGTGACACAGGGGCATGTGGCACACAAGGGAGCTAAAATACCCCTAATCTCCCTCCACTGACATGGATGAGCCTGATTACACATCATCTGTAGGTGCTTCCAAACCTTATCTATGACTGGATATGATAATATTCCTCCTTTCCTACTCTGTGACTGTCATGTCTATTTAAACTGGAAATTCCTTAGGACAGTTTGTGACCTTTGAGTTTTGTGTATCTTGTACAGTTAACCGTGAGATTAACAAGGGTGTTTGGGTGCTTTTAAAGGAATATGACAGTATATGTCTCCCCTCCTATGAATATCTCCTACCCATTCAGAGCCTGGGGTAATTAAGCAGTGATTCTAGACAGTCCTGTCCTGACTGTTTTTTGTTCATTTACTTTACTGTGTTTCGTGGATTGTTCTTTCTGGTCAGCAGACACAAAACCAAGTAGCTGTTTTCAGCAGGATGTTGTGTTCCTTTTGCTGTTGTCATAAACTGGCAGCATGCTTGACTAGACCACTTTTTGATTTACAAAGTGCTCTAGGAATCATCAGAGAAAATATGCCACAGAAAGGGATGTTATAACGATGATGATATGATTATAGAAATCTGGTTCTCTTAATTGCTCTTTGCAAGTTACAGAACAATTGGGAAGTAACTTTGAAATTACATGAAATTTGAGACAAGGAATTTTTAGAAGGCTGCATTGTCCTGTACTGGATTTCATTCAATGAATTTGTAGAAGGAAGAAAAGTCACACTAACAGATTTCAGTTTCTGGATACAGTATATCATTTTAGATTAATGCTTTTAACATTTCAAGGTGCCATTTTGGAATACAATGATCTATGGTATTCATCAATTTCAATATCTTTTGTTGTAAATTAAGAATAGTACCCCCCAAAGCTCTCAAATCAAATTTGTCATTTGAAATAATAAAAGTAAAGTGTGTCACTCTGACTGACCATATTTCATGTCACCTTTTCTGATTCTCCCAGCTGTGGTACTGCTGTCATTGTTATTAGAAGAGATGGCACAAAACCAAAACAAAAATAGAGAGGTTGTAAAATATGTACAACAATAAAACACTTGGGTATTTTCTACCTTGTCTGGAGAATTCACCTGGAAATAGTAATCAAGGCCACCACATTGTCCTGAAAACATTTTCTAAATCTCTTGTACTATTTGGAGACTCCAGGTATCTCAGAGTAYGACTGCAGTATTCCCTGTATTCCCAGGTCATCCTTGCCTGTGACTCTAGTCAGAATGCTTCCTTCTGTGCTGAGCTTAACTATGTTTGTCAAAATTTTTGCTCCACTCCAGCATTTGCACTGTAAGCTCTTTGTGGCCAATTTCTATTATAAATTTCTATAGTCTTTCAGGGACATTTTTCTCTGAGCTGTTAAGCAGGAGCAAGGAATAGCTTTCCATTGTGTTGTGGGCACCTGCCCTCAATGGATCTTGACCCTGGAGTAGAATTTCTGCTGTTTCTGACGATTTTGATCTACAGTTGTGGAAATTCACCCTGGTGTGATACCACTTTTTCTATAATGTTCTTCTCTACTAGGGTTTCACCCCTGGTATTTGGTCACTGCTCTTAGGGAGGATAATCCAACCTCTGCTAACATACAAAAAAATCTGGCTTCAGTCCTGTGCTTCCAGCTGAACAACATAACCTTGGCAGTAAAGGGCAGTGAAGTACCAAAAAGTGTAAATTTTCGTAGAAGATGCCTAACCCCCTTCACTTGCCATTCCATGATCTGGAATGGGTTTGAAGCCTTTCAGAAAACAGCTGGAGAGTAATTTTCTCCAGCAGTCACAGCATCCAGCCTCTAATTGTGACACCATTCCTATGTTTCCCTGAAAAATGCATTGATTTCTTGAAATTGTGATAATCTGCATTCACCCCATGTCCTCAGTAGTGTTTGGATAATTGTGACTGAACTCTGAAATGCATTTCTTATTAGCCCTTTCATTTTAATGGAGCATAGAGAAAGAACAGTAGCATGAGACTCCAGTTTTAACCCCRTACTTTATAGAAGGTTGTGTTTTTTCTACCATGTTCACCACTACTTCACAGTGCTTGTCATGAAGCTGGATTGATATTGTGCTGCTTCTGTTCTTATTTGGTATGTGAATGAGGTGTCACAATTTCATTGCCTTGTGTACTGTGTGCACCATATCTATAGAAATATCTGCATGTTATATACGTCTCAGAAAGAGTAGGGATAGAGGCATGGAATGTAAAGTATCTTATACTCTCTCAGCTTACCAAACTCTGTTCAAATGGAATTGTTGCCTCTGGCTTTTTACTTAAGCTCTTGCAATACAACCCAAAAAGTGGAGCTGATTTGCAAAGATCCTGCTCAGCATTCTTACATTGCCAAATGTAAAYAAACTATTTAGTCCAATTACTGGCAGAAAAAATTCCTGCTCAACACAGCTCTCTTTATTTTAAATGAGACAGGCATATTATGCCCTTACACATTTATTTTTTAATAGAGCTATCTAAGTATGCCTATGGCCCTCATCACCACCATATGGAAGTGCTTCCAAAGTGCTTAATAGAAATTACAACAACAACCTCTTTTTCAGTGATGAACTGAAGCTCTGCAAATCATGCTCTTTCCCCAGGTTCTTCTGCAGGAAGGTCAGCAACCTCCATTTCCTTCTTACGCCTCTCCTCGCCTGCCCTTGGGAGTAGCCATCTCCTTTTTGGCTTTCATTACTCCAGCCAAGGTAAATAATAGAGAGACCTTGTTATTAATGTTCTCATTTAAAAATCTATTATGGTATTTAGAATGATGAGGTCTGACTCTAAGTCAAGGGAAGATTAATTACATGACACTAGTGAAAACGGGATGTGACAGTCTTCGGACTGATACGACCAACTGTCCCAATAAATCTGAGCTTGCACAATTGCCATAGCAAAGTGTGCACCATGTGCCAGCATTCAAAATCTCCCTCTCKAGTCACAAGCAGTTACCAGAATGTCACTTAATTATCTCTTTGAGGCATTACTATGGCAAGAGGACAAGCATTTCTTAATACATTCCCAGGGAGAGGGATGCAAGGAACATCTCCTTGAAAGAAAATATACTGTTGACCCAACCTTCTCTTTTTCATTCTGTTCCTTTTAATTTTTGGTACCAAGAGTAAAATGTGGGAATGGTACTGGCTTGCAATCCTAATTCATAAAATAGTTACACCTCTTACAAGGCAGGTACTGCTCTTACTGTACTGTCACCTCATCTTTTAGCACCTGTTGCTCCAAAAGCTGTGTCCTAATGGTCAGCAGTTTTCCCACACTGGGTTTTGGCCTGTAGACACCAGCATAACCTAGGATCTGCCTCTGGAAAAAGTTGCCGTTTCCTCCTTTAGCAGTTATTGGTGGCCAGGTTTAAACACACTGAAGTTTATATGTATTTATGTAACTGTAAATAAACTCTTGGTTTATGCAGTCTGTGAAGAGCAATCAGCTGGCTCAGCACATCGCAGTGTGTGGAGCAGCAACAGCAACAACAACTTTCATGCCTCTAATGCCAGGGGACTTTATCCCCAAAGTCCTCCAGCAACCTGTCTAAAAATGCCTGTTAAGAATTGCTCCACTTAAGCTTCATGCCCTTATTTAGCTGCCAGGTGAGACAAAACCAATTTGTGTGGCTGAGCAGGCAGACACTCAGGGTAGGCAAAAAGGATGATGAGAAGGGGAGAACTGCCCATGGGTGGGAAGCTCTTTTCAGAGCTATCAGAACCATTTGTGGGTCTGATGGATGCTCCTCTCCAACCACCACGTCAGACTGCCCGCTCTGCAGATGTTGACTTCCTTCCTTTCACTTGTGCTGGATGTCACATTAATTTGTGCATGGCCACAGTCTGACTCCAGGGGCAGAAACCTGCACCGTGGGGACAAGGGCAAGCAGTTTGCATGCATTTATTTATCTCCAAGAGGATGAATAAAGGTAAAGAAAAGCACCCCGAGCAAAAATGAAAATTAGCATTGGTTTTGTCTTAACAACCTCAGGCAACTGAGACCTGGCTCCAGCCTGCTCCCAGCTGCACCGAGGCAGCTCTCCAGGCCCCCAAGCTCTGCAGTGCCAGTGTTGCTCCAATGTGGCCTCTAACTCCATCCCCAGCACCAGCAGTGCTCCAAGACACGGAGAAGTTTTGTCTCCTTTGCTGTACTAAATTTCCCTTATTGTGGCTAGGGGAGCCTGAGATGAACAAGACAGCTTGGAGAAAAATATCTATATTTTTAAAATCTGAAAAGTGTCGCTGATCACAGTGGGGAAAGCAGCCGATACCTCTAAAGCTCAAGTAACAGCTCATGTTGGAGCTAGGTCTTGAAAGCTGAGAAAGACAGTGTTTCAGCAAATTACTTCTAAAATAATTTTGATTGCACTTGTGTTTGTAAAGTAAGCATTCACTGAGTGAACAATATCTTAATTCAGCAGCCATCCCCTTGCTCTCTTCTAAAAGTATTCTCTGTTTATGAATATTATTTGCAGAAAATTAAAAGAAAAAGGAGATACCTCAATTACACATGAACCTTTGCATTTGAATGACAGGGGTTTCAGTTCAGGTTTCTCCTTTGAAAAAGGTCCCATGGCTTTTTGTCCAATGTGGATGTTACAAGAGCAGAAGGGTATCAGCACCTGATGGAAGGGAGGGAGATCACTGCCTTGCACAGTTCTAGAACTCATGTATTAGATATAAGTTCTCTTGATTTATTGAAGTGCACTGACCTAAAAGCTTCACAGAATATTTACGTCTAGAAGAGACAAACTTTCTGGTCATCGCCAAGTAAAGATGCAACATTAGATGAGCGTGTAATTGCTTAGTAGTAATCAAATTAGAATTTAGGGATCTCGTGACAAAATTAGCTGGAAAGAACTAAATTTTCCAATAAAGTTTTTGAAGCAGTATATAAAATCCGAGAGATTTTTTCACTGGATTTTTTTACTCTGGCAGTCAAGAGAAGGATGAGGATCCACGGAGCCTTGCAGGGTGTGCAGTGACCAACCACTTCCTGGCAGAGCTGATGCTCCAGTGCAGCTGGGAACCACGAGCAAGCTCAGCATTTTAATTAGGGATGGATTGCAGGTCCAGACTCAATGGCATCTGAACTGTGCTCATATCCTGGCACAAACTGCAAAGCAGAAGGGAACTTTCTCTCTTCTACTGACCCCCAAACCTGCAAAGGTGCCTGTATTCTTTAGCTCCATCTACTGGCACTTGGCACAAACTGGATGTGTGTACGTACAAATCCAAGTGTTCCTGTACCAAAAGCAACAAATAGCTTCCTACAAATTGCCCATCTGGTAGATATGATTATCTTACTTTTAAACAATAATGAATTATTATTATTTTTGTAATCTCTATAGGGTGTGGTCTATAATTTCTCAGAGGATGAGACTACTCTGGAAATGTGTTACTGGATTACAAATGAATAATTGTGTGTGTGTGGCAATATGCAGTTATCGTTCCATGCACGTATAATTGAAACATCATTTAAAAAAGCCATAATTAAGTCTTTAGCAATACCCAGGGGATGCAAGTTGTTTCTATTCCCCTTTCAAAAATGAATGAGCAAAATCTGACCAAAGAATCCTGGCTCCTATTTGCCTCCTCTGCTTGCTATGAGTCTTTTCCTCTTCACATGTTGACAGAGACCATTGGATTGCTCTTTCCTGTGACAGATTTGGGAATAATGCTGTAGGTAACTTTTTTCTTGTTTTGCATTTCCATCACTATACATATAATTTTCTTTATAATATTAAGTTTCTTTAAAGCCTTTGCATAAAAATGGAGTAATAATAATAATTATTAAAAGCAGGTAAAAACGTAAGAAGATGCCTACAGCATAGATTTTAAATCCTTTTTTAAATAAGGGAAAATGTATTTTTCATGCATGAAACATTATAAGATGTTCTTCTCCAGTATTTTTTCAAAGGCTAGCAATTGAAGGGTGCTGGTTTGCATTCATCACTTACAGCAATTGTAGATCTGCATCCAGACTCCTATGGAGATTTCTTTCCTTAAACTGCTTCTGCCAGCTTTCATTTTTCATACTACTCATATATCACTATTTAGTGTAATGGGAAAACTCTGAAGGAACAATCCTTAGTTTTTAAATAAATAAATAAATCATCCAAGCCAAAACAGACTTGCCCCTATTCAGAAGGGATCAGTGTTCAGGAATATACTCATTCGTATAAGTATACTTTTAATCAAACTTTTTCCATATGACTTCAGAAATAATTGCCTCCTTTAAAATAATAATGAGAAAGGAAACAAAACATAGCACCATAAGCAATCACTTATTGTGGAGCGACTGCAAGACAACAAGTTCTGCCATAACTTTCCATAATCATTCTCTGATGGTTGCAATTTATTTATTCAGTTTTAAATGAAGGGCATCAACATTTATCAAATAAGACCAAAGTATGTAGGAAATATTTGTTGGATAAGAAGAAAAAAACCTGAAGGTGTTCCACACATTTTCAGCTAACATGATTTATACATGTTTCTGTTTTTAATGTTGAGGGAAGTTGGATTCAATAGATGATTTGTTTTCCATTGGGAAATCCCAGTTACAGCAGCGACTCAGTAATCCTGCTTTCCGTACAATAAATGCACAGCTTGCCTGTGGGAAGTTGAGAAGAATGGGATTTTGGCCTAAGCAAATTCAACAGCAAAACACCCACTGTCTTCACTGGGACCTTCATTTCAGTCGGAATAGTCAATATTTTAACTTATTTCCCACATGGGCAAGGCACTCTGGCCTTGTGAGTCTGTAAGAGAGTGATCCAAAACCCCATTGATCATGGAGGTTAGGATCAGTCCATGCTATTCCTTCACCAGGCTTTGGCCACAGCCTAATTTGCAGTCAGCTAATCAACAGTTAAAAGAAAAAAAATATATCTCACTACCTAATGAACAGAAATGGCAGTGGCAGGTACATGGGATGAGAGGAACACCTGAGAGCCTGAGGTGGATTTGGAAGTCCATGTAGATGGTCACAGGGCTGCAAAGAGCACTGATGGAGACAAGGTGAGCTTGAATGAGGAAAATACCAACATCTGAAAGACAAAAGGACTGCTGAGTGAAGCACAAATAGGTGAAAGAAATTGTGCATACACGTGTTTCCATTTCAGTCAGTTTTACCAATTAGAGGGTGTTTTTTGCAGATGAGTCAATATCGTGAGGGTGTATTAATATGGTAATGGTGAGATGCAGGAGCTGTAGCTGGCTGTGACTTTGGGGGAAGTGAGACAGAAATGTCAATTCAATCATGCTTGTGAATTTAGCAGATTTACATCTTTGAATAAGAAACCTCCAAAAAACAGTAAGCAGAGGGTTTTTTCTCTTCAATCAAATTTGCATATCATTTGGCCAATTATGTGCTGTAATATGAAGGCAAAATGCCTCTTGTTTCTGGAGTCAGGTAAAAAAGGTCACATTGCCCTAAATATGTCCCACCAGCCTAGAGCAGCCAAGCAGGTGAGTGAAGCCCTTCAGCAGCCAAGTGGGGCCATGGAGATGACAATCTCAGGCAGAAAGGGGCTTTTCTTAGGAGTGGGGGTTATTTTATTTAAATACTGCAGAGAAATGAGAATTGCACGTGTAGCATGAGCTCCCTGCTAGCTGATTCCAAGTCCAAATTGACCTTTCTGTAGCTTTCCCTCACTGTTTATCCAATTCTCTTTGTCTTGGGTCTCCCGAGTACTGGCATGACTGACACCTGCCAGGAAAGATACACTGGCAAAGGCACGTGCTAGCCACCGATTCCTGCCCATCAAGATCTGTTCCGGGTCACCTGTGCAGGCTGGTGACAGGAGCATGGGATGACAAAAGCCGTTTTACTCCTGCTCAAGGACAACCATTCTTCCCCGCTGAGATTACCAACCCCCAGCCCAGTGCAATCAATATCAGGAAATACACTGTAATCTCTCCGTGAATATAAGCACCCTTTGGGATGTGAGCTGGTCAATGCACTTTGATGTATTCCTAGAAGAGYAAAAGGTTTAGAACCAAAGTGCATTGTCTGGTTCCCAGCTCACAGGCAGCTTCTGACATTTAAGGGGCACTTTATACCTGCTAATCTACTTGACTCTTGAATCTGTGGAAAAATTGAAAGTTAGGTAAGTTTTAAAGAGATTTTTCTTATTTGCTCACAGACCAAGAACTGAATAGATTCCCTAAATCTAGGAAAGGCAGTGAATTAAAATAGGACCATTGTGTCTTTGCTGGGAAGACCTGTTTTTAAACTGAACTTGATACTTGCTGTCACTTTTTCATTTTAATTTCCCAAATTAGCAAAAATTCCAGCAAGAACTGTCTCATTTTTCTCCTGTAGCATTATTTGACATATAGAAGTAACTTTCATCTCTGCTTGCTGTAGAACAAAACCTAATTTTACAGTGTTGTCCTAGAGGCGGCAGCAGAGTACATAAGAAACAAAAAAGCTAACACACAAATGGGCAAAGTTGTGTTTGGTGCGTAGTTAATCTATATAAAGTCTCACTAAAGGGTTTTACTGGAATAAAGGGCTCACATAAAACCCAAGAAGGAATATTGGCATATCTTTGAAATAGGTAACAGGGTGAAAATAATACTAATGTTATTGCATGTTCTGGATCTAAGGGAAATAAGTTGACCTAAAAAAAAAATCACTTGTTGGAGAGCACTCATGGAAGGAAACTGTTTTCTATATCACAGATTTAGGGAAAACCCAAACTACTTGCATAGAGCTATAGAGGCAGTTGGGTCAGCAAACTTTAAAACAACTGTGAGGCTCGTGACACATTAATTGAAATGTGCTGTCCAGTGCAACCATTTAGCAATTTATATAAATATTAAAGCTTTTGGGGTTTACTGTCAGTCTTTGTTTCTGAATGAGAAATTTATACAAAACACATGTTTCAAACTGCCACTGAGTACATGTTCAGAAGGATGTGGCCACTGAACTATACCAAACTTTACTCAGTACAATCATTTGATGAACAGGAGATTCTTCTGTTAATAATGTCTCTTTTCAGTAATACCCCAAAGCTGGCAAAAGTGCTGTTGTATTGAGATGGGAGGAACAAAGTCTTAAAGCATGGTTCCATTGAAGTCATCGGTAATTTTTCACTGGCTTCAGTGGAACCAGGATTTTGCCAAAATTATCAAATGTTTTCTGAAGTCTTTCCATTAATTAATCTGCAATTAGAAATAAATCATCTTGTAAAAGTAAGCTGTGCACAGAACCCACACTGCCATAAACTTCAGATCTGACTCCAGGTTCCCCAGCTTCTGGGGACTGCTCAGCTCCAGGATTTTGGTTTCTTTTCTTCTGATGCCTAGCTGAGGTGTTAACATGACAAAATTATCATGTCACTTCCATTATTTATATTCAAAAGCCATGTGTCAGTCTCAGTTTATCTGACCATTTGTATCATAGGAGTTCCCAGAAGCCTCCAGCCACAGCGAGAACATCGTTATGAAGGGCACATTGGCTTGGTCTGCTCTGATGGAAAATAAGGTCCCCTGAGCTCAGCTGACCACCCCTAGGCCTGTCCGTGGTGCATCTGCTGATGGGTTGTGCCTGGCAGGGACGTCTGTGTTTGTGGAATGTGCCCAGGCAGGGAGGTCTGTGTTTGTGGAATGTGCCCAGGCAGGGAGGTCTGTGTTTGTGGAGTGTGCCCAGGCAAGGAGGTCTGTGTTTGTGGACTGGTGCCTGAGAGCTGCTCCAAAGACCAAGTCCATACCCTCTGTGTCTGGTCACACTCAGCAGCATTGTGGACACCACTGCTGCACCTCAGAGGGACACCCGTGGCAGCTGGGCCCACGGGTGTACAGGGTAAGTAAATGGATGTACAAAGCTCTGGGAGAAAGGAGAGGCTCAGGCTGACCAACGCCCTGATGCTTCCATGGCCCTGTCTGCTTGAAGGGCGTCACAGGCTTTTYCAGGGAGTTATTTTCTAGCATCAGAGAAGGCAATTAAGACTTTTTYATCCAGTACAAAAGTTTTAGGACACCTTGTTTTACTACTGTTCTTTAGGTTTGGGAAACTTTTACTGCTTTATAAACTGCCCTGTGTGTCCACTGAGATGCTCTCATTAAAATGCCTTGGCTCCTCCTACAGTTGATGCAGAAGGAGGTGTCCACCTGCACTGCCGAATCCCGTGGGCTTTATTTTGGCCAGAGCTCTGCTTTGATAAGAAATGAGAGTAGAGGCAGCCGGTTCTGGTGCAATCCTCTGCTAATTCTCTGTGTTCTGGAAAAGCAATATTCCTCTGTGCTCACCTAGGCTGGCGCAGTAAGGGACAGTGTGTGCTCGTGCAGTGTCACGTACGTGCTGGCCGTGTACAAACAAGTGTGCAACTGATGGGCCCTCCTTGTGAAAAAGGGAATTTGTAAACATATACCCACGTTTGTTTTCTGAATGCAATCTTCATTTGGGGCAATAATGTCTCTGAACAACTTACAAAGGGACAGTTCGTATTCATTTAACACCTAGTCTCTACCCACAGATCCCTGGGAAGCAAGCCTCTGTGATAAACAAGAAAATCTAATAATTCACATGCTGCATTTCTCTTTGTTTTCAAAACTAGTTAGCTAACCTGTACGAAAATATTTGCAGCCCCTCCTTCTCCAGAAAGCCCCAGCTGATGAGCCAAGCTCTCAACATTTCATTCCTATGTAGATAGTTTGCTAAATTTTTTCCCAAGGCTTTATGATTTTCAACAATATATCTTTCATCACGGTATTGCCAAAAAGAAGTGGCTGCCTTGAAGCTTCCCTTAGGATTTGGACTGGATATCGAGGATTAGTTTATAACTGGTAACGTATGAACTGCATAGTGTTCTACAAACAACTTATTTTTCTTCATGTAGCAGTGAAACTATGAAACCCCATCCTGAGAACTTATTTCTGAAAGGATATTTGAATGAACCTTTAAACAATACTTTATTTTCCTATATTGAAACTGATAATTTTTAAAGGAGTGCAATTTTGTCTTCATAAAATAAGATTAAATGACCACAAATCTTGAAAATATTCATCTCTGGTTGAATTTGTATGTGTTTGTTTCAGATTTGGGGGCTTGTTTTTTAGGGGTATTTTTTTGAGATCTCTAAGAATGTCTGAGTTTTGAGTTTGGCTTTTGTGCAGCTGGGATCTGACGATATAACAGAAGAAACCCATTATTTATAGGAATGGAATCACAGCAGGTATTGGCAGAATACAGCAATGGGAAACTTCTGAAGAATATTTCTTGCTTTTACCTGTGTTGGTGCAAGTCATATGTGTTGGTAATAAGGGCAAGGAAAAAACTAACAAGTAAGCACAGATTTTTGTATTTGAGCACATCTGTTTTATTTCAGTTCAGTGTGATGGCTGGAGGGAGAAAGGGATTTCTTCAGATGGCATGTGTTTAGCTCCAATTCTTGGTAAACTTAAAACAGAAAAGGACATCTAATTTTTTTAAATGGATTTCCTCCAAGCTGGTTGTAACAGAAGCATATCCACTTTTTCTTGTGCCTATGGTACTCTCTCCCAGGTAAAAGGTTTTCTTATAATTGCTTTATGCAGAATATATTCAGAGTAATCATCCCTTTGTTTGCACTACAATTGCATCTGGAAACGTCTTTCAAGACCAGGGATCACACTGGGAAGCCTTGCAGGAACAATAACGGAAAGCCAGTCACCACCCCAAAGCCCTTACAGCTATCTAGATGAAACTAGGAAAAAGGGAAAGAAGAAAATGGTTTTGCTAAGAAAAGAAGTAATTTGTCCATGGACATGTTTTGAACTAGTGGTACTGCAGAATATAGTTGGAGTATATTAACTCCTCAATATTTTACTGAAGTTCATATGTGGCTGGAAAATTATAACTTATTTGTGCAGATGTTTAGTCATATTATGAAAAACTCATTTTTTTCCAATGTAGACAGGAACACGTTAGATTACATTTTTGGCATTAGACTGAATTATTTGTTAGCTTTTATTATGATGATTATAATAATTTCTTAAATAACATATTGATAAAAGTTTGGGGGAAAGAGCTCTCTTGACATGCTCCATTGTTATGTTTGTGTCTAAACTTCCTTGGCCAGAGAAAACCAGAAGCAGAATTGCAGTCATGGTGGACCCTTGCTCAGGTCTCAGCTTGAGGACTCAGTCAAGATTGAGCCTTTATTAGACCACAATCCGTGTGTAGGAGTGTCTTTTCATGCTGAAGAATCCACTTTTAAAGGATTTGATGAATAAGGTTTAATACTACTAAAATGGAAGGAAATGAGGAAGGAAAACAGTTTATTCTGTGACACTTCAATCTGACCTATCTCTCTTCCCATTTACATAAATTTCTGTTTCCACTTAACTCTTAGGAAGCAGAGTCAGGCCAACGATGATTGCTTTTGAAAATCACTCCCTTAGCAACTTGCTGAAGGTCAGTGGTGGGTGTTTGTGGCAGAAGTGGGAGTGAATGATAGTCCATTGTCTTAACCACAAGACCCTGCTTCCTCTCCTAATCCCAGGTTGATTTTACRCAGTTATAGCATATGAAAAAAAGTCCAAATTTTAAAATATTAAACTTGGCACTGATGATAAGGAAATGATTAAGAGTCAACTAAGGAAAGGCACAACCACACTGACAGAGAGTGTCTTCAGAGTAGAACCATATTTTCATCTAACCAGGTTTTATTGGAGCTCTCCTGATGCATACATTGGACTGCATCCTGCTTTTTTGTTTTGGCAAGCATCACGGAAGGCCTGATCCAATTCTTCAGGAAATCAATGGAAGTTTGATTAGAGCCATAGAAAGCCATGAAGGGAATTTCAAGAGATAAAGTGTAGAGCCAGACATTCAAAAATAGCTTTTTTAATACGTGTCACTGACCATTCTTATGGCTTGCAAATGCAGTCTGATTACCGTACGTGAAGGTACTTTATGGGGAAGGCTTGAAAGCTGGACCAGAATAAAACAGTGAACTTGCTTGGGAGCCCAAGTGTGAGTTGGGTCATGACAAGGAGCTTGGATTCAGCTCTCACCTGCGTCTGGATTTCATTCACAGCAGCAAACATGGAATGGGATAAGAAAGGGACCGGGCTGGGGAGCCAATCCACGCCTGCAAGGTAGTTTGGGAACTCAATCGATCAAAGGAAAGCAGTGACTCAGATGTTGGGCTGAGTGCAAGCTCTTACCACTCAGCATGAGGTCTCCAAGCCAAAGAGAAAGAAATCAACCGACTGCCTAGTCTTTCACTCCTGTTCAGAGAAGAAAACTTCATGAGGTTTGACTGAATTGACTCTCCAGRGGCTGACGGTAGCTCAGGAATAGAAGATAACCCATGAGACACTATCTCTGAAGACTAAAAGACAAGGGTACAGTCATGTTGAGTGGATTTTACATTGTACCTGAGATTGCTGTAAAGCCCTTTTGTCAGAAAACCTCCAAAAGAGATGGAGTCAGCAGCTTAATTCTCTTTTGGACACATACAACCAGGAATCCTGGTAGGTTTCTACAGCTGTCTCTGATCCCTGGATTCCTGACTTGTAAGCACTGCTGCCTTTGGCTGCTGGGTATGTAAAGAGTGTTCAAGATTCTGATTCTGCTGTAGGTRTGACAAAAGTCTTCCTGGGAGGTTAAAAACCCCAAGCCCTGTAATGTGATGGTCACTGTGGTACTTGATGGCATCCTCTCACTTTTCTCCGGAGAGAAGATAAACGGGGCAGAAGGAATATTTTATGATCCAATTCTGTGGTGCAACAGCTGCACAACAGCTTCCTGGAAAACCCAGTGACAAACACAGCAACCTCCAGGTCATGTGCCAGGGAACTCAGTGCACATCTCCTCCATTATATGGAAATCATTTCCTGTGTCTCTCAGATGTCAGACCACCAAGTGGAGGACAAGTAAAAAAGATTTGTCCACACATTTGTTTTTATGGATTCATCTCATCATCTCCATTCACAGAGTGGCAGAAATAAAAGCTTTAAAAAGTGTGCAGTGGATCCTAAGGGCTGAAGTGGACCCTTACCAGCTAAGGACGCAGTCATATGTTCATAAACAGGATTCTTTTATCATTTTCCATCTGCTTCCAACTTTTKGCCATCCCCACCCCAACTGAATCTTCAGTGTCAATTTAGGCAGACAAAACCCCTCACATGCCATAAAATGTTAATTACGCTTCTTAGAAAAGGCCTCAGGTGTCATCTTCAGGTGTTAATCTGGGTGTTGCTGGGCTCAAGCCCACATTGCTACTGACACCAATGAAATTCTCTGCATAGATGAGGAATGTGGGTGAACACAAAAGCTGGCAATAAACCTTTCTTCATAACTTTCCAACACAGAGCAGGATATTTCAAAACCCACTTTGTTGCTGTTATTGTGGAGAATGCTTGCCTCAAATGTTCCTTCTTTCCTCTTTTAACTGGAAGAACAAAACCTTTTCAGAGAAATGCTGAAACATTACTTTATGTCTTTAGCATATTTTGGTCCAGAAATATATTGGTTTTGGTTTTGTAGGATTTTTTAAAATCTAAATCCAGCCTACTTTGAAGATGTGAACTTAAATGTTGCATAAGACAGATAATAAAAACACTCAGAATTACTGCTGTGATAATTACCAGGTACTACAGAAATCAAGTGTCCATATACAATCATGTAGGAGTCCTTCTCCCAAGGGGAAAGTAGCCCCTGAGATAAATTTAACCTTGACTCTGCGCAGGGATATTCAGAGGTGGTGTATAGGTATTATTGTGAGAAGGTTCTGGGCCATGGCAATAATTATGATTAAACACGTCATGAATTTTAGTTATGTACCAATGTCAGAAGCTTTTCACACATAGATTTGATTGCCTTTATTCTGAAAACATGAAGTCTTAATAGTCAAAGTGTTGGGKTTTTTTTTCCTCCTTTATTCTAAGCAGATGTTTTCTCTCCTCACTCTTCCTTCCTCTGCTCTTTCCTCATTGGAAGGAATGATGAGTGTGTGCCAAAACAAAATTGAAAACCATGTGAAAAACACAGAAAAATTATTTTGTTAGGGAAAAATAAGTTAATGAAGAATGGCTCTGTTTTGAAACTACTGGACCAAATTTAATTTCTAAAGTGATTTAAAAGTATACCAGATTCTGACCAGTTACACTGGCTTCTGAACATTCCTGTGTGGTTATTTTAGGAGATAGGAACTCAAAACAGTCAAAAGAACAAATTTTAATGCTGAGAAGAAGGCAGGTCTCTTCCACAGCTGTCTCTGGGTCTTGACTTTCACTTCTGCAGGTAAATGTGGTTTTGTACCTCAYGGCAGGGGAGTGTACAAAGTGAGGAGCAGCCCTAGATGCAGGGCTTCATCCGTGGGATATTTTTGTGAAGTGGTCTTTTGGTTGCCATTTTTGCTGAAAGATGATAGTTCCCATAAATCCTAACTCCAAACTTGTGGTGTCTGCCCACCTCACATTCTCTCTGAGCTCTTCACTCAGCAGACAACTGCTGCCTGCAAGGGGGCTGCAGGATTTGACCACAGGATTTGATTAGAGCCTTAATGAGTAGCCCTGAAAGAAAAGCAGCATCCAATCAATAATCTGGGGTGCACAAACATTTATCAAAGAGAACCCAGAGTGCTTTGCATTTGTTCCTCYACTTGCTGCTTCTGACAGTTACATCTGCATCCATCCATTTTCTTCAGTCTAATTGAGAATCATTAGACACAAAAGATATTTACTTATGTTAAAAGGAAACCTCTATGGCTACCTAACTTAAGTTGAGTATTATTTTAAAGGCTTTATTCTTATTATTTGTCCTGGATCTAGGTTAACATTTTTCCTTTCTTCCTTTTCCATCATTTGAGTGCTTCTACCTTTCAGGCTGGTGTGTACCTGCTATTATTAAATAGGATATCGTATTTGTTTCCATTAAGCATGTGTGTATGTGAATATCTTCATAAAACATACAGAGAGCACTAACTGCTCAGACCTGTGGGACAGAAATCAAGACAACATCAGAGAAAAGATTTTTTTTTTTTTTTTTTTTTTGCCTACCGAGCCTGCTGTGGTTGCTATTTCAGCTGTTCATTAAAGTTATATTGCTTCCTTTATCTCTTGTGCTCATGGAATACAAGCACCTCCATAATGAGCTTAAATTACCACGAGCTAAGAATAGAAAACTCGATTTCAGTCCTTGGGAGGCTGAAGCTGTGGTGGTGCATGGGTAATCAAGCAATATTAGCTGTATAATGGTGCTAGGATCCCAGGGCAGGGCTGCTGGAATGTTTATGGCAGGGAAGCACAATAAATATCAGTTTTCTGTGCTTTCTGGCTTTCTTTCCCCCCTCCCCGCTCCTGCCTCCTTATACATTTTGAAATAAACATTGTTCCTTTCTCTATATTAATATCCTATAAATGTGGTTGGCCAGCCATGTCTGTCTTTGGAGAGTAGAACCTCCTGTGTTCTCATTTTCTCATTTATACAGCCAAGCTATGGAAGACTCTCGGTCACCTGAGTTATCAGTATCAGTATCACAGGGTAAACTGAGTGCAAATGTCAGAACTTAAAGAGGATGTGTGCAAAAATACCCTCTGTTTCCAAGTCTCTTGAATGCTTTGGATTTCATTCCATTAAATAGCAAGTGGGAATAAGCACAAGTGGGGGTACTTTGTGSAGAGGGATCAAACTCACTCTCTTGTTACTTTAAGTTTCACAGTCATTTCAAGCAGCGTCTGCTCCAAGGCAGAAGTGTCCTCTTGGACAAACAAGCCCCTGGAGGCTGATGTTGCTAAAAGTAGGCACAGGGAATGGTGGTGTGCCAGCATCTCCCCAGAGGTTAACAGATTGCCACTGACTTTAGGGCACTGCAGGGATCACAGTGCAGGCAGCCGCAGCTCAGGGCTCTGCCTGATGGACTTGCTGAATTTAACTGTGATGGCTTCAGAGCTAACACCCTCCCAGGCACCTTGCCCTGCTCCAACAACACCTACAGGCACAGGATAAATCTGCCAGAGAGCCACTATTCAACAAGAGTTATCCTGAACGTCACCTGGTTTGGGAAGAAACCCACTTTATCATGACATTCTCAAAGAGCCTTTAGATAGTTTTGCTATTGCATTGTAGTATATTGGCTTTTTCCCAAATTATCTCTCACTTTCAAMCTCTTTCTAATGATTAAAAAAACCTCAATCACCATAGCTAGTAAGGCTTTAGCATATGAAATAATAACAAAAATCTGCTCCACCAAAATAATTCTCCACTATCTGACACCTCCAGTTGCCTTCTTTATATATTTTGTCTCAGAAATTCACTATTGATTGCATCCCCTGTTCAGAAAGGAACTCATACTTTTTCACAAGATACTATCCTCAGCAGGAGAATCTAAATTGATGCAAAGAGAGGAATCTCAGAGTGCCTCACAAGGCGTTTGTGAAAGAGCACACCCAGCTAGGGCCTCTCCTGCCTGGTTTACTCAGAAGTTCATCTTTTCCTTGTGGGGGAATACACCTCTTGAAAGCACCACAGGTGGAAAAAGGTAACCCTCTGTCTAACCTGTAGCTGCAACCTCCTGATGGAAAGTGCTTTTTTTCACAAGTTGTCCTGATAACACCAGGGAGAGAGACCGAGGCTCTACCTCAGGGCAGTAAAGTTAGTGGACTTTGGCCTTTAATGAGCAGAAGGTGCAGTTCAATTACAGCTCGTTGGTGGATATCATTAGCTTGTATCTCCAGGGGTCATTGGCAGAGATCATTAGCACGGGGTCATTAACAGGGGTAGTCGATATAAGGGGAGCTTGAGCCACTTCTGTTGGGTGGGGAAGGTGGGAGCAGATGATGTTTTATTAGTGGATAATTCCAGTGAGGCTGAGTCTCTGCCAGGGGCTGTCAAAGCCAAGTCCTGATGATCCAGGAGGAAGTCCTGGTATCTCTCATGATGAAAGACCTGGGTAAATGAAAGAGGTCTCCTTACATTTCACTCACATAACTTCAGAACATAATTATGTGACCAGCTTGAGAATATTAAGGCATCCACGAGTCTGACCAGTGGATGCATGGTCTTAACACCACTGACTTGCATAAGAGGTGAGGATTTCTTTGGCAGGTAGTAGCTGTCTCAGGCTGATAGTCCAGAATTTATGATTTGTGGCCTTTCCTCTCCCCTGGTCCATGGCTGCTCCTGCTGCTGTCGCCCCTTACCTCAATGAACCTCAAAGGGAGTYGGTGGCCCTTATCAGAGCTCTGATAAGACAGGGAATGATGTAGGAGAAGCTGCTAAGTACTGCAGAGGTGATCCTCTAAGTTTTTGGGAGGTAGCTCATCAAGCTGGACCTGTGCAGGGGCTATGGGGTACAAGAAATGCTTTTAGGATAATCAGGATTGTATCTCTATTGAAGAGCAAATGTTCCCTTGGGTTTGGTTCAGCACAGGTGGCGCTCCAATGTGGAAAACACACCTGCTTTTCCTAATTAACCTCCATTTGTTAATGAACTACCAAATGGCCAGTGTATCTGTGTAGTCTCCTGGCAACCCTGGAGTTATTCACCTGATTTCTTTTGCTTTCACCTGGGACTGTCTGCTCCCAGCTCCCTGTGGGGTTTGAGTGTGTACAGAAGGGATGAGTCCTGTTCTTATCATGTCTCACTGTGCCCCACTCCTGTCCTCCTCTAAATCCTCAGCACTGAGCCACTGACAGTATTCCTTAGGAATTAGTAGCTTGTGTCCATGGCAATGATGATCGGTTTGGTCAGTTCTGAAAAGCATCTGTGTTTCAGACAGGCTGTTTTCCCGTTGGAAGTTGCTAATTTGCTGAAGGTTAAATTCATCTGTGGCTTCAGGATCTAAATTAAAAAAGGAATACTGGAAGTGAGCRTTTCACTACAGATAAATGTTCTGCTACAGAAAAGCTCCGTTTTTCTCTATTAAAATGGCTGTTTTCACGTTGGTATTTGATCCCCAGTAAGAGTGAAAGGTATAATAGAAAACTCTGCTTAGCTGAAAAGGCCTATGTGCATGTGATGTCATTTACTTTTGAAATTTGACATTTATTTTGGTTCTCTTTGTTTTGGGTTTTTCCTCTCACCTCGAAGCAGAAATATCAAATTCACATCCTCAGGATGAAAAACTTACTATGTCATCTTCCTTTGTAGCAACTTGTAGAAAATGTAAATGGTCAGTGGTGCTGTTAAACAATTCTGGTGTCAGAACTTGTGCACCTGATGGCAAATGTTTGATGGATTTTTCTGTACTTAAGTACAGCTAAGATCTCTGTTAATGCTTCTCATGGAGATTTACATAAGTGCAGTAAGAAGCTTGCACAGTCAGTAATATCTCCTGAACTTYTTGAAGGTTGATTGGCAATTTTATAGTTATCATGGCTCAAGAAAGAGGTAAGAATCACCCAAGAAGTATAGGGAAGATGGTGTCAGTTAACACATCTTACCTAAAAGAATACTAATTACAAAATATTAATCCATATACAGGTATGGGATATTTTTGTTTAAGSACAGGAATGCTTCCCACCTCTATGGTATGTGGATGTTTTGCCTGTATTTCAGAGAAGGATGAATGCTTTCCAGTGTGCTCCCCTCTCCCTGGCAAAATAGCCTAGTTTTATTGACTAAAATGCCAAAAAAAGTGAAGAAATTCTGTTTATAAAATTTTTCGGAGGGGAAACTTTGAAATTGAAAGCGAATGTTCTTTCAGCATTTCTGTTCATAATTTGGAAACAAATAAACTGAAAGAGCATTTCTAAAAGGGAAAATCCAGCAGTCTTACCTTCAGTTCCCAGGAAAGTGCAACATTCCTCTTKATCTCCAAAGGTAGAAATTCTTCACAAACCTGAATCTTCAGCCAGGTCCAGTGCCTAACATCCCMAAGTTAAGTGTAGTTGAGAGGTAGTATTTGATGAGTAGCATTRCTAGTTTCGTCTCCAGAGAATTTGCCCAAGTTTATAAACATCATCTGCGCCACTGAACTCTCCCAAATTCGTGTGGCCTTTTACTTCTGTAAAAGACGGAAAAACTCATCTCAGTGAACTGACAAAGACATGAATGTCCTTTCTGAGTCAGGTTTTTTAACTCAGCTCCCACAGAAGTGGTTATCAGTTGTATTTGAACACCATATTTTTGGTTGCCTACAAAGGGTATTTAGATGAAATGCCCAAATTTTAAGTGCTTACAGGTAGRTGAGATGAATAATTAATTAAAATAGAGGTGAAAGAGGTTGATCTCATACTGAGCCTGCCAGTTGACTTCTAAAGCAAAGTAAACCATATGTGAAGGTTACTGAAGTCTCCAAGCCTCTGGGCCATTCATCATTTCCAACAATTTTCTCAATCAGTGCTTCACTCAAAACCTTTAAAAACTCTAATTATGTGTCTTTTCTACCTGATGGCTTCTTAAAGCAAGGAAATTTAAATGGTTCCTTTGATACTTTTTTTTCAATGTTAAACAAATAATCGTATGCAGTTAGATCATACAGACTTCGYTGGTTTCGGTTTCCTTCATTTAGAGATCTCCCTTCATAGTGGTGCAGAGAGAAATGAATGTGGCAGAGCTTTTCAAATGATTTCTAAATTAGGTACAGTAAATTCCTCTGTAATGCGACTCATGAGACCTGAAGATCAAAGTCTTACAAGAGATTTATCAAAACCAAATAATTTTTACATAGAATATATGGAAACTTCGGGTAATGTTGTGTTGTTGCTCCACTTACCATGTGAAAGCGATGAAGAGTGGCGCTTCTTTATTTTCTGGATCCTTTGCTAGTTTAAGAGGGAGAGATGGCATCAGGAATCAATTTGATCCTGTTTTGGAGTTTGCCTTACACTCCCTTTCTCGTAAGAGACGCCGAGGGCCGGCTGTTCCCTGCTCACCAGCCTCCATGTGCTCCCGTCCTGAGTGACGACATCCAAGTCCTCTGCTGCATAAATCTGGGAAAGCTCAGTGAAGTGTGAATCTGATCGCTCTGATTAGTGCTGATTAGTTGCAAGCTGGAGTGTGAATAAGCAGCCTGACATGTACGGCATTTTGTTATATGTGACAGAAGAAATTGCATTTGCATGGTGAAGTATTTATGGTCGTGTTTGTGACTTCCTTCATTCACATCTGGTCCAGGGTTGTCCTCTGGGAATGGCAGGAAAGAGAACAGGAGGGAAATGTGAAATGGTTCAGCAGAAACCAGAGAACAAAGACAACATATTTCCTACCCCTGTAAATCCTAATTTGGGTAAGGGAAAGTTTGTGGCAACATGGGACATAAGACCATAGTGGTAAAAAAAAGAAAAAAGATATATATAACGCAAGTGACTTTCTGTTTCTGTTTCTGTTTATTTTGTTCTGTGCCTCTTCTGCCATAAAGTCATTACTGCAGTAGTCAGGTTTTCAGGCTCTCAAGGCCATGATGAGTGGCTGGGAAGATGAATTTTTTTTTTAGTTTGATTTCTTTTTTCTATTTATGTCTTGCTATTTGATTCTTCTGCTGCTTCTYTCCCTTGAATCCTGTTAGACTAAAGAAATTGCTTAGGAAGACATATATGAAAAACAAGTTGAATGGAAAGTTGTAGACATAATAATTTGTTGTTGTTGTTGTTGAAATAATGCCTAATTATGCTGGTGCACTATTAATTTCACACAGAGAAATTTTATGCTCAGGTATATATTTTCAATCAGTCCTAAATTTTTTTTAAACCACATAACAATCTAGTCTTCAACCAATTAATCTAATCTTTGATGAATTAGTAGGAATGAAAATACTGTAAGAACCAATTGTGGCCCAATATAGACACGTAGACTGCCTGAAAGAGTGTGTCACATGTCTTTACYGAAATATAAATACTATCTTCCTTTTAGCCTGCTTTTTTATTTCAGTGTATCAGCTCTTCTGAAGACTAGTTCTTGGTATCTACAAATGGGCAGATGTTTGGGAGAGCTGAAGGAGTTGTGGGGAGAGAAAGCAATGAGATTGGTCTTCTTCCTACTGCATCTCTTGGGAGCCCAGAGGGTGCCAGGATGGAGAGAGCTGGGGAGGAGGGGAGGGATGCAGCAAGGACTGCTGCTGCTCCGTGGCAGGATCCCTCAGCCCTGCTCTCCTGGAGCTCTGACTCCAAGGACTGGCAGGAGCTGGTGGCTGGTTCTCTTTCCCTCCATGCCCCACCAAGCCAKACTCTGCTCTTTAAAACCCCTTTTTCCCTTGATGGAGGACCAGCCTGTCTGYCATGACCTCGGCTGTGACCTCACCATGTCCTTTGTGGTGTGGTGACATGCTGAGCAGCCAGCATGGACATTTGTTATTTTTTAAGGRAGGAACACCAGATATGGTCTGCACAACTAAATAACATCTGCTGGTTGGAGATGGATTAATTTCTTCATTTGTTTGTACAGAGTCATCCTCATGTTGAAACTTATGATTCAATCTGAGTCACAAAGCAGCAGTATCTGTATTGAAAGGAAGAGATGAGGTTAAAGGAACAGAAAATTAATTTCAGCATATGCATATCTCAGCTTACAGTGTTCAAAAGTTTACTGATAGATTTAGTTTGTCCTGGTTGTTGGGGTTTTTATAATTATTAATTTATTTTGTCAAAATTTAGTTCCATATCCTGGTTTTATTGTAGACAACCCTCACATACCTGGTCTCTCTCGTGATATGAAATTCAATATTTTGTATTTCCAGTCAAGACCGTCATCCAAATAAACACGGTGCTGAGATATCCACGCTGTGGAGTTCACTGATGGAGACCAAGGAAGGAAACATGGAGGTCACAGGAGGCATTGTAGACTGTTGAAGTGATCACTGTTATTGAAGTGGGGAAACGACACAGCAGAGTAAATCTGAGTGGCACCTGTGTCCTGGCCACCTGTGGGCAAGAAGGGTGTGTGAGATCAGCAAGGCTGAGCTGCTTCCCACATGGTGACTACCAAATGCTCCAGCTACTGGAGCAGGTGGCTTTAGATCTTGCTAAAAAATTTGTTTCTTCACTGAAAACATCTTAACTCTTGTCTTAGACACAATAAGGACAGATGATAAGGAGGGCTGATGGGGCTCAGCTGTTGTCTCTAAGGGACCTTGTATCTTGGTGTTTATTACACTTCAGTAAATTATGGGTTTCATTATCTGTTAATCTTCTTTTAATTTAAGGGACAATCTATTTGTATATCAGAACTAATAGCCATGTAACTTTTAAGTAGGTAATGGTCAACTCTAACTCAGATCAATATTACTGCTTTTAATTTTCTTGTCCTACAGAAGGACAGCAAACATAAAGCACTCTTGTTTTCTTATAAAAGTGCTCCATTTTCTGTTCTGAAAGGCTRTAACCTAAAAGATGGTCATGAAAAAGAAGGGGTAAAGGATGAGATGTAACAACAAAAAAAAATAACATGATGAAATCAACTCTGAAAGCCTCCTTGTGTTAGTTAATTCTGTGTTTGGGACTGCCAGATGTGCAGGATGAAACATATAGCTTCAGAAATGTTTCAGTTTCTAGGACATTGTCCTCTCCTATCCAAGTCTGACTTGATCAAGACCTGAGGCTGAGAGAGAACTCTTCTGTTGGTAACATTTTCATGTGAAATGATTTCATGTGAAAGGCTGGGGGACAGGTGGGAAGTTTTGTTATCTTTTTGTGGGGAATGCCGGTGATTTGGAGCTAAACTRTTCTGCAGAAAACTTCTAAGGTCACGGAAGGATTATTTTGTTCAAAAGATATTTGTATGCCCCACATTCCCACTACAAAATAATTGGTAGCCAGTTGATTCAGGTGAGACATAGCTGTGCCTGCTGATCCTACCGGATAAGCCTTCAGATATTCTGGCTGGCTTTGGGAAACCTCTTTACTTCAGCAGAATGGACTTTTGAGTTTCCAGCACACTGTTCTTTCTGTCCTTGTCTGCACAGAGTGCAGATGTGCAACTCAGAAATTCACTGCTGCTGGAAAAGGTTTCCCTTAGGGGTTCAGCTGAGATCCAGCATTAAAGATGAACCCCTGAGAGCTCCTTCCTTGAAAGTTACCTTTAGCTGTTCTTTGTAGGCATCATCATTAGAGGCTATTTATAATATTCATTTTGTTCTGCTTTCTTATRCTGATATCTTAACCTTGCAAATTCCAGCTTCTGGATCACGTGACATCAACTATCAGATTACACAACCCATTAAACAATGTCTTATCTTTCAGTGCCTATTTCCATTGTTCTTAGTACACATCTTAATTCACATGTGCTGTATTCTTTATGTGCCTGGAAACATTTCCATTAGTTAGTCAGCTGAAACATGCTTGATTCTGCCCATTTTCTGACAATAAGGTCAATATGTGTTTCTCTCCTGGTGCAAATTGGTTGGTCTTCAGAAAAGCAACAAAACCTTTGGCTGATTTTTAAAAAAAAAAGTATACGAACAATAATGCTATTCTCAGGTTGTTGCTACACAAAATACTTCTCATTTTCAGCTTTCTCCCATCTCACAGCATGAGCAAAGCTGTCCCTTATCTCATATTTGTATCGCGGGCATATTGTCTCTTACCAGTAAGAGATGGATGAGATTCTTTAAATTGCTTTTTCAAATAATTTCACTTTGCTGTTTGAATAGCTTCTAAATGAGGGCTAGCACCCCTCCTTAGGATGCTTAGGCTATTTCTGCTCTTTTTACAGTGTGAAATATTTTGTGTGAAAGGTTAACAGAAAATGCCTTTAAATCGTGCTCTATTCTCAAAATTTATTTGCTAATTTTCTTCATATAGGCAATTCATTTTATTTCCTCTCTGACAGACCTGGTTTAAAAAAATCCCCCAAAACTACTATTTCTTCAATAATCATTACTCTCATTTCAAATCCTAATGGAAGTATAAACAGTGAAATGTTTAAATAGTTGAAAGCAAGTATCATTTTTGAAATTGTGTTTACATATCTAAAATAGATATGGTATCTGGAACTGTGTTTCCAGAGGAGATGCTCCTACATGGACCTTTATGTCAGCTTGGAACTGTGGGCTCAGTGCAGCCTCCAGCAGCCCAGGAAACAACTGGTGAGGGCACATTGGTGAGCCCTTGCTGCAGACCTGGCTCTCGCTCCTGAAGTAGCTTAAAGGATATCCAGCAGGACTTACCACAGCCTGGCCCAGACACGGCTGCAATGCCCTATTAGTGTCTATGTCTGACTGTGTGCTTTGAAAGAATGTCTGAAATCCCATCCATACAGAGGAAAAAAAAATTGTTAATGTGGTTCTCCTCCAAAATATTTTTTTAAATCTGAAAATGTAATTGAATCAGCATGCTCATCATTTCAAACTTGTTCTGTAACTGTTTTTTCAACCTGCTTTAATAACTATTTAAAATATAAACCGTGGTGTGGTCAAAAACACCCCCAGAACTTATTGAACAAGCGACTCATTGTAACATTAAAATGCAGGACACTCAGGTGAAGCAAATAAATGTATAACTGATTAATTAAGTTAAGAAAAATCAATACTAAAAATACAAAGTGCCTACATGAAAACCATACCAACGATAGGCCACTTCAAATAGACATTTTCTGGGAAAAGCACTTTGCTTTATCGTAGTTCCAGCATATATGAAACTGTCCACTAAGGTTAAAGGAATTACTTTCTTGAGTCTTTGAAAGATGGTGCCTTAAAAAGCAGTGTGGGTTCATAAGTTATTGACACCCCGACAGCATTTGAAGTAATGGAAGACAGCAGAACTCCCTCATGCAACCTGCACACCAAAGAGAAAAAATAATTAAACTGAGCGACCTGTGTTACCACAGATGCCAAACCGGGCAACCAGTTACACCCTGAATGCAGTTTTTGGTTAAGCAGCACACACATCGTGACTTGTGGTTTGTTGGTCTGAAACCTGCCAGGTATTCCCCGGATTTTCTCTGCGGGGGCTCCCGGGACAGCTCGTGGGGCAGTGGGCCACTGAGGGGCCCTGATCGGCACTTGAATACAGCAGCACTAGGAGGGGAACGGAAAAGCAGAAAATATATTAACAGAAGTGAGAATAGGAAGTTAGAGAGCCCTGAAAGAGAGGAGAGATTGTCTGAAGATAATAAGCATGCTTCTGTTCCGTAATACATCTCTTGAGCGAGTAGGCGCTCTCTCTGGAAATCACTTGCCTCAGCAAAAGATGGGGCTAAAACTTGTCTTCTTTGCCTGATATAGAAAGTGAAATATAGATTAGGGTTCTGAACCCACTTTTGTGCATTGGGACTGTATCCAGGGCTGTCAAACACATGCAACAATTGACCTTTCTGCTGCTTTTATGAAGATTGTTGCTGGTGGACTCCTGCCACAAGAAAATAGAGAAGTGGGTTGTAAAAGAGCTTGCTTAGACTTGACAAGTTTGCTGAGCATTTCTTCCACGAATTAGAATGAGAAAGTCAAAGGTAGACTTCAGCTTTGTCAGCTGACACATCCTTGGCTTCAGAGTTGAAAGTGTTTCAACATCTCCGTGAATTTCAGCAGATATTTGGGTTCACTTTTAATGTGCTTGATGTCAGCACGGTGTAGCTGAAAGCCAAAACTCCCTGCCAAGAAAGAAATGTGTCCAATATCAATCATCATGTACTTAGCAGCCTGAGTCCTGTCTGGACCAATGACTTTACTAACTTTATTCCCATATCTGGGTTACTTCTTTTTGATCCCATAAATAGGATGATTGCAAGACATTGCCTAAAATATCTAAAGTGATCAAAAATAGAACTACATGAAAACTGTCCTTTTAGTTGGGTGTATTTTTCCTTGAACTTACAAGAATGTGCGTATTTCTCCATAGTAAAATTCCAACCTGGAACAAATTATGAAGGGACAACTCTCAATGGGCATAAATCAGCATAGCAATGTCAATTTACAGGGATTTGAACTCTTGCGTTTTGGGGGGTTTTTTTGTTCCACCTGAAAATTTACCACTTTCACGTAAAAATATCCTCCTTACTGAGAATTGTTTTTGTACATGCTGTGATCAAGAGGTTGGGCTTTGGGTTTTTTTTTCCCCCTCCTTTCTTTGTTACCACAAAAAAGCTGATCTTGTGAATAGGTTTATGCAGCTCTAATGAAGAATGACCTGATCTCTGCAAGGATACACATGAAGCTTTGCTGTTCCACAGTTTCCACCGAGCATGACACGTCTGGAATGCTTTATGATGACTGCATCATCAAAGTACTAGGGGGTAAAAAAAATTGGAGAAGTCTCTGAGCCTGCGTGTTGACTTGCTTTGCCATTTTATTGGGTTAGTCATCATTATAAATCAAATTCTAACTCTCATAGTTTGATGATGTTGTTAAATTACCTCGGTGCCACCTCTGWGTACTGCCAGGGCTTCGTGTCTTGGGCACTTTGTAATAAAGTGAGGGGTATGTTTTACTTCTAAGGTGAGGCTGGCCCTGGAACAAGACAAGGATTTCCTGAGGTTTTGCAGCTGTATCTTGTGATTCAGCCCTGTGCTTGCAGGCTGACTCCACACTGTGCCTCTCCTTCCTCGTCTCGGCAGGTAGTGGCATCCCATCTAGGGAAGAGGGGAACAGAGCTTATCCGCCAGTGACTAGCACAAAACTGCTAGGCTACCTTTGCAAAAATAATATTGTTTTCCTCTGAGTATTGTAAGTGAAAACCTTCTCTAATTTAAGAGAAGTGAAAATGCTGCAAAGGCTCCAGTACTGGTGGTAAGCTATTAGACACAGCCAGAGCTGCTCATTCATGTGTCACGAAGTCTGTGTTGCCTAAAGGAAAGTCTCCTTCAGTTTAAATTATAGATAAGCCATACTTTTAGAGAAGGTGCTTCTGAATTCTTTGCAGATAATCACAGATGCATTACAGCATAGCAACAATGCCTTTTTCAGAAAAGATGTGTTTTTGTAAGCACAATATGCTCAACAATGTGGGTATTCTTGCATATATTTCTGTTGTTTATCCATCTGTAATTTTGCCCGTCCGGACTGAAGAAAGCTCACCAGTGTTCCTTAAGTCTTTTAACCTGAATCAGATGTGGGGAGATAAATGAATTATCTCTTCAGATTGGATCTTTTATAACTCATTATTTGGCCCTGAACTCAGTCCTTTGCCGTAACACTGTGTTTGATGTCATGGAAGGTGCTGGCCAGGTGAGACTTGGCTAAAGTTCAGAGCAAATCTGCCCGTGACAAAGAAGCTTCAGAGAATGTCCCCATTCAGACATTTCCGTGGCTAATGAAGGTTGCAACACAAGTGTTAGAAGCAAGGCAACATCCTCCCTACCCCCAAGTGAGAGGTGTCAGACAGGGAAGGACCTGCTGGCACTGCCATAGCAGCTGGGACMTTGGTGCAGTGAAACAGGGCGATATCTGGGGTCTTGGAGATGAAGTCAAACAAAGGGAAGGTTGTACTGGAGGTGTCAAACACTTGCTTTCAACCAGAAGCAGGCACACAAATTTTTGAGCACCAGAACCTCTTCTGCAGATGATGCCAAGACTCGCTACAGATACAGAKTTCAGAAATGGGGAGGATCTTTTTTTTTCATTCAAGCAGACTTGGCTTTTATGCTGTCTGTGGAAAAAGAAGAAAAGGACCATGATTACTGCTAATGAATTTTTGAATTAAAATTTCCAGTACTTGTTATTGTTCTCATAAATTGTACCTGTAAGAAACATTGCTTGGAGCCAAATTGTTTCAAAATTTCTAATTCACTCTTTTTATGAGGAGAAGCCTAGACTTTTGGTCAGGCCCCACATCAGGATGACTCAGTGTAGCTCTATTCAAGCTAAAGGCACTCTATGAATTCATACATGCTGAGAAACCAGCTTGCAGTTTAGAAGTCATGGAAAAACTTCTATGTTGGCTCTTCTAGAAACACTATTTCTTCCTCCCTCCRTCCAAGGCAGTGTGTAAATATGTGTGGAAAAGAGAGGAAAATATAGAAATTTCTGTTGACTGGAGGCAAACTTCTATTTTTAGACCTCCAAAGATGCRTGTTTTGTGAACAGAGATTTTTGTTAGGTGTAATTAAATTAATTTGCAAGGAAGTTACTAATTTCATTGAAAGCTAGAGATCCTCCCAGTGTGTGATTCATCATAACTCCACCTCAGCCCTGGCCCGCAGGGATAACTAACTCCTTTGGTGAGAAGATAATTTTATTTTAATTCTCATGCAGTCATTGGACAACTTGAAGACAAATGCCAGCTATCAATCTTTATGAGTGAATTATTGTTCTCACTATGAGGGTGTGGTGGAAGAAAGGATGTCATACTTTAGTACCTATAAAGCTCTTTGGATATAATTTTTGTGTAAACCATAATAAACATAAAAATTATTCTTTATGACTTACATGAAAAATACATTAAGACAACCAAAATTAGAGACTTCGAATAGCATGGGAGATTTTTTTTTTTGATAAAGGACATAAAGATTTATTTTTTCCAGTAATTCTATTCAAATTAATAACAGGGTGGGTTTTTTTCCTCTAACTATTTTCCTGTATTAGCAAATTATTATTTTTTATCCTTCCACTCCTATTTGACTGCAAGCAATTATGAAAAAAAGATCAGTTTTCGTTATTTGCATCTAGTGTTGTTTCAGTGATACCTGAGCTTCAGAGAGACTGGAGGATTCAGGGGGAGTGTTGACTGTGGAAGAAATGAAGGACCAGACCCTGAAGAGCCCTTCAGACTAACCACATATGGCACTGCAAAGCCCTCACTTTGCTGTCAGCAGACTTGGTGGATTTTGCTAGCATATAAAATGTACTAGACACTCCTAATAATGATAATTACAGTCCTAAGCCTGCCAGTGATTTACCTGGGCAGACATGTACACCCAGATGGAGCTCCATAAATTTTAATAGGACTCCATGTGGGTTTGGAGGTAGAAGTGGGGGATTGGCATAGATAACTTTTGGGTGACCCTCACCCTGACTGGAATTTGGGTGCTGGAAAATGTACCATTGGGTGCAGTAAGTGCATGTTTGTGTCTGTGGTCCCAGGGTGCATTGCTTTGAACAGTGTCATTACATTTGGAAAAAGTACTTGGGGATAAATTAATTCTGTTGTAATACTATTTGGCTGTGGTTTAGTTTCTCACTTTGCATCTTCAAAAACAGAGGATGAGAGGCAGCACATTTTTCTTGGTTAGTTATTGCAGATAACCCAGATGCTGGTCGTTTGTGTTTGGCTTCCAATTATTTTTAATTTTGTTTGGGTTTCTTTGAAGTGTGACAAGAATGTCTTTTCTGGGGACTGTATTCATGTCTTCTAAAAATTTATTTGATATGGGAAATATATTCTCATCCCTTCAAATCTGGATTCACAGAATTAGCTCCTGCTTGTGAAAATGGTAGCGTAGAACTCAGACAACGTATTGGTATAAGGATTGTTTAAGGGAATAACTCTTGCCTCTTCTCTAATTTTTCTTAGATGTTTGCTGTCTGTCAGGATCTCAAAGTTCTACTGCTTTTGTTTCTGCACTGTAGACTGGTTTTGGACAGTGACATTTCAGAGTTTCAATGTAGAAATGTCTTTGGGTGTGGTCTTTGGGGATTTTCTCCATTATTAGTTGATGTAAATTAGGAAAACATTGTATTGGTTTCTTGATTCATGTTGAGCATTAATTTATAAAATATATTGGTGACCCATTGTTGGAACTGCATAAATAGTGCAACAAATCACATAAAAATAACTGAATAATTTCCAGGTATATGTTTTGATTGTGTCCTGAACCACTACTTATGAATAAGACAACTTATTTATTAGTAGAAAATCATATAAAATTGGTTTTTATTGCAAATTTAAACTGATTTTCTTCTGAAATGTATAAACCATGAACAATGCTAAGCAGGAACTGATGCTGCAATTCACTTTGTTATTAAAAGTGTCTAAGTGTCTGAAAGTCTGATATTTGGGAAACATAGTGTTGTCTAGTTTTGTTACATTATGCTACTAACAAATGCCATTATAATCTTGGATTAGTATTAGGGTAAATTAAAAAGAAATGAGGAAGACACAGCCAAAGCCAGGTTTCTTTGATGAATATGTGTAAAGCTTTTTTCTCACAATTTGTTTTTGGAATATTTATAAACATAAGACAAGTAATCTTTTACATGCCTGGTTCTAGTATGGAGGTAGTGCTGGGTGTTTCGTGATACTCAGCTAGTTAAAGCACAGAGACTCTGCACAATTACTTACTTCCTTGTCTGCTGGGCTCTGATGTAATTCATTGTGCATCCTGAATTTATTTTTTATTTCATTTAACAAAGAKCAATCAGGTCAAAAGGATTCAAGCTGTTTGCCTCAAAGCTTACTGCCTACAAACTAAATATTTCTGAAAACATGCTTCGTTTCCCATTCATATTGTAAATGTGCTGAAGTAAGTAGGCTCAGGCAAGAGGCTGGCTTTGTGATTTAAACTCTGTAGCGGGGAGGCATCATTGCCCTGCGATTTGTGTGAGAATCCAGGCCGCGGAAGTTGGGGCTTTGAGCCCCTTTCGTTAGTTTGCTCCTCCTTTTCTARCTCTTACAATAGCAGTGGTTTGAAGACTTCAGCACTCAGGAGTACCAGGATTCATCATAAGCATTTGCAAAGGCTTTTCAGGTAGCATATACAAGCTAAATTGTGCTAATTCTGAAAAAAAACCAAAAARCAAAACAACAAAACCCGCCCTGAAATTGTTTTGCTTCTTTCCACAATCTGTTTTATTCAGAAAGATTAATAATATTCCTTCTGTTTTCCAAAATTACCTTTTTCTTTTTTATTAAATACTTCTGAGTATATAAATAGTTTTCTTCAAACATGGCTTTGAAACAGAATCTTTGAAACCATCTGTTATCCCTCACCTGGAAAACTAACAGTCACGTCGAAACAGCTAATGTTTCTTGAAGTCTGTGATCAGGGTGCTTTAGCTCATTTTGCAGCTCTGTGCTGTGCACTACTGCTGCTGAATATGTATGTTTGTTGATGGGCTGGGAAGTCRTGGTATCTCAGCAAACAAAATAGCCACTTTTATGAGCTTCAGAACTAACRAATCCTGATTTGCCATGAATTTACAGTTGCCAGCTCTGTTTTGAATTTTTCCTCACAATTCAGGCATTTCAGAGGTTTTTTCTCCCTATGAACTCTCTAAAGCACTTGATTCAGTTTTTCCATGGATTGGGTAACTTAA
The DNA here is from genome assembly GCA_018881555.1 of Amblyornis subalaris. Taxonomy (NCBI): domain Eukaryota; kingdom Metazoa; phylum Chordata; class Aves; order Passeriformes; family Ptilonorhynchidae; genus Amblyornis; species Amblyornis subalaris. Next base: position 3,128,520 of record JACAXG010000074.1, read on the forward strand.
GCATCTCTGCCGTCTATGAAGTAATTTCTTCTAATGAAATTTCAGGAACCTGATTAGGAAGTTCGGGATTACTGTGCATTTGTTAAATACATTCAGAAGTGGCCATTGGGTTGAAAACTACAAACAGCAGTAAAAACAGGTGATTCAGTCACATAAACAYCAATTCTTTAGGAAATCAAACTAAAAATATCCAGGGAGATAGAAGAAATTCTGTATTAGCTTTTTGATCCCTTTATTTGCACCGAAGAATATTTTCTTGTACATTTGATCCTTCTTATTACAGAAGGGTTATTTCAGSTCTGTGCTGGTGCTCTGAGCGTGCATGTCTGCTGGAAAGTAGCCCCAAAGAGCCCAAGCACTCATTTTAGTTTACAAAATGCGATTTTTTTGCCCTTTTTTTTTGCTTAATTAAGAAAATGTTTTGATAAAATGGAACCACAAAGGTAGGGAGGAATACTGTGAAAAATTCGAGGCAGGTCTCAAGTGTGAGCAACTAAGCGCTCTTCATAATTCACATTAAACACACTGCAATTTTTTAAAAAGAAAAGTAATATTTTGGGAGTACTAAGCATTATGCTTAAACCACAGATTCTGTAAAAAATGAACAGCATAAGCTATTAGCAACTGTATGCGTCATAAACACCTTAGGCAAGAAAATGAGATCCTAATGCCAAGTGCAKCTCAGCTCCATCAGTCTACATGGAGCTACACTTCTGCAATTTTATAAGACAAATGTCTGTGCTGTTTTATATGATGAAACTACAGCTTGGGTGAATTCTCTTATTTTTCACCAGTGATTTAATAAAGGCAAGCTCAATATAAATATTGAAAAGCTCCTAGTATTGAAAATACTCTTTCCCTTGTAGCTGAAATATGTGAGAGCTTTGTCTTTTCATATTGATTGTTCAAAAAGAAAAAAAAAAGTGAAGACTTATCTATACAAGAAGTGGGTATATTTACTAACTGGTGGGCTCTAAACACTTTCTCGAACATACTATGCTTTATATTGCATTTGTAGAAAAAAGCCTTGTTGAGTTATGTTTCATTCCAGCTACTGGGAACTTCAAACCCCATTTTAATCTCAGCTGAAGTAACTAGTGAAGGCTTGCCTCCTACTTCTTAGTAGAGATTAAAGAGGAGAAATGTTACAAACTATATTTCCCTGCACCTATTTCTTTGACACACATCACTGTGGTAACACAATAAAAGAGCTGCATTTAATTATTTTTCCAGAACTCATAAGTTTAAAAGAGATAGGGTATTTATGAGCACCATTTGTGCTCTCCAATCCACAAGATACCAAAAGATACAAAACATAAACCGGTGGCCATTGGAAGTGACCCGTTGTGCCTCTGAAAATGTTTGTCTTGTTCTGCTTCTCTCTCCACATAAAACACTGAGCATTAATTTCATCATTAATAGAAWAATGAAAATAAAGAGTGATAAAAATGTAATCAAGATAGACAATTAATAGTCACAGAAGTGTAATATTTAAAACAGTTTAAAATATCTCCTCTGCTGCGCTGCTGTATTCATGGAATAAACCTACTTTAATTATTTCCTGTTCAGGCTTTCCTCTGTTTCCTTGGTTTTAGGAGGAGTTTACCTAGCAAAAAACCAATGCTGCTCATTTCCTCAGTGGATTAACTGGGCAGTGATGAAACAGAAGCTTCTGTCTGCTTCATTCTTTACACAACCTGGTGTTAAAGAGTGACCTTTCACCCTCAGAGATCTTAAGGATTAAGGATGCTTTTAAGTCTCGGTCTGGTTACTAATCCACCACTTTCACTTGATGTTAAATAAGCACTTCCTGATTTACCCTTTAAATCCTGTAAACATAATAAAACAGAGTTTAACCTTTACCTTAGGATTTTACCACTATCTTATGCTCTGTCAAATAAACCTTTATAAGAAGCAGCGAAGAGAAAACTAATAAGCCGTACCCTGATTTTTTTTTCTTTTTTTTTTTTTTACCTTGGGATATGTAGCAAAACATTACAATATTTTTAATATATTCAGGTCAAACAGTTGTTAGGGTGCATTGGGGTCCTTACACTGTGCAAATAATGGAATTTTTAAAAAGCATTTTTAAACTATTTGAGATAATGAAATAGATGTTTCTTCGGCATTCAGGCTGCTGTGAGCAAACTATACTGGAAGGAGTTGCAATGGAAATATATTGAGAGAGATTTCATAATCCAAGGCTTTGCAACTTTCAAGAATATCATTTAGCCTCCAGCCACTGCTTTGTAAAGTCAGGCTCCCATCTGGTGTAAATTGTGTGTAAACTCCATTTGCAGTCCAGGGAATATCTTGACTTACACCAGCCATGGATTTGACCCCACAGAATTGGGTTTTTTCGGTGTTTTTCTCTTTAGGAAAATGGCATCTAGGCTGATGAAATATTCACCCATGGCTGTATTAATGGTACAAAGTTATCACTATTCTTTGCCACAATACTTCTGTCCATGTCACAGCTGCAAAGGGTGTCTCCTTTTCATTTATTTATAGAAATAACTTCTTACCTATATAAGTAACTTCAGTGCAATGCTGCCAGCCTGGGGCCTGATCTGGGGACCGAGGACGTGGTGGGATCAGCTGGGAGTCCCTGTCTTCATGACAGTTCCAATGGCTGAAACCTGGGSACAATGGTTTCCAGAAAAAGTGTTGGGAATGCCTTCTTTCAATCATTACAACCACCACCCATCAAGTATTTTAAATAAGGTTTGTTTTCARCAAACATCCAAAATACCTCAGTTCAAAAATTCTGAGTTCTGTCACCTTAGAGAGTTTCTGGGTTTATATCTTCTAGTTGATAGGAGTAAGTAGAGAAAAATTATCCTATGATAAGAAGTTAATTCCCTCTTCTGAGACCCTAAATCAAAGGCCCTGATTAACAAAGGAATACAGTTATCTGTCCGAATGGGGACCTTGCTTGGCTTTTGATATATTTTTAGGAATATTTATTTTAATTAAATTGAATATCTGCCTTGTATCTTGCAAATATCTGTTTGTCTCTGCATCAACTATTGCCTGAGAGGAAATATAGACAAAGTAATCATTTATACATGCATGATTTTCTTACTATGATCAACAATCCCTTTGTCTTCTGCCTTAATAATGCAAAATATCCTGTCTCCTCTACGTTTGCTAATATTACTGACAGGCTAAAAGGCTTCAAGTGCAACTGCTCCTTGACAATTTTGAGGGACCTGTTACGTAAACTGGAGAGGGGCATTTGTCGAAACAAATTCTGGTGTTTTAAAGCCTCTGAACAATGTTAAGATGCAATGCTGGGGCAGCCAAATTTTCTGGTGTCTGCTGGGATAAGTAGATGATAGCTGGATTTCACAAATGGTTTGAATTCATGGAGCAAAGATTATTTGCAACCTCCTTGGAAAATTATTGAGTTTGCTGGGCAGGGCTGCTTTTGAGAGTTTTATGGTTCCCAGAATGGCCTGCTGTCTTAAGAAACATAATATTGGACCTTTTTCTCCAGTCTGTTTGGAGATAAAATTCCTGTTAAAGGCAATAGGAACTGTGGCAGCGTATGCAAACAAGAAACAGGGCAAAGAAGAAAATTATAAACAAAGGAAATTTGATTTCTGCTTTTCATTGAAATTTGGGAAAGAAGGTGGGCAGGGGAAAATGCTTTTGTTTTACAGGTTTTCCATCCACCACAGACACTGGCAATGCTTTGTTAATGTGTTTTGTGCTAAAGTGGTCCTGTGAGGCACTGCCAGTGGGAAAAAAGAGAGAATGAAACATCTGAACATCTTAAAAACAGAACAACCTACCCTTTGAAACAGCCTCCCAGAGATGCTGAAGACCCAAGTAGTTCGCAGCACTGTGAGCAACATTCCTCCCCATGAAGCAGAGTTTGATGAAATTGAGCCAGAGCAAACCAGCCCTTGGCATAACTCCACAAGATGCARAGGCACCGAGCCAGTGAAGAACTTGGTGTGTCTGGTAAATGCAGGGGCAAGTGTAAGAGGACACCCACCTTGCTTCACCACCAGCCTTTAATGAGGGATCCTACACACAGAGATCAAATGGAACTGAGCAAGGGGGACTGAAATGGGTTCTCCTGAGTCAGTGACARTAAGCTTAAATACTGAGAGCTGGCAACTCTGGTGTACAGGTGAGAAGGGTGGCATTGCATTTCACTGTGCACGTGTCTAAGATGAACTGACTCTGCAGCACTGGCAGGGTGTTCATGGGACTTCTTCTGCGTGCCAAGGCAACTCTGCTCAGACCCTGCTTGTCTGAGTCAGCGCTGGTCATGGTGGTCACTGTCTGGTGGGCAGGCTGGTGAAAGTAGGATATTTTGCTCTTTGMTGGTTGACTGGCTCTTCTAGATCATAAATGCAGGTATCTTTAATTTTTTTTTTTTTAAGTCAAAATTCCTCCCCAGTGCAAGAGCCTTGGAAATGCTGACAAGATAGTATTGATCCACCTAGCAGGAAAGGAAGCCACTACAGCTTTGTTGGAAGTTTCCTTACTTCCCTAAAACCACCTGATGCCTTTACTTAATAATGTCTGACAACATGTAACTTAGCTGTGGTCTGCATTATACCAGGGAAAGAACACCTTCACATCAAACTGTAGTCATTGATGATAGGTTTCAGCATGAATGCTAATTTGGTCTTCTAGTCCTATATGAAAGAAAAGTTGAATTGTCTCTGCTTTTCTACAGAGAGCTGAGACTTCCTTTCCATGTCCTTCATGCGATTTCAAAAAGGCTTCATTCAGGATATCCATAAGCTTTGTGAGACTCAGGCTATTGCCACGTATTCTGGAGTGTCTTCAAGGAAACATAACAGTTAAAAAAGGGGAAAGGATTTAGAATGTTGAACTGATTAGGTGGTTTGGTGTCTTTTCTTCTTTGTGCTGTTACTACAACTTTCTTGCACTATTTCTTTTGTGCTTCTTAATGTCTTGAAAACAGCTTATATGAGACTCACACAGTAATTTATGACTTTGGTGTGTTTCATTATTATCTCTGCTTGCTCGTCTCTCAGRAATGAAAATGATTTAAAAACAAGGGTTTTTTTCTGGATTCTGGAATAATATAGGTGAGCTCACAGCTGTATCTGTAATGAATTATTTKCTAAAGCTTTTTAAGAAAGTTAAAGTTCCCTGCCTTTTGGGTTCCTGCTATAATTAATATCTAGAACTTTTCATGGTCATTTTTTGTGAATTATACAAGGAGCCGATGGAATTCCTGTTTTCATGGAGGGAAGCTGGACCGCTGGAGGGTGAGGTGGTTTGCCTGAAGTTGGTCTACTGACAAGAGCAGTGGTGGAGAGGGGTGAAACACTGACCCCTTAGTGCAGTTCTCTGTCCATGAAGACACATTGGTTCCATTTGCAGATCGTAAATRAACCTGACTCCTCTGCTCAGCTGAGGAACTGCTGCTATTGCTCCTACAGCTCTTGTTTCRTTGCTGGGGCTGCCTGCAGCAGAAGGCAACCAAGAAGGGGTCTGGGCAACAAGATCTGAAGGATTCTCCAAAGGGGCCACTGAAAGCGAGGCTAAGGAAACCAGAAGAGAATGGGGAAGAGTCACAGGGGCTGGTTCAGCCAGTCGGCTGTGGCCATCTCCTGAACCTGATCTGGGCTGCTGATGGGGAAGGGACCAAGGATGGAGGGATAGGGCCTTGCCCCTGGGCTTGGGAGGGATGGCACAAAGTTAACTTGGGGCCAGGTAGGCTGGGCTCATCTGGGACAGAGCAGCTTCTACAGAAGCAGAGTGCCCAAGCTATGATCTGCTCTGTGCTACCAACACTGACCATTTTGAAAGGAAAGGAAGGTGAAGCAAGGGCTGAAAACCTAAATTCTCTGCAATTCTGCAGTAGGATAATGTGGAGCTACACATATTTCCAGTGTATGTATGTGAAGTATGTGACTGTGCCAGATATATGCCAGAAGAGATCTTAATCAAAGGAGTCACACAGATTTCATGTAGTTACCATTCTTTTGGTGTTCCAACAGGTCACTGTATTGTCATTCAAATCAACAAGAGGCCCAATGGTCTTCTCACACCACAATTTCCACAGTTACGCTCAATTTACATCCAAATAAACAATAGAGAAAGCTCAGAGTTTGGAGAAAATCAAGAAATGGTTTACTTTCAAATGGAATTGATCTCTTTGTCCAACAATAACAGAAAGAAAGAACTGTGTGTGTATATATAAATAACATATACATATAACATTTACGTTTTATAATGTATTGGCCTGACACATGTAGCATTACACTGCATTACTTAGCATCTCTTAAACAAAACAAAACCTTTTACTGAGCAGTTACAATTCAGACAGGTTATGGCATTTGTAGAGTAATTAGCAACTGTAAAATATGACTAACCAAATCATTATTTTTAACAAAAAAAATAGGCGCCTACATTCTTATGTATAAAACATTTTTTATAAGCTGTGCATGACCAGGGAATATTTTATAACAGTGCTTAAGACAGAGAAAATACTAATCAGGATTTTAAATGTCTGCAGTTATAGTCCTGTAAATGTTCTTGAAAATGAAATGAATAGCTTCCAGAGAGGTGCATAACCAGAGAGGTGATGCAATGGTGCCAGTGGGAAGGAATGGGCTGATGGGAGAGCTGCTAGGAGGCCTCAGGTGCTCTGCAAGTCATCCAACGTGCAGGAGAGAGACTGAACCATTACTAAGGTCCTCTTTGGTCTGACATTGCTGTGGGTCAAGGACAATGGCTACAAGTGCTGCAAAAAGAAGGGAGAGTGACATTCAAATTTACATTGATGTAAATGAGTACCGATTAAATGAGACCAAGATTTTTAAATAGAATTAAAGTATTCTTCTCCATGAGAGTGCACTACTGATTTTGCTAGCACCTTACCAGCTTCCAGAGTGCAGCAGTTTCAGTATCTAGGAGGAGGCTTTTCCCAAGGCTCACTCACTGTGCTTCTTAACGAAGCGCTCTGGATGGCTCACCTGGCTTCCCTTTAAATTTACACATCTAAAAAATGACTTCAGCGCCAACCCACTGGAGYTGATCTAGGTTCCCTCAAGTCTCATGGAACTCAGCTCATGTTCATCAAGAGCTTCTCTGAGTTGCAAGTCAGTGAGGTGTGAAATGCTTGTGGTTTGATGATTCACAGAACTCTCACCGTGAGCCTTAATTAATCAATCTTTGCAAGGAATTTGAAATCCTTAGATGAAAGGCTCTGTAGCTGCAAAACACTCTCATTACAATGGCCACCACTTGTCTTCATGGGGACCTCACTTTTATCATTGTTTTTTGTACCACCGCAATAGCTTTTATGTTGAAAGGGGAAGAGCTGTGTAAACATGTTCACCAGCAAACACTTCTCAGGCTGGTGGTTTAAAAGAAGCTATGCTTGACAAGCAACACAACTTTCCTTACAGCCATGTCATCCCAAGCTGTGATCTTGTCAGGCTGCAGACAGTAAACGAGACTGGGCTGGGTCAGCAGGCAATGATGCTAATGATTGAGAAAAACACAACATCTGAATCCAAATTCCTCCACTGTGGTGCCCTCACAGAGCACTGGGAGCCCATGAACTGTTCTCATGTACCACTGTGGCATGAATTAAAGCAAAAAAACTCTTCTCACGGTCAGTAAACAATATCTTAATTCTTTGCACAGTGAAATTACTGATTTAGCATACCCCCATAGCACGTGATGTAACTTCATTGAAGGCATAGAAATCTACCCCAAAGAGTGTAGAGTCTGCATCCAGAGCATGGGTGTGTCACTGGATGTGGGTGAACAACAGAAGGAAAGAGAGAGGTATGAAGAATGATGTTAAAATTATGTCGTATTTGTGTCAGATGTGGTTTTAATTTTCCCACACATGGGAAAATACAAGCAATACTTTGCTTGGCTTGCATGTTCACAGCTCTCAGTTTCACAGATAGATCCCTTTCTCCTGGTACTTGGACCAGAGTGGTTTTCAATCATCTAATGCATTCCTATTTGAGAGGGAATAATTAATGAAAATAACTTGCACAGGTACTTGCACTGGAGTTCGAGTCWCTGGCTTTCTCTGATTTTTGGTATAGAAATTGTGTATTCATATTACAGATTAGACATTAAGGAAAAGAGATTGAGATAATTGACTCATCTACAACTAGAATGTCATGTCTAGTACATGAAGTCTCTGAGGTGGAGAAATCTTTCTAACTCTGGTTGCAGAACTGTGTCGGGCTGTTACAGGTGCAATATGAAATTGTTGTTGTATTGTTAGTGTTCCATAAATAACCCTGGTTTTTGCCCAGTGTGCCAAGTAGCCAGCATACAAAGATAATAACACAACAAAGAGTATAGGTTGTGTTCAGCTGCTGAATTCCCAAACCTGTTGAGATTTGAGGTTTGTTTTGGAGTTGATACCCAAGTCCCGGCTTGTCCTTTACCATCTGTTTAAAAGTAGTTGGTGAACATAATGAGAAATTGGAGCACGTTTGGGGTCTGTAGGACTCAGATGGAGACTACAGATCATGTTAAGGAGACATAAAAAACAAGCACTAAAAGATGTGTAAAAGGGCAGGAGAAGGATGGTGCTTCCTGGAATTCTCTATGCACCAATTGCAGTAATAGTTCAAGGATATGCTATTAAACTCTGTGTTCAAAACCAACATTCCAAAATCTGCTGCAAAACACCGTAAAGAAAGGTACCACATAAATCTCACAGTAGACGTGAGCCTCTGTCTTCAGCAGTATACCCAGGTAAAGAAAGTCTTGTCTATACAACACTCAAACACAGTAATCTTACTTTTCCACTGATTCTGTCTTCTGATCTTTCCAACTTGGCTTCTTTCCCATCTAGGTTTAGGTATATAACTCACTTCTGATCGCGTCTGGAAAGTTCTTCTAAACATAATTTTTGCATATCGTACATGATCTGCGATCAGCTTAGTTTGGTTGAAGCTATTGTTTGGTATTTAGGATACCTGTGTAACTGGTTGTGCAAAAATTGCTCCTCTAATCTGGTAATGTGTCTAAAACCTCAGATGCAACAGGAGAAATGCTTCTTGGCTGATTCCAGTGCTTGGGATAGAGCAGAAGAAGGAGGACCACCCATGTAATTTTTATATTGAGGCAGTGAAGAGCTTGGAAAGTCCCAGGCCAAAGTTGCTCCAATTTCAATGTTCTTTACACATTAAATGATCAGATCATGTCCTAGCTCCTTAAGAGCTCACACTTGTATCCCACTGGCAGAGAAGAAAATGAGGAAAAATCAGTTTGTACCTAGGGAACTCTACCATATGGAACTTATTGTCTGTTGTTTCTATGCCTGTAAGTTCTTTTCACGGTCTTAAAAAATTTCAGTGCCTTAGAAAAAAGGAAGAATAAAGTTTTGTCTACGAGGCAGCATCCAGGATCAAGGCAGTTTGGGGAAGAACAAGCCTGAGCACGGAGCTGCAACAGCCTCACCCCTGCTGGGCTGCTGAATTCAACAATCCCAGCCATACCTAGGCTTTCCTACATAAGATTTTATGAAGAAAGTAGTAGAAAAACGCTGGAAAAAAAAAGACATTTCTCACATTCACAGATTTGCCTGGATTTTCATGGTAGTGCAAGATAAAATCATAATTACGCAAGTATAGTTCTGAAATTAATGAGAGATAGATTTGAAAAGTTCAGTGTACAAATTCATTTGGCCTAATGGAAATTTACTGTTTCCTTTAAAAATACCTGATTCTGATCATTAACCAGCCATAAGGCTACTGCCTATATGTTGCACAGATCCAAGCTTTTCTCCATGTCATATTCATACAACCAATTTAGTTGTTTGTGTGTTTCTTGCGCATTTAGCCTCCACTCTGATTTGGCTGCATTTTTATTGATCAATTAATTTGGACTGGTAGTATTTATTTTAGCTCTTGATACTTGCTTTCTAAACAGTAGAACTTACTAAGACTTCCTAGATGCAACAGAAGAGAGAGATTTGTATTGCTCATTTACTTTCATCTAATACATTTGTGAATTACTTCCTTAGTTTCTCAAAGTCCAGTAAAAAATTAAAATTGATTAATTTAATGAAACAACATTGTCCCAAAGTCAAGTATCTCAAATATTCATTTTTTATTAAACAGTAATTTCATTCACACTTTCAAATTGCACTTTGTTCAAAGGTCTCATGAAAAGAAATTTCTTTTTTTTTCCCCTGTCCTTCTAAAATAAATGTTGAGAGGATTCAGCCTTCAAAGAGCTCATAGAATCTGATATAGAAATAATCCAAGAGGATTTCCATGATGATAGGAATATGATCCAGGCTACACTTTAAGGAAATGGCATAAAAGCAAATGTTAGAAAAGTTAGATTAATAAGTAATCATTTTCTCTGACAATAAAATCAAGTGGAATAGGCTAGACATGAGTGGAATGCATAAGTCATTGCTTTAAAAATGGGGTGGGGCAAGCAGCATTTGGTCAGGTGTGCACAGGATCCACACTTCAATTTTGAGTCAGCCTCTTAAAAAATCAAGTTAATTATTGTTTGGAAAAGGAACAGCAGGTACTGCTCTGCTTGGAAATGGAGGCTCTACAGCAAGACACTGAACAGATGCAAATGGCTGAGAAGTGGAAAGTGAGAGCCTGTGAGACCACAAAGCTGCTGTGTTTTAGAAGAAAGAAAAATGGTGGGTTTTGTTTACTGATATTGAGTCCTGTTTAGTTGTATGAATTAAGTGACACACAAATATTTTTATGACTGCATTTATTCTCCATAACAATATGAATGAGCCACTGAATAATAACCAAGTCCCTTGTGACTGCAGAAGAAGGGTGATTAAATTATAATCACATTGGATTAATTAATCTATAATATTTGTTCTTTATATGAAAGAGGAAAATCAGCCTTCAACATAAAGGTTATGTACTCATGAGGTCTGTGTCTTAATAAAGAAAAGGCTTTGGGAAAAAGCTTGACAAGCCCCTCAGATATGATATGTTGTAAATGTAGACAGAAGGTTATTACTGATATAAAATACATTCAATGTAATTATCAGCCACAACAAATAATCAGAGAGATGATAATGAATAATTAACATTTTTATTTTTCTGTAGTAATGTGTCTAATAGATAAGTGCACAACATAGAATTAATTTATTATGCTATAGCATTTTAGTAATGAAAACTGTATCATCAAAATATCTCTTCAGTGGTAGTGCAAGATATCAGCTTAAGTAACTGATAAGGCTTATTCCTTTGTTTTCCCCACCCAATTGTACTGAAGATGCCCTGAAAGCAAGGAACTAGCAAAAGAAACTATAATAATCTTGAAAGAAAACCATAATGAAAATATAAAACTTATGACCTGATCCTCTTGTTCCAGTAAATCAAAATATGCAGGTTATTTGCAAAGAGGACTCTTAATGCACTACATTCAATTTATACACATTCTATTTTAATTTCATTTTTGTTGGATTTGTTACTAGCAAATTCTGGCTTTAACACTTTCCAAATAAAATACCAGTTGCATCTTGTAAGGAATCAATTAGTGTGTCGAAATAACCTGTGTTCTGAATAAGAAAATTTATGTACGAAAGTTAATGAACATGTAGATTTTTATTACTTAAATCCAACCATTTATATATGGGAARGATATTCTTAATGTTTTCAACTGCTCATATGGCTCATTTTACGAAGAGTGCTTTTATATATATGACTTTTAAATAACAAGAAATAACGTTTATTTTTAAATTGATTTTTTTTACCAGTGGGAGATAAAAACATTGTTTATCATATTGTGTAAAGACAGTCATCTGCACAAGTGGCATTTCTGAAACCCTGGAGCTCTGAGCAGACATGCCCTGTGCTTTTGATACCCAAAGTGTGATTTTTACTATGTTTTTAAAATTTTCTAATAAAGCCTGAACTGTAATCAGACACCTAAAAGCCCTTGGACCTCAGCTTGGTTCAGTTTCTTGGTCTGCAGTTTAGTTAAGCCTAATACTGGTGATATCTCTGGTGGTATCACTGGCTACAACTGGTGATTAATTATGGTGTGTTTCACAGAGTATTGCTCATGCTGATAATATTGTATTAAGTAAAACTTTGAAAACACATTTTTTTTGTTCTGCAGTACTTGGGGACCAAAGGTAGAGAGAGTCAGACTGCGCCCTGAGAGTGTGAAGGATACAGTCCTGTCCAGCAGCCAGCTCAGATCCTGGGTAGAGAAAACAGCTCTTGTGGTGCACTGGGATATCAAAGCTGAAACTTTCATCGTTTTAGGACTTGTTTTCATATGGTTCCTCTTTAATCTGCTACCATGCAGTCCCGAGGATGTCTTTGAGGAAGAAGGGAGGCTGTGTGGACAAAGAAAGTAATGGAGGAGCATATTTCAGGCAAAAAAGAGATGAAGTGTGTCTGGTGCTTAGAAAGTCTTGTTTTAATATGGTTTGTAGGCCTGGAGATGCAACAATCTGGTTAATCCTGCCTGCTGTAAATTACACTAATAATCCTCACCAAGACAAACACTTCCACTTTTTCAGGACACTACAGAGGTAAAAATACGTTGCAAATGCTCCACTGCAAAGGCAGCTCACCAACACACAGACCTGCTTCTGGGATCAGAGAGGGGACGCTGGTTTACATGTGTTAGAAGACCAAGACCTTAGTGGTCATGTTCTTGATCAAAAACCCTGGCACAGTGGAGATCAGGGCAGAAAGTTTTCTTTCAATATGTAACTAAAGTATGATATTTAATCATTCTAGGGAGTCACCACTCAAGGATTTTCTTTAATTTACACCACTGGGTAAACAGTCAATGGTAATGCCAATTTTGAGGGAGGTGATATAGGCTGAGGAGTCCATGGGCAAATTTAGGGACCCCTAAAGTGGAGGATCCTGAGCTGTCTAGGGAGTCTGCTCAGTTACTATTCAGAAGCTCCATTGTCTTCAGTCTGTATCGCTCCTCAGGGCTCCCAGGCTGAATTTTTATTTTTTTTTATTAACAGCTCCATCAGTTTCTCTTTCTGAGCAATATTTTAGCATTTCTCTTTCTTCTTTTTTTTTTCTTGTTCTCCAAGGTCTGCTTATTAAATTACTATGCAACTGTGGTACTAAATCTTATCTTTTGACTGTAGTGCACAGAAGAGGCAGATAAGACTTGAGGGGAGGGACAAACCATTTGTCTATCAGTAGACTATGAGAAGCAAGAGAAAGTGAAGAGAGGAAGATGATACTTTTGATGAATATTTGTAGCTGAGCAAGGCAGTGCGCTAAATGGCTTTTCTATTTTCAGTATTGGAGCATACTTGTATTTCTAAAAGCAAAAGACTTTTATAAGGCTCTAAATCAAATATGAAGTTTAAAAAAAACTTTAAAAGATTTATAACTGCCTCCAGCAACTTACTATTCCCTGCTAGCCAAATTAATCTCCTGTTTACTTCATTGAGCAACATATAGTTCTCAGTTAAGAAAATTTTTGGCTCATCTTACTCAGCTGTATCTTCAGCAATAGCACGAGGTAGTTTGTAGGAAGTGATTTTCGGGACTATATGGGAGAGGAATTTACAAAGCACTCTGCTGTGGGCACAAAGAGGGTGAAAGTGGACACCAGAGATTCAAAAAAGAAAAAAGGCTTTAACACAGGAAGTTAAATCATTAAACTTTCAAGCTTACTTTTAAAACCACTTTGGCAGCGGCTGGTGTTTTCCTGATATAATGGTGGTGATTTGCTATTTGATTTGGTCATCAAAAAAGCTAATGACCCAATCTACCCTGGAAAGCAAAGCTATTTGCAATTCAGAAGACCATGGAATGTAGTGGGTCCATGTGGGCAATTTCCACCAGGCAAAATAAGTTCCCATTTCCATCCCTGTGGGCACAAAATGTCCTTACTGGGGTGAACAGAGCAGTGATGCTGCTGGCAGTGCTCATAGGAGGTGCAAAGGGGGATTGTGCTGAAGGGGACTCTCCCTGGGGGCACAAAGTAAAATTTAATTTTTGTTTTTACTGACAACGTCAGTTTTTCCTTTCTTTTTCTAATTTACGTCCAAATAGAGCAAGGATTTCAAAATAAGAGTTGACATTTCATTCTTGTTAAAAAGTGGTTATTTCAGCCAGTTTGATGCTGACGAATTACTCAATTCCTTGCTTAAAAAAGGTCCTTAAAAAAAAGTATGCAGATTTATGTTTTGGAAAATCTTGACCATCTTTCTATCTTTTCTCAAAGACAAATTTTAAAAAACTAAACTGCTCCTGTCATCGGGCTAATGGCATAGTGTCCCATACCCCCTCTAAATCCAGTTGTTATTGATCAGCTAATACAATATTTAATTATACTCGCAGGGAGAGGGACTTCTTCAGTGTGTGATTCATTATCCCTTATGAATGGAAACTTCTCAATCTTGGTAGATAACCAATAAGCAAATGTTATTGATTGTTCTCCAACATCAAATAAGGATAATAAATATCACAATTTGGGGCTTGAATGTCACATTCAAGAGAAGCTTCATAACCATCTGTTAATGAGTTTCTAATCTTTGACCCCGTGGCTAATGCCAGCTGTAGTCTCTTCTTGATCATTACAACTTCCCTGTCACCAAAAGATGACTCTGCCTTGGATTATCTACATTAGCACAGGCTGACTGTAAAAATCTTGATAGTGTTGAAGGAACTGKACTAAAGCCACTTATCTAGAAAAGAAAAATTTCTTTGAAGGAAAAATTTATTGGAAAGTAAAGAACTAGCAAGAAAAAGGAGTGGCGAAATAAGAAACAGGTATAAGAAAAGTATGTGTAAGATTGCAAGACAGAATTTGTTCTATTACTGAGTAAACTTGATGGCTCACTCCAAATAGAAGAGTTGACTTTCTCATGAGAGACTGGGAAAAGTTACCTGTCTGTTCACTACTGCATGCTCTGTCTCTGGTCAAATTAATCCCAAGTGTGTTTTTGAAAAGTTTTTTTCTGGTGATTTAAGTTTAAAGTTAGTAGCCGAGAAATATTGGTTTGAATCCTGCCAAGCAGAGACGAGAATTTCCTCTTTCATATCTCACTTCCTGGACAAAGGCTTAGCATCTTCTCTGGATGCTTTTCAAAAGTCTGTGCTCTTCCTTTTACAAACTTGATTGTTTAAGGCTGATCCCTCCCTGTGCAAGAGGAATTTAGCTCTTTGATATGAAGTCCCAAGTAGATGGAGGCTGGTTGTGGTGGGTTGACTTTGGGTGGATACCATTTGCCCCCCGAGGCTGCTCTATCACTTTCCACCCTCAGCTGGACAAGGGGGAGAGAAAATAACAAAAGGTTCATGGCCAAGATACGGACTGGGAGAGGTCACTCTCTCCAGAATGGCCATCTTGGGCAAAACAGACTCAGCCTGGGGAAACCAGTTCAATTTATTACCAACCAAATGGTGTAGGATAATGAGAAAGGAAACCAAATTTTTAAAACACCTTTCCCTCCACCCGTTCCTTCTTCCTGGTCTTAGCTTTACTCTGAAATCCCTCACCCTCCTCCCCACGGTGGCACAGGGGGATGGGAAATGGGGAATGAGGGCTGTGGTCAGTTCATCACGCGTTGTCTCTGCCGTTCCTTCCTCCTCAGGGTGATGACTTGTCACACTTTTCCCCTGCTCCAGCATGGGAGATCTCCCATGGGACACAGTCCTCCAACAACTTCTCCAACATGAATCCTGGCACAGGGTCCTCCAGAGACTGACAGGGGTTATCTGTTTTCCCCACAGACTGCAGGGGCACAGCCTGACTCACTGTGGTCTCCACCACGGGCTGAAGAGTTTTTTCCCCTTCTTAAATACATTATCCCAGAGGTGCTGCCGCCAACGCTGATGGGCTCAGCCTTGGCCATCAGCGGGTCTGTCTTGGAGCCAGCTGGCATTGGCTCCATCAAACACAGGGAAACTTCTGGCAGCTTTTCACAGAAGGCACCCCTGAGCCCCGCCACTTGCAAAACCTTGCTGTGCAAACCCAGTATACTGATGGAGGTAGATGCCAAAAAACAGATTTTCAGCAGCTAATCTCTTTGCACTAATGTCTTTAAAAATGTCTGGTGCTTTTCAGGAGTCTAGCACTTACCCAGCTATGGAAGAAAAATAAAATTAAGGCGCTTAGCTTAAATCAAGAAAATATTAAAAAGGAGTCAGCCAGTGATCTGTAAGTCCACTTCTGTGCAGATTAAGATTTTAGGACATGTCCTTGGAAGTCAAATATTCGCAGTCAAGATGCAGTCATCCTGACTTTTAGACTATCTCAATCTGTTCAATGTGCTCTACAGCAAATAGGATATATTGCAGCCATGAGGCCAAGGCATTCTGGGTTCAAAACAAAAACAGATGACCTCTCCCAAATGAAACTTGCCATTAGTTGTCTAAATAACAGAATTCCTCCAATTCCCCCCAGCCCAAAGCAGTCCAAAACCCATTTGAAAATAGCTTTCACCAAACTGTGTTCTGCATGTTTTCATTCTGAGAATGAATAGATTTGTCTGCAGCGTGCTTCCTTGGATGAATGATGGACTTTCTAGCCCAAGCATTGAATCTAGTTATCTTTAGTGAACTCAATGTGTTGTGCTTTCATTAAAAGTCTGCAGCAAGTACTTCCTGTAGATTTACACCCTCATCCTTTTATTGCTGGAAATCTAATTTTAAAAACTGTCCTGGGACTCTGCTCAAGCGTTAGAATCTTGGCAGGCTTTTTTGTCTGTGTCATAAAACCCACCCCACTGTCTGGCACAAACGGCAGGGGATGCCCAGGGGATGCCCAGCTGTGGCAGAGCAGGAGGGATACAGCAGAGCAGGGCTGGCAGAGCTACTGCATGGACTCCAGGCATCAGTTGTTCACTGTATGCCTTTGATTAACCCTTGCTACTTTGACTATCTTCACTGGAAAGTACAAAAATTTAACTGTCCCTCTCCACCCATAATCCTTCCTTAATTACATTTTGCTTTTATATCTGTTCTGTTCCAATCTGGATTTCACCCTGTGCCTTGTCATTATGATGCCTGAGCTCTCAGTCCCTCCTCATATATTCAAACAATCCCAAGGCTGGACTGACCTGCAGCAATTTCCTTCATGTCATTTCTTACTCTTCTCTCAGTATCAGCTGCAGCACATAATAAGGAACCACTAATGTAGCCTTCTTACATTAAAAGAGCAAGTAGAATGTGTAAAGTTATTAGAGAGAGAGCAGAGAACAARAGAAAAAACATCTTCATACTCTTGTGTAGATCTGTGATCCCATGTCGTGAATGCTGAATGCTGTATTTGAGAGACCATCAAGAAGAAACTGGAAAGTGTCACTGAAGGAAGATGAGGGACTGGGAAGATATGGAATATGTAACATAAACCGGGGACCTTCTGGCTGAGATGTTGGAGCGGATATAAAATGAGGATAGATGTTTTTACAGGCTGTATCTGCACTTTCCAATTCATTTCAGAATGGAGTTATTTTTAAATAGATCCTCTTCTTGTCTCCGTTTATCACCTGCTAAGTAAGTTGTCAAAGCAGTTTTGGTACAAGTACTTAATACTTAATGGTGAAATTTGTTTACAAGCCAATATGTAAACTTCACCACAGCACATTTCCCTACTGTGCACCTAATAGAAAAATCACCCCAAGTATTTACTATAACGAAATTAGATATTGATAAGGATTGATCAGAGGTGACAGTTTCATTTCCTATCACTAGAAATGCCAATTCCACTCCTCCTCACCAAGTTATTTCCTTTAGAGACAAGAGCAGTTCACAGCAGTGACTCTGCTGCTCTAGGACTTCTCCTGTGTTGGCTCCAAAAGCTTGAGTGGGAAGGGAAGCACTGTGACAGCTGTTGCCTTAAATCTCTTATGTGTTAGTAACTATAAGGKACAGGATTATGCTTTTGTGCAGTCACAGTGACAAACACAGATCAATCCAGAGTTCTGCCCTCTTTGCTGGCAGAGCACACTGAGATCAGAGAGGAGGTGCAGCATGGAGCCTGGGCTGGTCATGTCTGCAGACAAGGCAGGAGCAGAGCAGTGCAGGGCCAGGAGCAAAGACAATAATGTGGGGCAGGAAAAGGTGATGGCAGTGACATCCCTAAAATCAGCATTTGGTCCCCTTAAGTGTGGACCAGACTGTGTATTGGGACATGTGAAACTGGCCATTTTGTGCCACAAAATGTTGAAGCCTAAAGCCTGGTCTGTGAGGCACCAAACAAAGCCTTACATAAATGTAGACTACACAGTGCATTTTTATAAATCATTTCCATACAGAAGTTACATTAATCAAACATTTCATTCATTCTCATATCTTTTGCCATAAAAACCTGGCATTAAAAACTTGTGCTTTTCAGTGGTGAGATGATTTTGTTATTTAACTGTACCAGGGTACCTGAAGGAGCAGGGACTCATCATCTGGATGCTGTACAAACATTCCTTTATTTGTTTTACTTTTAAATATTAGTCACATTCACTCATTGGGACGATGATTTAAAGTACCAAAAATATGTTCTTTTCTACCATGTGTTTTCTGACCTTTTCAAAATCTTAACAAATATTCCTACAGATCAATATTATCACAGTGTCTAAAGACCTTTTTGCCTGGAGGCTTCATAAGTGCAAAAGCAAAAAGCAGAGACTGTCCAAAGATCTATGATACAGCTCTGCAAGAAAAGACAGCAAGTGGATGCAATCAAACAGGGAGTAAGAAGAAGCAATAAAACAATTCATGTAGGAATGATAAGCAGTCTGACCACTGTCAATTGCTTTTTTTTTTTTCCGAGGAAAAGTAGGTCTTATTAGAAAAATTAGATACCTCTGTGTGTGTCTGTGGTGAGCACTTTGCAATTATGCAAAAGCAAAAGAACAAAAAAGCTTTGATGAAGAGTTTATAAAGAGATTGAGATGTGGGCTTATGTAGATGCACTGACAGGAGTGTGCTCTGACAGGGCTTGGAAAGTGAAGAAGAGCAGTTCATATGTTTTTCAAGAAGGAGAATGCATAGACAAAGCAACAAGCCAGAAAAAAAATGTTCATTATGGTAGCATTCTTACTGGATGTAAGTGGAGTAAGTTTCCACCCTTTTGGGGCCTGAGAAAATAATGTTGCTTTAATTGAGAGGGAAGATGATTAGTCAAATTGCTTGGAGGGATTCCATATTTCAGAAATGTTAGACCAGCTAGGTTTAGGCAAAAAAGGCTTCCAAAGATCTGGGGACCGACATGAGTCAAAGTTAGCACCAAGTTTGAACCAGATAGGATGGTGATATTGCTTATAGCAAAGAGAGGGAGAAAGCCTGGAAGGAAAGGTTGAGAATTATGTTTTTGCCATGCTTCGTTTTAGGTGATAGCTAAATACCAGAGGATGCTGAAGAGGCAAACCAAGACCCTAATTTGCACACAGAGACAGGTCTAGAGAGATGTAGATCAGTGAATTATTAGCATAGAGATGGCAGTTGATGGTAATTGAAAAAGTCGTCTTTGAACAGGCTGTGCTGGGATGGCTGGRATTGGTGTCATTAATAGCAGAAGAAGCAAAGATAAGAGTATTTCAGCAAGGGTGAAACATTCAGAGGGCTGGGCTTGTAAAAGGCTTTAATTAAAGTCATGATGCAAAGTCCATTCATTTAAATTCACACAGACTTTAATGAGTTTTGGATCAGGTCCAAAGAAGAAAAAAAAATCTGAATTTCACAACAGGGAGCAAATGGCAGAATTCAGAGCAGGTTGAGAGTGGGTAAGAGAGACATTGAAGCTGCACCTATACATAATGTTACCCTTTTGGGATTCACACAGCAGACACAGGCATTTCATTGTGTCCTTAAGAACTCATACTAAATAAAAGTCAGACTAGACTCAAGACTGTGGTTGGGAATCCTTTCGGAATATATTTCTGTACCGTTCATGGAAGGCAATCCTGGCACCTGGGTAAACAGTGTCAGATTATTTCCCTTCTTTTCATGCTGAACAATATCTAGTAAATAAAGTCTGGCCATGCCTCAGACCACTTTCTCCTAGAATAATCTCAAACAGGTTGAGGTAAAAGACATGACTCCACTGAAATCAATGGGATTTTGTCACTAAAAGTATCAAGGGTATCAGTATGGGGCTTCAATAAAGTCTTCGGTATAAATCACAGGATTTGCTTTCACTACTGCCTGTGACCTGAAGACAACTTTTGTGTTTGTGGATGCTCAAAAAAAAATACATCAAGTAAAGAAAACATATGATGTCAATGTGCATAGGTTAAGGTGCTTAATCTAGGTATGAAGGCTTCATTTGATCTACAGGGCCTTTAGCTGAGAGTGTTTAGATGGGGTTTTGACATGCTTTAATTTATGTTGGATTGACTTCTCACCATTAATGGATTTATTTTATCTTTCCCAAGTACTCAACTAGACAAGCCATTGGTTATAAATTACMCAAGAGGATAGTTAGATGCATGGAAGTAGGCAGCCATGTTGATCCAAACAATACAAATCCCTTGAATGTGCAGATGTATTTATATATGTATTTAAATATCTTTTACATTTTCAGTTTTTTCAGGGTTGGTGTTTTTTGGGGGGGTTGAGGTTGTTACAGAGAATTAGCTCTGTGACCTAAAATAACCCAGCCATAAGTGGGGTTAGTTTTATTTTGTAAATGGCAGCTTTGTGGAATCTACACAAGTTTAATTCAATTTTATTTCTATCAGTGAGGGAGCAAGTCAAGCTGTGTTAATATTTTTCCCTCCCACTCCTTGTTAGTTCTCTGTAAAAATATATTTACAACACACTGAAGGGCAGGATCCTTGTCACAGCTTCTTCCTGTACAGCAATTGAATTAACCATGAGAAAAATTACCCTAAATATTGGAACAAATTTTTAGAAACATGACTTTTCTCTCAAGTCACAGGACAAACTTTCCATTTGGGATTTTGGGTGAATAGGTAGGGTCAAGATTCTCACGCTCTTGTGCCTACGCGAGGAGCCTGATTTCATGTTTGGGTGTGTAATTCAGTGTACTGGTTGTTCCCAGAGAGCTGGTGGAATAAGGCTTAGGACGCTGGCCAGGATGTCAAATATGCAACTTGATTGCAGACACACAACGACAGGCTCGGATGTGTTCTTCATGCTGGACACGCGTGTTGCATGATCAGAAGTTGGGCCACAAGCACTGCTGGAAAATCCCACTTGGAGCCTGTGGAAGATGGGAATAGAGAGGAATGTCTGCAGATCTTGCATGAGGCTGGTACCCAGCCAGGCTCTGCCTGCAGTGGAGGAGGTTTCCCTCGGGAATGTGCTTCCAGACCTCCACTGCCACCTTAGACTTCAGCGTGCCTTGTGAGCCACACTCACGAGTAGGGTTCGATACACACGTTCCAGAGGAAGGAAGCTGATTGAATGGAAAACACATAAAAGGACTTTTCCCTGTATCTGTACCAGTCTCAGCTCTGCATGACCTGACTCATAAGTCTGTGTTTTTTGAGGTAGGAACATGAGAAGTTCTTTATTTTGGATTCGAACTGTGCTGGAAGGTCAAATCCAGAGTGTGACTGGTAATTTCAACCCCACTGACTGCGTTGTGATCAGGTGGGAAAAAGTCATGATTATAAGAATAGAAACTTTAATAGTTCACCTTAAGAGACAAAAATACACATGATGAAGTTGAGATACATATTCCAATGCTCTCTGTGTAACTTCCAGAGTGTTTTGTAATACCTTGCTGTTCAAAAGGGGAAGACTTTTGTGAGTCATTACTGGCTTCTACCATATTTAGAAGTTAGCCTGGCTTGAAACTCAGCGCCAAAATGCTTGCGTGATTCTTTTTGCTGGCAATATTTCATAACTTCTGGGCTTTGGTTCATGGCATGAGATAGATGACAGAACATATAACTATACGTAATGCCCGTTCTTGTTTATAGGTCTAAAAGACTTGGCTGAAAATGGAAGATAAAATGCTTCATGAATAAGAGTATTTGAAAAATTAGTCTCTAATAGCTTGTGTGCATGAACTTTGCCTTCATTTGTGTAAGTGGTTAAAGAATAGACACATGAAAGTGCAAAGATAATTTGTAAGGGCAAGAATTGACATCCTTGAAAAAGTTAATATCAAGAAATAATTTCGCCATTTATACTCACCCTAGTAGAAAGTTCTTTGATAGCAAAGATCCTTCATAATCTATAAACTGGAATTAAAAAAGAAATACTAAGCAGAAGTAATGATCCCATAATGTGTTCTGGCCACATACTGTTATATTCGTGCAACATGTGATTTACCTAACCAGGGGTGGAGCTTATTGGTCCTCTAAGGCTGTAGCATAATCTAAAGCATAATTTTATGTAAAAACTCGTGGATTCAGGCATAACATTAAAGCGTTAGGATAACACTTCCCAGTATTTTTCCCTTTGCTTTAATTTTCATGTGTGAGAAAGAAATGAACTGGAAGGACTAGGCTTATTTGGATTAAATGAATTGTAACTCTTGTGAATGAAGGTCCTTCTTCTCTTCCTCTTGGGTAGTACCTACATGACAGAATTGCCAGGACACATCCATTCAAAAACAGGAAAAAAAGGAAGCAAAAAAGCAAAATTAAGGACAGATGATAGTGTGGCAGCCACAGGAGACTTAGCAGGAGTTAGGTGAGAAAATGAACATGCACTCTGCCTTTTACTCTCTTGATCCAGATCCCACTGCTCACTGCAGTGAGATGATGTTGGTGTGCACTGGTGAAGGGTCTGTCCAAAAACTAAGGCACAAGATGTAACCTGCATCTTTCTAATCCCACTTGCCATCTATTAACCAAAACAGAACTCTCTAGGTGGTGTTTTTGTCTCTTCTCATCCAGTCATGGCCTCATTCAATGACTTCACAAGCTGCTATGGCATTGAAAAGAAAGAGATGCGTCTCTATTTTGAATTCTGTTCTTTTTTACAGAAAGTAAAATCATTCATAACTAGTGGCACCTCTTTCCCACACCATCCTGAAAGCAGTTAAGTAGGGCAGTATGAGAAAGGAGATGAGGCCAGACTCCCATTTCCTTTTAAAAAAGTGGTGGGTTGTAATGACTGTGTCCACACATCTTGTGCAACGCCACTGGGTCTGGGTTCTACTGAAAGGAAACACCCTTAGGGAGAGTTGGTTTGGGTGCTTTGCCAAACAGCACTTGTCCTTAGCAGTGCCAGTTTTCTTCAGAAAGGATGAATAAAGCACACAAGCCCTGGCTCATACCATCTTAGATGTTAATAAAACAGTAATAATTGTCTCCTTTTCAGAAGTATCTGGATAATACCTTCACAGTTACAGTTAAATGTCAGCATTTGTTAGGAGCTGCTGAGTATTAACTCATTTATTAGTATATTATTATGCTCAGTATTAGCTGACTATTTCTTATTCAAAGACTGTATAAATTTTGGGGTTTCAGAAAGACTTGCTCAAGTTTGATGATAATAACCATACAGCAAGTATGGAATGTCTTCCAGCAAAAAAATTAACATTTTTCCATTTTACTTTAAAAGGTTGGGCTTCATGCTACTGACTACTTTACAATACTAAGTTTGGGAGATAAAAGCATGTTAAATATGAGATTTTAATCTTTAGGAAATCAAGTCAGTTTTGTGATACTGAACTTGCTATATATTTATATAAATATATATCTAAAAGAGACAGAGAGACACAGAGAGAGGGATATATATGTAATTGCAAATATACTTGTCTGGGCAATATTAATAGCATAAAACTGTTTCCATTTTCCTCTCCTTTGTTTTATAGAGTTCTTGCAAACTAAAGCAACATGCTAAAAAATTAGTCCTATTTTTATGAAGGCCTTCCTAAACTAAACCATAAACCTTCACAATTAATGAAAACAAGACATGGGGACATATTCTTAGTCGCCGAAAAATTTGTGGGTTTATTTCCCCTTTACAAAGCAAACTGAAGTTTCTGAGTACTGTTGATCTGACTTTCACTTTCTGTTCCTTCCATTTTCCTCCCCCATCCTGCCTTTCATTTGCCAGAAAGCCCTGTCTGGCTTATTTACATGTGAAAAAACTTGGAGCATCATGTGGTGAGGTTCCAGGGCAACACTGAATCCCATTCAATTCTCATTTCCTCCCTGACAGTCACCATTGAATCAATCATGTTTTCCATGCCCTCTTCATGACCACCTAGGAGATCCCAAATCACTTCTCATCTGCCGTGTCAATCACACTCAGACCATGTCCACTTTTCATTACT
This sequence comes from Amblyornis subalaris, assembly GCA_018881555.1. Classification (NCBI taxonomy): domain Eukaryota; kingdom Metazoa; phylum Chordata; class Aves; order Passeriformes; family Ptilonorhynchidae; genus Amblyornis; species Amblyornis subalaris. Next base: position 3,152,676 of record JACAXG010000074.1, read on the forward strand.
AACACTCTGTCATGTGACCAGCTAATCTGTCACTTTCTGACAGCGGTTAGTGTGCCAATTGATTTAATTAGCAATCAATTAGCTTGTTACTATTGGAAGTAATTACCTTTTATAGAGAAAAGAGTGCAGCTGGCCATAGCAATAAAACTGCACTAATAAAACTGCATTTACCTCCCCTTTTCTACATTCAAAGTCACAAGCACTCAAGGGTTAGCAGAATTATTGGTGACATACACATGCTTGAAGAGTCCTAGGGGAATTCTTTGCCCTCCTGATTATGCTGGCAGACTCTTTCATTAGTATAGTATTTATATCATAGGAAATAGGTCTGATTAAGGTTAATGTTAACATTTACATTGTTTACTTCGGCAAAGGCTTCAGTATCACGTTTTTGTTAATGATAGCATTTTAAAGATGGCTATATATTAATGCTTCTGCATTTGCAATGGCAAACGTTAAAAAAAAAATAAATACTATGCACCTTTAAAAAGCATGTGTGTTATACTTAACTGTGCTGGTAACGTTACTTGCTATTTTTGTCCACTCTGTAAAACATATGCAGAAATTTAACTTGTTGGGGAATTAAGTGCTCTCATAAACCCTGGAAATTCTGCAAGAAAAGTAAGATAAGTACTTTCTAGCTGTTTTCTGTGTAAGGAATTGATGTAAAGTTATTTTCTGTTTCATACATAAACTATCCAACACACACATATTTTTTTAATCTATGATTGTGCCATTTCAAACACTAGAACTGAAGTACATATCACACACTTGTGCCATTAAATTCAACCTGCAGAATACTCCCAAGGAAGACAATGACTCGCTACATTAGCTCTGTGGTGAACAGAAGAGTCAGTAATGAAATGAGTAAGTAGACTTGTACTCCATTCATCATCCTGTTTGCTTCAATATAAGTGTTCTTTTATCAGCAGTATTGGTACTGATGTCATCACACTAGACATAAATCACAGCACAAGTGACAGTGTCCTATTAAGGGTCATGGTCTAAAATCATTATTTACAAATTAAAGACCACAGTTAGCCATTTTCCCAGTGTACCCTCATTTGTGATATAGTTTGAACCTTTTTAGCCGGCTGCAGGATAAATAGTCATTTATAGTTCTGAATAGCTGTGTATATTAACTCACCAACCACACTACATTCCAAAAAAAAAAAAAAAAGGCAAGAAGCCCAGCAAAGACCAGGATGCTAAATCTTGGGTTGATCTTTGCCATCAATTCCCATTTGATGGGTCTTATTTGTGAGGATTACGGAGAAGAGACCATCACACCCCAATCTGTAATAAACCCTCCTTTGTAATGTGTACAGCAGATAGGACAAATTCATCACGGGTGTAATCAGGTACAGCTTCTGCTACAGCCGATGAAAGGCAATAGGGAGCATAACAGCAGGAACAGCCACGGGCTGCTCCTTCCAGTGACTTTATTCCTCACATGGCCAGGGAGGGGGAAACAGTCTCTCTGTACTCGACTCATTTAAAAGCATCTCTCCTCTCCTGTGTTGGTGCTTTGTAGAGAAAGCAACACTTCTTTTGTACATTGTCCTCTGTAACCCCTTATAGAAATTGTGATCAGAAGGCTGTTGACCCAGAGGAGGTACTTTTCTGTCCTTTTTCAGGAAAAGGTAGTGAGAACTCCATGTTCTCAAAAGTCTGCTGCTGGAACCCTTGGATAAGATGATGGCTGTAGCTCCTTCTGGCTGTGGCCATTAGTTGCACTGGTGTTTATGGCTTGTTGGTTTCTCGCATTGCTCTTGTGCCACTGTTGTTTTGTCTCTCCCTCACACCATTTTATGGAGACCACTGGCTCCAGACATATTGGATGAGCCAAATAAATTCACCAAACATCTGACTGAATCAACACTGGTGGCAAGAGGCATCAGGAGATTGCATTAAATTAGGCATTAACTTCACTACTGTTGGCACAGTTACAGGGGAAGTGATTCTCTGTCTTTTTACTGCAACACCTACCTGCAGCACTGATTGTCATTTTGCAAAGCCATAATAACCTCGGATGGACTCTAGTGACTGAGCCTGGAACTCCGCACAAGGTTACAAAGAGTAAAGTGAAACTCAAGTTCACTCCCGAAACTTCACAACCATAAATCTCATCTTGCTTCTCTCATTTTAACTGTCTACTGACTGTGAAAAATTGGAAAATATGCTTTAATGTCAAGGGATCTAAAAGTACAGTATTTGGACATTTTCAGGAATGGTTTTGAGAACCCCTTCAAGTGCCCTTTGTTTCAGGAGAGATCTGTTAGCATGGGATGTGATTCTACTCCCTGCAATATATTGGAATATCATGGACAACATTTTATCTTGGTTTAAATAAGGCCAAGCCAATATTTTAACTGGATTTTTACCCATTTCTGCTGGGCATGGATCCTGCCTCTCTCCTTGTGGTTGTTGAGGATGGAGGCTTGAGAAGAGGGAGCAGAGGCTGGCTGGGCACGTGCTGTCCGTCTGGGATGCAGCGCCCACCCGGCTGGGTGGGGCAGGAAAGGTGGATGAGGGTTAATGACAGGGTCTGTGTTATTTGCCCCACTAGGCCAGTCCTGGCTTCCAAATCCATTCAGCTCTGTAATCTCACTCATTATACAGCATGACTCTTTATAATACTTAAATTGTTGCCAAGTACAGTGTTATAGCAGAGACAGAATGAATACTGTTATTAACACACGCGAACTTGAACAAAGCTTACTCATATGGCTCGTATTACCATTGTATCTGAGCACCTCATTATCTTTAATGTATTTATCCTCACTACATCCCTAGTGCTATTATTTCCATTTTACAGATGGGCAGAGAAATAACAAGGATATGTCTGGAAGCACAGTCAGGGATTTCAGCAGGTCAGGCTCCTGTAAAAAAAAAAGGTGTCTTGGGTGCAAATTCGTGGCCAGAGCTGGTTGCTGATCTGTGCTGCAGTGGTGTGCACTGAATCTGACTGAAATTCTTTTGAGCTCTGCTGTAAGCCTGCAGTAGAAGAGTGGGCTTCAGCTCCCACTCTGAGGGTGGGTCTAAGTAATTCTGAACTGTCTATCCAGTGGGTCTGGTCTGGTTTGGTTTTTTACTTTAAAAGTGCCTGTTCTATCTATGTCACCTGTAAGCCTATATGATGACTGGCTGCTTTTTTTTTCAAGTGATAACAAAACAGTTAAACAAAAGAGACTGGATTTTCAGACCAGCTGATATTTCTTTTTGACAGATGTTTAACTTCACTACATGTCTGCAAAGTTCATTAGAGGCGTTTAACCATCATTGGAGAATACATACAGGTTGTATCTTACACATAGAGACTAAACCCATGCCAAGTATGTCAAAAGCCACATTTTCTGTTACTTGGTGCTCAGGGAGTGCTGACATAAGTTGTAAACACATTCTGAATCCATGATCCAAATATCTTGTCTTCAAATATTGAAATACTTGGAAGACCAGCTGATTTCAGGAGACTTCCATCAGTCTGGGACCAGAGGGTGGGTTCTCCTCATGGGACACCTCACTGCACCAGCAGAGCAATTATGGACTTTTCCTCCAGAGTTTAGCCCTGAACATCAGCAACATTGAAATATGGGAACTTTGGCTCTAGGTCCTCACAAAAATAAAATTGAGATGTTTCAGGACAAAGTTCCAATTTTTTCTCATTTCCAAAATATGTATCAGGCTTTTAGTGTTCTGAATTTGAATTCTTTATCTTGAAGATCACTGTGCATGTCAAGCACAAATTTTCTTATACAATGTGATGATTAGCCTCAAATGACCCCAGACTCTGGTTTTCTTTAAGGATGTGTCATTTCTAAACCAGAAATGTTTTAGCTAAAAAAACTCCTGATTTAAAATGTAAAAAATGTAGATTCATGTTCCAGGCAACGTTAGTACATCCATTTATGGCAAAAACAGATATGGAATTTTTTTTACTACAGATTTTATAGGGTATGGTTGAAAAACATTTTATTGTAATTACAACTTACGTGGGGTTGTAGCTGTTTAAATAACATTTTTATAAGGTGCATCGCGTCAAAGAAAGCATCTGAGGTCAAAAATGAAAGACGTCAAGTATTATCCAAGAGAAGCTCATGACTTGGGACTTTTACAAGAATTGTTGAAACCCAGATTCAAACAGCTGAGCTGCCTATCTCATGTCCTAGGTGAATTTCTTAACTATAAAAATGTTGAATTTCCAGTTCCAAGAATATCTTCAAAGAGAGACTAACACAAAAGTCAAATAGCTAAATTTCATAACCAGCTTGTGGAAAAATTGGGCTGGTGGTGGAATTTTGTCCTGACATGCAACAGAGACCTTTTCCAAAACAGTGATGATTTTCACAGGTTGGAGACTTTGTTTGCTGCTCACCCTATTTATTGTTGTACATSTGTACTTATTATTTCCCATTTCTGTTATACTCTGAGAGAAATTATTCTAATGTGAGGTATTTTGAACTTTGAGCAGTTCGTAAGGCTCTCTGATTTTGTAGTTATAATATTTTTTTATTGAAGGTGCTTTAAAAAGAAGCCTTCTGTTTGTTTAATACTTCCTAGAGATCATTTATAAATTTTTAAAGGCCTGCATATTACAGTAATCAAGAGTTCGACACTAAAAGTAATTGCTAGAGAATGCAGAAAAAGAAGTATACAGGGTTACTAATATACATCAGGGCTTAAGCTGACATGAATTTTTATCTTAATTATCGGACAAATTTGTACTCCCACTATTTAATTCAATTTGCATGCATCGGTAGACACTTATTAAAGGTAATATTACATCTGTCATTTTAAGACTGGTGAGAATTTTATCATAGGAGCTGCACGAAACAGCCACTCTATTATGCAAAGAACTCTTTTGTAAAGCTTAAAATAACCAGTATTGCATCCCAATTAACTATTTGGAGGAAAAAGTCTTCTTTGTGGTACAATTATACATAACATGTAATAATATGTAGGCCTTTTCCTGTACTAGGCTGTATATGGACTTAACGAGTCCTTTCAGACCCCTCCTGTCCTTAATATCAGACCAAGGATAAAAAAAAAAGGCAATTGTAAGCTGATTTAAAATACAATTATTGTTGCAGGATGTGAGTGCACTATGGCAGCTTTTGCAGACCTTTTCCATATGAACTGCACCTACTGTATGGAGAAGACATAGCTGTCAAGTCCACACGAGCTAACAGCCCCTAATTCATTGTTTTTCTTTGGGATAGAGCCGTGGTATATTGCAGGAAGCAGGGAAGTAGGTAGCGATTCTCACTCCTGGAAGTCAGCTGTTCAATTAAAAAGCTACACAGTAGTTACCATGGCACCAGCCCTATTATGCTGCATATCAGTACAGAGGCTTAAATACTTAAGACAAACAAACACCTCTTTTTTTTTTTAAATAGAAAAGCCTTTTAAGGAAGTCTCTTTATAGTTCTAATGAATACATTGTCAAGTAATTTTGTTTGATAAGCAGTTTGTTAGGAATGTGATGTGTGGAGTTTCCTTGGGAAAATTTTAATTTAAAAAAGGAGCTCTGGAAAAAGAATTTGAAAATCATGCTGGTAGGAAAAGAAATATTAAGAGCAGGAACAGCTGAACTGTGTGATACTTCCCTCCTTCACCTCTGCTTTTCAGCTGGTTTTAGACTAAAATAACATTGTCTTACTAACTCGATTACTTTAGTTGTGACTTGCAGCCATTGACCTTCTGATTAGTTGTCATTAAAAAGTCCGCTTTGCCATCCAGTGTTTACTGTGGGATGCCCTAACAAGATAATATAAGCAATGGCTTTTAATGGAAAGTGTAATTCCTCAGCTGTGAAGAACAAGGGTTTCCCAAAGTATTCACAAATCAAGACATACTGTCAGATATAACCTACTATAATTGCCTTGGATTTTTAAAGACTGCAGAACTGGCTTAATGGAAGTTGAGGTATTTTTAGTATTAGATTATTTTCTATCACAGAATTAATCAGAGCATTACTTATTACTCTGGGAACAGAATAAGAAGATGATCTCAGCCTCAAAAATGTACTTTAGAGCTGAGTTGAGTCCTATACTTTCCTAAGTGCACCGTCAGTGTGGGTGATCCTGGAAAGATGAAGATCATCAGCTGGTGTATTTGGTCTCTGCCTTGTGTCCTCAGCTGAGCTGTGATTTCACTAACATGGCTTGCAGGACACAGCCAGGACCAGATACAGCTACTGATGCATGTCCTGGCACTGATTTATCCTAGCTGGATTAAGCAGTCAGATATTCAGAATTATTGTTACCTTCCTTCCCTTTTCGATGGAAATTTTACAAAATAATACTTCGTATCTTGCATCAATTATTTTCTAAAAGGCAGGTACTTGGCGTCAGCTGTTATTTCACAAGCGGTTGGGTACTCATGCTGCTTCAGCCAAAGTTGTGCTTTATTTTGCTGAAGAAAGAGAGAAAAAGACYGACTAATCTGTCTCCACTAACAAGAAGTTCTCCGCGACTTTCCATTGCTGCTATTGTCGAACGAGCCCAAAACGGTGAGAAACAATCTGGGAATTGAAATTGTTGCTGGATGCTGTGTCAAAGAACAGCCCATCAATCTTGGAAGAAATTTTAAGGGAACAGGTTTTTCATGCCTGTGCGCTGGTAGGAAGCCAAGTGCGTGCTGCCATTTGATGGTAGAATCAGTGTACACCTGTTCCAACCAGCTGGCGACATAACCTATGTCACGGGGATGTGTCACCGCCGCACCAGCCCCAACTGCTGGCGGCGTCTGCGTGACAGCCAGGGAAGACAGAAAAAGGAACTTGGGGACCAAAAGAGGAGGAGTTTACGGTGCCATTTCAGGGACACAGATGTGTGAAGAGTGTGATAAAAGAAGGAAACATCGGAGGGAATAAGCTCAAACAAAAAAGCAAATGTCATTTGCATGATGTAATTATGGAGAACCATTGACTGCTTCGTAATAACACTCAGTAGGGCAATGTTAAACCTACTGTGAGTGCTAAAAAGGCCTCAGCTTGAAAAAAGGTCAGTGTGAATTAGTATATATTTGCAGATTAATTCTGAATGTTATATCATAAATTTTATAGCCTAGTGGTTACTGGTGTATAGTGAAGATGACACTAATGMGATTCAGACAGGATTAATTCAGAAAGGACTAACATCTAGCTTGTCACTTTAATTTGTGGGGAATGAAGAAAATGGAGAAATGTTAATATATGTGTATATTGTGTGTATATAACATGTGCATGTGTGTGTTAGACGTAATTGTTGTATCTCCTGCTGTGTTGCATCAAATTCACCAAATACCAAAATCACAAGCCACTTTAAAAGCAGAAACACCATCAAGTTTGTTACTTTTAAACTAACTGGATTTTGAGTTCAACTGCAGTTTCTTTCTTAGAAAAAAGCAAATCCTGCTAGCGCTTCACTGGTGTAAATGGTTATGCCAGTGTACGCCAGCTGAGGATGGTGTTGCTTAATCTATTGAACAGAGTGTTATAGCCTTTCTGCTCACCTGGTACCCTTATAAATATTTTTACGTCCATGGATCCTGGATGTCCTATCTTGAATTTCAAGACCCAAAGCTGAACTGTGCTGTTCCATTAGCAGAGTGTTCCCGGTAAGAGGAGGCAGTGGGGGACTGTGGGTGCAGACCCGAGGCGCTTGCATTTAGTTGCAAGYTTTGCTGTGGACTCTATGAGTGCCTATGAGATTATCGCTGAGGATTGCTCTGGGTTTCTTTGAGGGGGTTGGMAGGTCTAGATCCTTACTGTGGCACCCAGTAATCTGGAGGATAAACACAGTTGTAAACCTGAACACCCTTTCCTGAGCRCTGCCTCGCTCTGCGGGCACACAGCTCTCTCGGTACTTTATCCCAAGCCAGGTGCCTGCAGCCCCAGACGTGCTGTAGAGTGGGGTCCATGGCACTTGTCCATTTCAACACAGCAATATTTGACAGTGACAAAACCAAACCTGAGACTCCCTTTTCTTGAGCAAGAAGTGGAGACAACACCCTAAAGGCTGGCAAGGTGAAGGGCTTCAGCCACCTGGGGATTTTAATCCCCTCTCGATTTCTGGCACAATGGGCACATATGTTCAGAAGAAATCCCAGCTTGAGACCAAGAGGACAAAGCTCTTTGCAGTGGGCTGGAGTGAGGTTTTGMATTTAAGACAACCACTCAGTGTGCTGTATGACCCTTGATTCTCCAAAGGACCAAGTGCTCAACGWGCAGGGGCACTTACTCTGGTGTAAAGAGCCACATTTTTCTCCAAATATTTCACAGGGCATCAGGCTGCTCTTCCCTGCATCTGAAATTTTAACACCTGGCTTCATCATGTATTAGGTAGAGCCTCAGTCTAATCTCCAATTCCCATTTGGTAAAATGGACAAATTGTATAAAATTTTATAAATATATACACATAAAATGCAATTATTAAAAATGTCATTTCTTCTTTCTTACTCTCTGGATCCAGGAATCCCTTAGTATAAAAATTTATAGTGTCTAGCCCAATATACATCAATGACACAGGAGTAAGTTATTCCTAATTTCCTGTGCATCTTTCCCTTTATAATTTTGTTAGAGAGACACAAGTACTGAACTACAGATTCTTAAAGTAATTACAGAGATTCCTTTAAGAATTTTTCTAGCAGCGAATATGTGCTCCYTTCTGTCTTTAACAGGCTGGGGAAGGTCTGAAATATTGACTACACAGGAAAGATTGTTATAGGAGGCAAACAAAAAAATGTCATTATGCTTGGGACTAGTTCTAGTGGGACTAGAACAAGTTATGTTCTTGATTCAAATTGATTCTTCTGTAGTTGTGGGTTTTATTCTTGTTATTATTTTCCTGAGTTTTAATGAGAAGTTATGCTTTCATGAAAGTAGAAATTTGCATTAGTTTGTGGTCATTCCCCTGCAAAAAGGTGACGTTAAAATTCAATTTCTTACAACTAAAAACTACCACAATTCAGTCTGAAAACAAAGCAGCAAAGCAAAAATGAGGAGAAGGAGTTCTTTTCTGCCCTCTTCTCACGACCCCATATTTCCAAGTCAAGCCTCTAATGGCTAGAGCTGCAATACCTTCATCACAAGGCTGTCCTAAAAGGACAGAGGGCGTTGGGCTGTGAGAAATGAGAGCTTCAGCCCATGTGCTGTTTACTGCCAGACCAGGGATGCCTACCTGGGTTGTAAGATAACCTTAAAAGTCATCCTTGGTCAGCAAGATCCTTCCAACACCAGGGATCTTTAGGGATTTTTGGTTTTTCAGTGGTTATCCTGGGAAGAGAACCCTGTAATCACCTGACACGCCACGTCCATCAGCCAGCAGACTGAAAAATGGCCTCAGTGTTTGAGCACAGTCTGGACTGGGTTGGAAGACCCTGTTGCCAATATCCTGTGGTTTAGTCTTTAAGAGGAAAACATAATGTGAGGTAGCTTAGTCACTTGGTGTCCCAACAGGAACAGAAGAACTCCAAGGTGCTCTGGAGGTGAGGCGCACCAGTACGGTGGGAAGTCGGGTCCATTTGGGGTGGTTGGTGATAACAGAAGTTCATGCCCYGAGCTGGGAGAAAGGAGAGGAAATTCTTTGCTGGCATATCTAAGCTGCAGTGGCTGTTGGGCCTGCAGGAAAGTAGAGGTGTCTCTCTCATCCAACAGGAACCTGTTTGAGGCTGGAGACTCTGGAGGCACAATAATAAATTTCATAAAACAAAGATTTATAAAGGGCTCGTAGTGCTCTCTGAGAAGGCCACTTCTCCTCTCAGACTGATGAGAGAAGACCTCTGCTGACGTGAAGGACCCCAGTGCTCCAGGCASAAGTGGGGTGAGACATGACCCCTATCTCCAGCAGCAGCTGGGTTCTAATATAAGGTGTTTAGGTTTTTGGTTTTTTCCAGAAAATTGCAATGCTTTGTAACCTGGGAATCCCTGAACTGCTTATATCAATTAATGCAGGATGTTAGCTGATAAAGCTCTGCTCTTAATATGTAAGAAAGGCTTTGGGTTTGACGTGTGAGAGCCATGTGGCTGCATGTTGCCAAATGGGAGCATTTATATTTTCTTTGACTTGCATTATATTTATGCATTCCTAGACCTATCCCAGTGGCTAAATTGTGCTGTACTGTGTGTCCTGTTATGAAAAGGTATGCTTTTACTACTTCCTTTTTCTGCAATCATATGAAAAGAACATTTTTGATATACAAGGAAGAACGGCCTCTTTTTTTTTTTTTCCCTTGTTCCAGGACAGACAATAATTCCCTGATGCCCTGTTGGCTGCCTGCCTTACCATATTTTCCCACCTAAATACTCTAGTCACTAAGCTTCCACTTTTCATTCAGTAGTTAAAAGTGCAAGTAACCAGTTTGGCCAAATTTTTGCACTATGCGTCCTACAGACAGAATTTTCTAAGAAATCATGAAAAACTCCAGAGTCATCGATAGAAAAAAAAATACTACTTCAAACAAGAGGTTAAAAACAGAGCTCCTGCAAGGTTTCTCAGATATCATAATGGTATCTGATATTATCCAGAACCACTGAGGAATCTGGAGCACTCTGAATGTGAAATATTTAAAAATAGTTTCATGACTACATAAATACCTTTGGAGTCAGAATTTAATTGAAACTTAAATTCTTTGAGAGTTATTAGTCATTAAAAAGAATGACCCTCTATTTAATTTTTAGATTGTAATCTCATATTCTTTTCTCTCCCATTAGCTCAGAAACCAGCTTGTTATTGCCCCTTAAGGCTTTCTATATAATTAAATATTCCTGAAACTCCAAATGCCAGCTATACTGGAAGAACCTGAATCAGAATAAAGAAAGGTTATTTACAAATTTTTTATGTTGAAGGTTCAGTACTGGAGTCTGTTTTCACTCGTGCCAGGTATAGGTCGTACTTTTCTTGCATAGAAATGGGAATTTTTGTCATCAGCCTTGCTGCGATCATGAGTAGGTACCATGTGTCTGTGGAGACACACAGCCCTTTTAGCTAAGGAAGATGATGAAGTTATCTCTGTAGGGGTTTGTTAATAAGAGGTAAAACCCTCTGGGTCTGGAAACCAGGGACCTGAACTTGGTAAAACGTGTGGCCGTGTGCATGTGCATTGTTTTATAGGCAATGTAAGATTTATGAAGTCCTTGACTATAAAAGTTCTCACTTTTGAGTGCTGGGTATTTTTAGGTAAATGGGGTGTTAGATAAGTAGACCATGTGGTGCATGTGGAGTAAGTATTTAATAATCTGGGAATATGTGGTATAATTTAGCCAACAGTGCATGTGATTGCTGGGATGAACCGTTCCAGCATATAGATATCCATTTACATTTTTATATGTCTGGTTATTGGAGAAACCAGCAGGAGAGTAACACAATGATTATACAAATAAATGCAAGACCAAGGTCCACTTTCAGAGCCCACGACAAGGCTGTACAACTTTTCAGTGTGGCAGAACTGAGCACTTATAATGTCTGTGAGAAATTAGACTTTGGAAAAAAGAGGCTCTAGAGAGAAAAGCAAGCTCTGGAAAAGCATTTCATAGTCAGACCAGGTGGAAGAGGCTCTTTGGGTGCACACCCTACAAGAGGAGAGTGTTTCTGGCCAGCCTCAGTTCTCATGCAAATTGTCTTCAAGGACAAGCAGGATTGAAATTGTCCCCAGGACTAATTAGGTCCTAGGATTAGGTACAGAAATAAGCAAGGAAACAAAACTCGGAGGAGGACAGATTCTAGATGAAAGATGAGTATGAATGAGAAACTACAGGTAGCAAATATAATTTTCCTTTTAAATGGAGCCTGAGTGAGTGAGTGACTCCTGTATAAAGTGTGCACAATGAAGGGAAAAGATAGTTACTGGGAGGGTGCTGGCAGTAGAGGTCAGTCCCTAGCTCTGCCAGAAGCTTCCTTGGGCAGTCTCTTGGTCCATATAGAATTTAGCTCAACAGGGTCCTGGACTTTGCTTGAAACTACCACACTAGCACTGATAAAATAAATAGCTGTAGTAATAATATACCTGGGTTTGGGGCTGGTGCRGGGTGTTTGATTCAAATTCCATCGTTTACCACTTTCCATGCCTCTCCATTTTACTTTGGCACAAAAAGCAAGGAAGGGGATTATTTAGAAAAACGCAGGTGGCAATAACTACCAACCTTATCCCAGGCAGTTTGAGTATCACTGTTTGCATTTTCTGGAAAATCTGAAGATTTTCTGTGTTTGCTTTGGGGTTGAATTTACTGACTGCAAAAACAGTCAAACAAGTAAAATAATATGAAAAAATTTGTTTGCTCAATATGAAGCCCATGATTTTTCTTGTAGCACTAAATTAAAAATAATATATCTTCAGAGATGCATTCACTTGTTGCTACAGAAGTTTAATAAAGAACTTTGCTGCCTGCCAATATCCAGAGAAAAATTCAGATTAATGAGTTTGTACTGCTGATTTGGGTGAAGAAATTCTTTGGAAAGGTTTGAGCKATCAGAACCATGTTAACTGTGTTGTGATTTTTGTGTTAAAATGCATCTCTCTGGCTGCATATGTTCTGGATAAAACTGGGATCTGGATGAAGAATAACTGGCTCGGATGATCTCATCAGCAATAAAATTAACTAGAAAGGGAGAATGTTGAGACAAAAGTTCTTTTTTTCTTGACTGTTCCTTGATAGTCAAGTTGGTGTTCAATATTTCCGGACTTCCAAAGACATCTGTGACCAAAATTCTTTCTCCATTTAAAATTTACTGACACACTGCAACAATTTCTGTTAAACAAGCCCAGCAATTTAAGTTTTGTCACGTCTGTCTAAATGAAAATAAGTCCCTATTTTGTTACTGTATGTCTGAGCTTTTTTATTAATTGCATCTTGTTTCTTTTTTAATCATGAAATCTTATGTTTTATTTAATCAAATATTCTAGAAAACCTCTTAGCCATGAGGAGAACAAAGTAATATTCCTCAATATAAGAAACAGTATATTATGGTGGGAATGCATTTTAATATTTACATAAGGAAAAATGTTTACAATGTAGAATGTTATACTCGATGACCCAAAGGGCTTCCTTTGAAACTTAAAATGTCCATATGCTAATTTCTGATGTAACTGCATAGCTCTGATGTCCTTTGAACCTCTTTCTTTCCCACATCAGTGGCATTTATCTGATTCTCATTATTATATCATCATGGCTCTTCAAATTGCCCTATATTTATTTTGCTAACATCCATGTGAAGTAGTTAAGGGCTGGTGCTTTCACTTTACGGGCTGGGAATGGGGAAAAAGGAATTAAGTGACATGCCCAAAGACACTTGCAGGAAGACTGTGGTGAGGTAAACTTGGAAATGAGCTTTCCAGCTCCCAGACAAGCCCCAAATACCAGGTAGCAGAACTCCCTTGCCTYTTCTTATAGTGCTACATCACCTGGCCGCTCTTAGCTCTCTTTTTTTACAACCTTGAAGGCAGGGAATCAATACTAGAGCTCCTCTATCTCAGTGCCAAGGACATCTAAGCATATATCTAAGCGTAAATAGTAACAAGTAGGTTCTAGGTGTGGGATTTTCTCATCTAACTCAAGTCTGTGCAGTAAGTGACTACAGCTGAGTTAACTGTCTCACTGCCTCTTCAGTCCAGAAAAAGATGTTTCCAGGGTGCTTGTTGTTTAGGGCGGGAAAGGTTTCACCCTGGATATGCTATCTGGATGGCCAGTTCAGTGCAGAACTTAGGCAGGGAGAATCCCAACCAACTTTGATTGTTGTTTCCAAGTCAGCGGAAGTGCTTGCTCTGACGTTTCTTACCCATCTGTGTGCCCACTGTCAGCACTCTCAGACTCTTAAAAAGGACAAAGATGCTGCTGGAAGGACAAGCAAGCCGTGACTGAGTGATCATGTAGTGTGGAGCAGAGTGCTTATAGTCTGACCATTTGCACAGCAGAGATTTTAGGACACGATAAATGAATGGGAAAGCACATTGAGTAGATCACTGAAGGAGAGGGAGCAGGCTTCAGCCAACAACAAAGACTACAGGTTCTGCCAGTGGACAGTGCTGTGCTTCATAGCAGATCAGCAGAGTAGGAATCTCTAATTCAMTTGGTCCCACATTACAGCTGGGAAAAAAAGGACATACTCCAAAATTGTGCTGCCAGATTGATTTTCATTTACAAACAATAACAGCTGAGCGAAACTTTGAATGTGTTACTTAAATTTCCCTCCATCTTGTTTCCTTCTTTGTAACATGTCAGTTAACACATTTGGTTCTTTAGGAAGGAGTGTCTTAGACTTTCTCCTAATGCCTCATGAGCTAAATAGTTCTGATCACTGATTAAGGAAGGCCGACCTAATGAATTAAACATTGGCTCGAGAGCATGGCTTTCAAAGAGGACTTTCTATGTAGGGTTGCCATGCTGCTATCCATGATTTCCCAGGCAGAAATATGCATGCATGCATTATGGAGATGGATTCCCAGTGTGCAGTAAGCCAGGCATATCGGGGTTATTGTGCATGTGTTGACATTTCTTGGCACGTTCATGAAGGCATCCAGCTCGTTTTGCCCGCACCATACAATTGATGTGTAGAAGATGTTCCTCTGTCCAGGACTTGCTGATGCCCACAGACCAAAAAGAGGTGCTGTTACTATTGCCAAGCTGCTGGATATCCAGGAATGGCTACTGTCCTTGAATCCCATAGGAACAAGATTTCCAGGAGGAGAATGAGGACATGTTTGAGTTTTTTTGGACAAGTGATTATCGTCATTGCATGTTCCTAGACAAATAATTTCTTCTGCTTCCTCACACATCCATGCATAAGGTGAGGCAATTACAGTGTTAAGTTGCACTAAGTGATACTGTGAGACGAGTGTTAGTAAAGAGCTAAAGTTCTTCTAGATGTAAATTTTCAGAAGCTGTAATCCATGAAAATGCATTTCAAATCATTGCAGCCCTCTCTGAGTTTCAATATAAGGTGATGCGCTTTGAGACACCCCCAAAGGAAATCCACAGGATGTATTTTGCACTCTTTCTAGAGAAGCAGTTGTTTTCATCTTGTATTGCAATAAAGATGAGTTGGGGTTTTGTCTCTTCCCTTTCAAAAGTCTGAAGATCATTTCCAAGATAGTGTTGCAAGCAGGAGCAGGTCTAATGGGTAGAAAAGGGATTGAGGCAGCTGATTTAGAAGAATAAAAGTTGACCACAGAGGCAGCAGCTGCTCTTCTCCTAGACAATTCTTCAAAGCAAGCACAGTAGCTTGCTCTGATCTCCTGTCTGTTCTTGTACCTCTTTGTTTAATGTCATCCCGGCGACATCGCTTTCTGTCTGGCAGAGGGCACCTCCTCACCTTCCCAACCGCCAGTTATTCTTTCCTGACAAAAACACTTGAGCCTGAACAGAAGAAAGTCTTTGCCCTTGAGAATGTTTGCTGCTAAGCTGTGTTTGCCCCTCCACTGCATCGTGTAAATCTGACTTCATCTGAAGCTCCGGTTATATTTATAATTACGTGAAGGGATGTGACACTAAAGGAAAATTGTGTGGGTTTTGTTTTATGTGATTTGTTTGTAATTTAACATGGCACTTAATAAAAAAGCCGTATAAATCAACTGATACAAACAATCATTCCTTTATCAGGAAATTACTTGTGCAAAGTATTGGTTACTGGAACGAGTCTTAATGAAATTCAGTCAAAAGCTGCAGATCTGAGAATGAACAGGGGCCTCTTAATAGAAGAAGGTTCTATTTTTCCTGTAAGGTTCAGAGATTCAGACAATAAAATAGTGATTTAATAGACTTTAAGTCAATCAAGATGATACAATAGTGTTAATTAGCCTTTTGTGTCTAATTCACAACTAATTCTGTTGTCTACTTATTTATGTTCTAAAGTGGCCCTGATGAAATTTTTAATATTTCACCTTAGCTGAAGATTCATTTTTACACTGGCTGGTAATTTTCTCATATATAGCTTGAAATTGTACTCTAGATAATTTTGCATAGTAGTATATCTACATGTCAGGACCGTTGGCYGCTGTGTTGAATGGCTCTTCAGAGCTGACAACTGGATAATAGCTTTACTTTCAGCCAGCAGAGGAAGTCAAGAGCAAAAGTGTAGAGATAATGTGAATATAATTCATTATTCAAATATGCAAGTGATGAACTGAAAACAAAGAGGGAAGAGTAATAATGGTGTCATTATTTTTATTACTCTTGTTTTGCAAACGTAGCATGAAACATTAAAGTAGATCTTTGAGAGATTCTCAACTGTACAGTGACAAATTTACTTTCTTGGCAATATTGATAACAGGAAAGTAAAGCAGACAGGTTTCTGCAGAAGGTGTGCTGTGCTGTTAGTTCTACTATGAAATATTTTCATGTTGCCTTTTGCGCTTTAAAATTCACATTATTAGTTACTCTTTAGAAGCCTGATCAGTGACTGGAAGAAAGTGCATTGTTGTTCTTGTGGCTCTATTTAGTTAAGACAATCTTCAAAGCTTCTAAGTCTTTGTAGCATGACTAACAAAGGCCAAACAGGCAAGTTATACAAAGCTTTCCTTGAAAAATGAGGAATTTGCATGTGATAGCAAAACATCCTCTATGAAAGCAGATACAGGTTTTAATGGAATAAGGACCTAGAGAGTATTCATTTGGTAACTGAAGAGTTTTCCCCTTCCTGTGCTGTTTGACACTTTACCTTTCATAGCATCTGTTTTATTTTTCCACCATTTAGGTGAAGGTTTATTTTAAAATGCTTTAATGCTTCTAATTTTTCAAGTGTATATACCATGATATACAGAKACTTATGGAAATCAAGGTGAAAGTAATTTTCTGCTGAACTTACAGCAGTGGTAATGAAAGTCCCTTGCAAAGGTGACATCCCTTTTGTGTGGGCCAGTGTGACAGACACCCTGTTCTCCAGGCAGCTTGTGCACGAGAGAAACAGAAATAAACCATGAAGGAGGTGTGGAGACCTCACCTCTGCAGGTGTGAGTAACGGGGAGCAAGGCAGCACATCTGGAAGGGCCCAGGTACAAGCTATGGCATTCCCTATCTCCGTTTAAAATCTCTTTGTAGCTGCACAGGAAGGCTTTGTGGATTATTTTTATAGGACCTGAAATGTGTGCATTAGTTGTTTATCATACTGCAAGAGACTGTAGGACAGGTTTTTATGGGAACTGTGCAGAATTTAGTGGTGGATTTGACATGCAGCTGTTATGAGGTTCCAGCCCTCTGGGAGAGCTGGAGTAGGGGCCATTCTACAAGGGGTTAATTTGAGATAGGGAAGAAAGGGATTGTGGCAGTTAGGGAATTACCTTTGTGTTTCTAAAAGTAAATCGAAGGAGGCATGGCAGGCAAAGCCTGGGAAGAAGAGAGGCTAGTTTTCCTGGATACACGAATGGGACAGAGAATACTCAGGAATGCTGAGGCACAGGGCAATCAGGGGTGTTGTCCATGATCAAAGAAGTTACAGGAAACCTCTCCCTATTTTCAGTTCATTTCAAGACTGCTTTTCTCAGCTTCACTAGCAATAATTTGCCTCCTAAGACAATGATATATTGAGAATTCGTAGAGATTTTGTATTCAACCCTGGAAGTTTTATTGTTTTCGTTGTAAATTAATAGAGGTATGGAAATGAGTAGAAGTACCACAAAGGCTTGCAAACCATTTTTACTGTTGATGGATCTGACTCTCTTTTGACATATTATAAACACAGGTAAATCTCGTTGTTTTGTTATTCACAGCAGGTTAAACTGTAGGAAACTTGAAATTTAAAGCCTTTGATTGCTCTTTGTAATTTTTTTACCTTTACTTGATTGTGCATCTTCAACTTGTACCCAAACTTGAAGTCTCCTTTCTGTCTAAATAACTGACACAGAGATTTGGCTGCAGCCTGCAGCTGGGGAGCCTAAGGGGTTATCAGAGCTCTCCAGAGCTACTGTTTTGGAAACAGACTCTGTGAAGATATGACCAAGGCTGCAGTGTGAACTGAGGGTTTCAGGACCAGATTGTTCCACTGCATTTATGACTCTGAAAGAGTAACTTAGATCCCGAGACAGAAAACTCTATAAGCGCGTGCTCAACTTCACTGGGGCAGAAGCCTGTGCTTGCAGAAGCGTGTGTTTAAGCACTGTCTTGAAAAAATATGGTTTCCTGTATCAGGGCTTTTAATCTCTCCATTCTCCAGTTCTCCATCTGTTAAAAAGAATTAACAGGTGGCAGAAAGGAAATGTTGTTGTCTGTCTTCTGTTAGCTCTTGAAAGCCTCTGACTCAGAGAGTGTGGAGCCACAATCCAAGTGAGCCCTCAGCCTCTCCTGAAGCATCCCTGTCATACTACAATGAAAAAAATAATTTATGCAGTTACTTAGAAGGATATTATGCAACACTGAGATGCCCAGAGGAAGGATTCTGAGGACTGGGGAGGGACAGTTGACCTTTCTAGAAGAAGCTGCAATGGTGCAGAGGACCCCGTGCATTGCACTTCAGCACCACAAATGCAGTGGCTTCACTGTTCTCYGAATAGGTTTTGGTGATGTTGAGACCAGGTAGACCAACGTTTTCTTGGACAGCCTCAGAAAGGAGAGGAATGGTCCTCCTAAAGGTAATATCTATTGCTGCCTGTTGCTGTTGCTTTCAGGTGATGATCTCAGGTCTGAGAACAGTGATCCAGAGCATTAGGAAGSTGGCCAGGCGCGGGAGGAATAGAAATAACCAAGTCTGCAAAATCTCGACTTCTGTTCCTTTGTCATTCATAACGCCAAACCCAGAAAGCAGTTACACTTGGATGCTATGCCCATGCTGGGCTCCCTGGCTGGAAAAGACTCACACTGCAAAAGAAGGTTCTTCATTAATTATTATTAGTAGAATTTGTTTGCATTGTATTACGAAGACYCCATATGCAATACAGAGTAGAATTTAATTCCTGTTGTAAAATGTTATAATCTAATTAGATGAGACAATTAAGAATGGGGGAAAGATATAAAAGAGTGAACAAAAGGATAATTAACCAACATTTCATTAGCGCCAATATTTTTCCTTTTGTTTGGCTCTTTTGAAGTTTTTTTTCCTTGCTTATTTTTCAAATAATTTCTTTCTAAATTAGAAAAATCATTTCAATTTTCACTTTGGCTCTGTATAAACTGGAGAAAGAGTTTCTCATTAGAAATGTATTAATTAACATGATAATAAGCATGATTCTGCCTCCTGGATAAAGGCAGCCCTTTCCTATTAAAGGAGTGAGAAGGACATTATACACTGGCTGCTGGAGCTGCTGAATAGCAGTGTAAGTGATCAAAGCCAGCCCAGCCACCGCGGGACACACGGGGCAGTTGTCCACATTACCCAAACCAGAGGGGCAGTTTTTGTTTCAGTGCAGTTCCCTACTGCTCAGTTTCAGCTGTGCCATTCCAGAGGATGGGACAGGTAGATTTATTTTGCCCAGGGAGCGGGGCCAACCCAGGCACAGCAGCAGRGAGCTCCGTGCTGCCCAGTCAGGGGTAGTTTGCAACCTGCCCTGGGCTCTGTGCTGCAGCMGCTGCTTTTCTTCCAGCCTGCAAATCAGGCAATTAAAGTGAGCCTGGGTATGTCTGCAAAAGTTGAGGTCAGAACTTTGACTGAAGGTTCACATACTTAGCCTAGCCTGTGCTTAACRCTGTGTTATTTATTCCCATCGCTTTCACGGTCAGCTGCTTGTTTATCTGGCTGTTTTGCTCACTGTATTCCTGGGAAAATTTCTTTTCCTCCAGAGGTCGGTGGGGGTTTGGACAAGGGCCACAGCACAGGTGTGGCTTCAGCCCCTCCCCGGTCCTGTAAAACCATGTGTTGTTGTGCTCAAGAGCACCTTCCTCTGAGTTGAAGGGCAGGAATGACAGAGCGCAGTTGGAGAGGCAGAGCCCGGCCTTTTGCCGGCTGGCATTTCCACCAGCCTGATTGAGTTGCCATCGGACTCTTTGCTGAATGGTTTCTCTCAGTCTCCTCCATCCTTGTCCAGCTCCAATGCTTTTGCACCAGCTCCACAGGCAGGAGTAGCAAGAAGCGTAGTGATGGGGAGAGTGTGATATGTGAGTTATTTTCACAAGTTAGAGATGATCCCATAACTCATACGTGGTGGAGCGGAGCCTGCAGAAAGGAATTTCTGTCCACCACTGACTGTGCTCGCTTAATTTATTGCTTAGCATGTACCTCTCATCATCAACAACGAGAAAACTACTTTCTGCGCRAAGTTAATGCCTTTGCTTGCTTGATCCTGGGGCAGAGGCTGCCTCCATCCCCCTCATCCCTGTGAGCGCAAAATATTTCCCTGGGTGATGTTTCCAGGCGGATTCTGAGTGCGCGGGGTTGTCAGCTCCGTGCAACACCGCAGACGAAGTTYTTAGTGATAAAAGCAATTGACAAGTGTGTGTGTGTGACGTGGCATCTGACTATCAGATGTTAGAGGAATGCAAAAGACATACCAGCGCGGGGCACATAATTCAGTGTGTGTGTCTGTGCCTGTATATATAGAACCAACAATTTATATTCTAATCATCACAAAGCAATCATACTGTGAGTGCATTTTTGTTATTAATACTTACTCTTTGATGCATAAACAATCCCATTTGAAATTCCTGGTACCAGCTATGCTAATCTTTCACTGGAAAAAAACTTATTTGCAGAGGGCAAAGAATGAAGGGTGGGTAAGCGAAGTGTGTTTCGTCTGTTTGAAATAACTGCAAAACTATCAGCATTAACGGTAAAAATATTTAATGAGTATTGCACTAGCCAGCACCAAAAGTAGTGAGATACAGAATTGCATTTGTTCTGTCACAGACATGACTGACATTTAATTATTGTCTATTTTTGTGCTGATAATCTCATTCTTATCATTTGTTGTTAAATCCTTTAGAACCCCAAGAAGAATGAGATCAAGTGACAAAAATAAGATAATGAAATCATATGAAATAGAATAAAATTATATCTTGTAGGTAAGAGATGATTCGGGAGACTTGGTTATTTTATAGGGTTGTATAAGCTCTGTAAGTGATTGTGAATTAAATGTGTTGAGCTCACAGAAAAGCTTTGGAAGAGAATGGCTGCTTGCAAGCTAAGCTGACTTCTGGGTTGTCTTTGTGCAGCACATGCCACGGGTGATGATATAAGATCATTGTAAACCACAAAAGATGGTGAATTTGAGTCTTGTTGGGGAAAAATATATATCTTTCCAGCTCACTTCCCTTTTGCCAGTTTGTTCCCTTTGTGCTGTTGTGAAGCTTTTGGAAGCTAGTTTGTCACAGTGACTGTAAAATCAGGATCTATTTTTATCATTCTTAGCTTTCAGCCAGAAAAAGGCTTCCCAGTCTTTTGCCAAAACCTATATTGACTACACAACCCGATCCAAGCTTCTGAGTCACTGTATATGTCTGTTTGCAATATGTAACAGGAAAGCACTTCTAGCTGAAGTTTTAAACGAGGTAGGAAATCTGTTGCAAAAATTAGATGAACAATGAGTTCTGCTAAGGGAAAGTCAAAGGCAGCACTCACCATTTATTAGGCTTTTCCAAGATAACCTGCTAAGTGCATTGAAAAATGACTTTGCAGGTTGTATGRTGGCGAAAACACTGAGGGTTTAATTTTGTTCCCTGCTACCCTCTGAATGATGTAGTGGAAATCTGGTCTACGCACGCTAAGAAAAAGTGCTGACAAAGTATATAACTCACAAATGTGCTAATTTACTGAACAGGAATAGTATTTATTTGAGTGCACTAGGTGGTGACCACTTCAGTGTTTGTATTTCTACCAGTTTTCACCTAAGTGGACTTTGTAGCTATTCAAAGACAAAAAGTTTACTCAGTGCAGAAACAGAAAAATTTTTTCTTCCTCTCTTCACAGGGTTATCTGTGACTTCGAAACAGCCCTAAATTGGGAGATGGGGCTTTTTCCAAATTCGGTTATCAACTCACTGTACAACCATAGGTATAGGTCTTGAATACTCTTTCCATTAGTTTCTGCCTTCTAAAATAGTACAAGTCATGATGACAAAGTGTTTTGGAGTTTCTGGATGAACATCCCTATGTGAATTCTAAAAGCTCTTGTCATAAGAACTTGTTTGTAAAGTATTATTACAGGCAGCTCTGCAAATCCCAGGTAAGGACAGCAATGTTCAAAGGGGGCTCTCAGGCTGTGTGCTGTCTTCGTCCTACTCTGGAATACTTCTGTGTACAAAGCAAAATTGGCTTTGTAAAGTGTTTGTTTTAGAAAAGCATGCACAGTGTCAAAAAAAAATTATATATATAGATAGATTTACTTTGGACTGGTATAATTCTGTTGCTAACATACTACCCTCAGGCAGAATTTAGATATGTAATTTGATAACCTGTTGACATTTACATGTCCATAGGTGCTAATGACCTACATTAGCTGCGTGTTTTGACAGAGGCTTCCTCTGCTCTCCCCATTTCATACATAAAGACCTAAATCCCTTTAAAGGACTTCTAACTTTCTGAATTGGAAAATAACGCAGATATAGCATATAAGCAGTGGCTTGGTCTTATGTATCTTTTGGCTGATTTTCCTTGCAGTCATTCTATAAACCTCACTGTTGGTGATGGAATTAAATCTGCCACCTCACTGCCTGGCCTGTTTGTATCTCCTGCTACACTCCTGCTACTATATTCATGCATTATACTGGCATGGTAAGAGAGAGGGAAAGCAAGCCTGTTAGCTTGTTTACATTTACTAGTTGGAGATATTCCTGAATAATAAAGTTCAGGAGGTTTAGAATAATTCATGTATTTCCAGCTACGATGTTACTAACCTTCATTGTAGTCCTGGACTGAATTAATCATGTCCTTTTCAAAATGCAATGCAAACAGAGGCTGCAAAACTTTCTACCTGACTTAGGAACCTCTAAACATTTAATTGCACTTTCCACAGTCTTGCAATCCACAAGATTTTGAAAACACAGTCACTGTTTTGTGAAAAAAAAGAGCTGTCCCTTTGTTATACAGGGGCAAAAGAGTAATGTACAAACTCATATGCATAAAAATTCCTGCTAATTTAGATTGTGACTTAGATCAAGAATCTATTCACCTCATGTGGTGCTCRTGGGGATCTTTCCGTTGATACCAGTGGACTTTGAAGCAGTTATTTGACCAGTGTCAAGCAAGTATTATTATAATATTTAGYTAATTGCCAGTTGTAAATTTAATCCATAATGCCAGGCAATATATAAATCTACACTCTATCCTTAGTTATAGGATAATGGATGTACTTTCACAGATGCAATCAAAACAATTTACCAAGGATTAAATTCTCACWTTGGAAAGCAAAGTCAATCTCACACCATCTGCAGACAGTAAAGTGTCATGAGGACAGATTTAGTGGCACGGTGGTTGTTCCCAGGGAGCTCCTGCTGCACTGAAATGGTAACATGAGAAAAAGGGCTAAGATAATTTCTGGGAGATTGAAAAATTATCATTTGTATCACTATCAGAGAGGTGGGAGAAGCAGATGTTTCGGAGTAGGCGAGGTGATGACTGGTCTGTGGGGAACTTGGACAGTGAGGAGGGCATGTTGCTCAGCAATCTTCAGAGCCCAGGAGACCAGGTCTGCTTTGCTAGACTTCAGTGGAAAAAACGAGCCACAGCCAAGGGCTGCAGCTTCCTCTGATGAGATCCTTTTACACAGACAGCTCCCTACAAGTGACTTCTGTTTKCCATAACAGAGAAAGTGGGAAAAGAATAATATAAGTGAGCAGTATAAATAGTTCCCAAAGTCTAAATACAGGCTGCAGGCAGAACTCTCTATCACACCTTTATGCACCCCYAGTCTCACAAGTGGTGAGGCAGAGGCTTGACAGGTATCACTGAGGCTGCAGTTCCGCTTCAGACAAACACCCAGCACCAAAATCCAGTCCTGAGGTCCAGCTGTGGTGAAGGATACCTACACACACCCCACAGGTAACTCATTTCAACTCCTGGCTTTCTTGTCCTCTCAGTCCTTGCTCTCTGCAGTGGGTAACTCAGCAATGCTGCATTTCTCAGGCTGCCCAACCAAATACTACTGGTTTATTATTCTTCCTTTCATTATCTCAGTCTGCTAAGCAATAGCGTGGCCTGACTTTTAAGCTGGGTAAGTCATGGCTCATGGAAGAGCCATGGCAAGTGGCAAATGTGAAGATAAAAGGAGTATCTTACAAGAAGTTATATGTCTGCCTTTTTTTAACAGAATTCCTGCCTTTTAATTCTCCTTTATTATAGTAGCATTTTTCATATTTGAATTTTACCATAAAGAGTCTGTGGAGTTTGACTAAAGCCGTAATTGCACACACAAATAAAGAAAAAATTCAGTGCATGCTATTCCCTACTTCCTTTCCACCTGACTGTTAAAAGTTCAGCCTTGATGGGGACAGCAGCAGCATTGCAAGGGCAGGTGGAAATTCGTCTGTGTATTAGAACTGTTATGTGTCTGCAGGATGTTTATTCCAAGGAACATTATATTTCTACATATGTTATGTGTTAAGGAGAAGGTTTTCAAGCTSGAGGCTCTGAAGTATCAATGTCTTAGATTGTAGCCCAAAGAACATCTAATCTGACCTAAGAAATATTGAGGGGAGTTTTCTGGAGCAGGCTTACCCCTGAAAACAGGTATGGTCAGATATGGCTGCAGGGAGGTCAGGGCTACCTGCACTGCAGTGATTGTCTAAACTGAAATCAAAACCTCTGGGTCAGCCTGAGAAGGAACCCCCATAATGATATTTTAATGTGTGCTTGGGAAAGTAGGAAAGGCGGGTAAATACACAAGGAAGTTCAAAGTCTGAATGACTTTCCTATCTATTCTTCTAAATAAGGGACAGATTTTTCTCATTCAGTCAGGGCTTATGAGAATATCACCCACACTAAAAGAGACAGGCATATTATTTTCACTCTCTATTCCACCAAATATGTAAAATGAAAAACAGGTGATTGCAGTGCATGTGTGTGCCTTTCTTTTTTTTTTTTTTCCTTTTGGGGGGCAAGGAAACTTTTGATCTTCAGTCTGTACAGAAGCATCCCAACTTTAAAAAAGAGCACTGTCAGATTTATTGTAGCACTGAAAAGTACAGATATTATGCTTACCATTACTCAGTGACCTCTTTAGGTTTGCCATCATGGTCCAAGATTTATTGCCTTCTGTGTTTAAAATGCAAAAGGATATGTCCTGTTAATATTTCTGGGTTTGCTGTGAAGCAATGACTTCCTGTTTGCTAGTACCACAGGTAAGGAAGACACAAACCACAAGTGCCAACACTATGTAATTTTTTTGGTCCTGAGTCCCTAATTTCTCAGTCATCTGAYGTGTTCTGTCAAAATGCAGCCTGAAAGTCTAGACCAAGAGATATCTATGATAGAAAGTGTACATCAGTATTTCAAGCCCTCTAAATTTATTCTAGCCATTTGACAGTTGCTTGGAGATACAATCTCAATTTTTTTGCAGTAGCCCCTTCAAGTGGATATTTATGGCAGATACAACTGTAATTATTTACCTGTAACAAAGTCCAGGTCTGCCTGCTCCAGGTGATACAGACAACAGAAGGACACAGAGAAAATATTAATCTTCTTTCTGTCTAGATTTTGACCTTTTGCACCCAGCTTCTTAGCCAATTATGGAAATGGAGCTGTGTTTATTTTTTTTGTTTACAAGTTTTGTTTCCTTATCCCATGAGCCTGTCAGTTATCGGTGTCAGTGCCTAAATGACAGGGTCTGAGTGTGCTTCCCTGCCTTACATTTCGTGTTCCTACTTACTTGCATTAAAAATGCTGGAGTCAAATGAGATTATTCATGTGAGTTAAAGTGAATCCTGAGTGAGAAAGTTGAACATTTTGGGACACAGAGTTTTTATTAGTGTAATTCCTATTTTACATAGAAGTAGTTTATTTGAATAAAAAGAAGTGAAAGAAAAGAATGACAGAGGAAATAACTGAACCACAAATAATAGGAATCAGTACCTCATTTGGGTAAAGATGCTAAATCTGTGCCTGCTTTTAAAAGGATAAATAGTCCTGTAGATTCAGTCAGGACTATTTATGTCATCAGGCGTGTGCTGGAGAAGCTGAATGAATCAGAGCCACAGAGACTAACAGTATTTATATATATTTAAAATGCAACGGCAATAAAACAGAATATTTTGCCCGCTGCATCATGTGGAGCAGTGAGAGAGAATAATAGGAGCAACAAATTCTCGTTTGCTTTTATTCCTGCAGCAGAATCACAGCGTGTTTGAGTTGGCTGCGCTCCCGTGGCGTTCCTGTTGCTCGGTGCACGGAAAAGCCTGTGCTGGGCTCGGTGCCATCGTGACGTGTCTCGTGTGGCTTGGCAGAACCAGCCCCGACACCGCTCTCGGAAGGGCTCTTCCCATGGTTTCTGGGGCTGCTTGCTGAATGCAACGCACAAAATTTCCTGCACAAATGATTTCAGAATAGAGAAACTATAGAAAATGATTCTTTTACTTGCAAAAGCATTACTAAGAAGAGGGCTTAATTATGTGCACTGTTTTTCTTGAATACATGTCAGCTGAAGATGTATTTCTCTTTRCTGGTGGCTTGGTTTGCTTTTTCATGTGAAATTGTTTCATCTTTAGTTTCATACCATTAATTTAAGTTTCAATGTGTTTTTCCACGTTATCTATAATTTGATCGGCGCCTTTTACACAACTTCTAATAATCTGCATTCTCATATTTTGGTATAAAAGCTCAGAGATATTCAGAATCAGAGTAAATCATACGAGAGCAAATATCACTGGAACAGGCATATTATCACTAGCAGCACTTAGGTCAGTAATCCAAGTACTGTTGAATGCTCAAGTTACATTTGAAACGTGAAAATATTCATGTGAGCAATAAGTAATAATACTGTTCTAAGTCACTGTTCAGCCTCATCTTTGTTCTTATAACTGTGTAGCTACTATATCTTGCCTTAGTTGTGTTTTTCAAATTTATTCCACTTTTACAGACCTTCTTGCAACTAGTTTTTTTGTGAAGCAAGGAAGCAAGCCCAACTTTGTGTTATTCCAATGAAGGCAACACAGTCACCTGATGGCTGAATTTAGTCTATATGCCACGTCCTTTCAAAGCAATCACCTCTAATTTATTTATAGCAAATTCTTTAAAAGTTGTTGAAAATTTATTACACGTTTGCCATTCACTAGATACTGTGCAAGATTACCGAACTGGTTCCTCTGCTTTTTGGTTCACTGAAGCTGTCATTTAAACCAAAAAGTTGTTTTCTTAAAGAATTTTTCAATACCCAGTAGCCCCAATGTTAAGGCATAGTTCCCAGAAATCACACAGGCATTTTTATTTTCCAGTGAAAGCTCCTGCTGCCTAAAGTTCCAATAACCTGCGTGTCTGTGGAGGAGCAGGATTTTTGCAGCACAGTGGACGTGGAATTTACAGGAATTACTGAGAGTGCCTTGTAATTATGTCACCAAACTAAACTGGTTTGCAGAAGCCATTCTAGTCTGCAAAGAGATTTTAGGGAACCTCCCTGCCTTTCCCACTGCACATTCTCACGAGCAGCCAGTCTGCATCCTTCCCAGCCTGCATCCTTCCCACATCCTGGGGAATGACATAGACTCTTTTAGTGCATCTTTAAGAATAAACATATTCATATTTATTACAAGTGCCTTGGACACCAAACACAACTTCTGAGTGCGGGGGATGTGGATCCAATGCAGGCAGTGTTTCCACACTTTTATCCCTGCTATGTTACCAGCTGCAAAGGGATATGGAATTTCATTCCATTTCTGGTATGCAGCTTCAACTCCTGAAAGCTACGATGAGATGTTCGTCTTTACCGAACTCATTTCAGCCATGTGTCCACTGCTTTGAACAATTTGACACACAGAGATGCTTCTTACAAGTTGATTTTTGTTGCTTTCTTTTTGCTGACATGATTCACTTGTCAGGCTATGTACTTGGGCTTTCAGCGCCTCTTCCCAAGTGGAGACTGCATATCTTCATTTTGGCAGTCTCTGGATTCCATCTCAAAATGTAACTACTGTACTTTGTTGCCTTCAGTGCTGGAATCTCTGGAGATGATTTTTTATTGCYGTTTGGGGGGAGGAGGAGGTTAGCGATTTGGCAACAGCCCTGCAGCTGTGACCCAAAACTTCCTATTTTGCTCTTTATTTTTATAATAGTGTGTATTATTATAGTATCCAGAAGTCCAGCTTCCAGCCCTAGGACATGATGACAGCAGATACAATTAAAAGCAGCACTTTGAAAATTGCACATACTAAAATTTGACAGGATCAAGTTTGTTTGCAAATTTACATACAGCTTGTTGAAATTGACTGAAACAAAAATATATTTTAAATGAAAATGAGCTGGATCAGATCTGACTGTACAGGGTTTGGGAAACCAGAGGAARCTTGGTGATTCATTTGAGCTCAGACTTTTTAAATAAGTGCACAAGAAAAATGCGCACATAGCTCCAAGGAAAAGCAAAAGAGGAGTTTGACTGCATTTTCAAGATCCCGATTTTTATGAATATTCATAGAGCCATGGTCAGAAGTAACTTTAAATGATCTGGTTTATTCTCCTGAGTATCACATTCAACTGAATTTCATCCAGTTACTCTTCCATTAAGACCAATCACTTGAGCCTGATGAAAGCACTTTTTTTGGGGTTTTGGCATACCATCATTTTGAGGATGGAATGTAGTTTTATTTTATAGACATCAAGAAATTAAGAATCCCTCAGTTCTCATGGCTCTCACTGCCAAGAAATTTTATCTGTTTGGGTTTTTTAGTAGTAGTATTGTCTGATATCATCAGTCTTTCATACTTCTTTTTATGGTAAATCCTGAGTTTCCCAAAAGGTRTTTTACTTATTATGAGCAAGTCATCATAATACCTAAAAGTGCACATCAATCGGTGACTCTCAGCATTTTCTCTAGGCCTTGAATAGATTTTTGCACTCTTCCTTCTATAATCAGTTTATTTTTTAACATCCTTTGAAAAATATGGACACTCGAGCTATAGGCTCTGAAGGCAAGGCATGAGGCAATATTTTGTAGGTGCTATAGCAATGTCTTTCTAGTAAAAAGATTTTATAGCTGCATTTAAATAGTCTAATCACTGCAAAGAAGCACAGCCTTCTCCTGACTGTTGTTGCTTACTCACCCCAGGATTGCACCAGCCCTCTCTGACACAGAATTTTACTGGCAGCTCAGGTGCAGTTCCTCAYGTGTTATTATCCAAGAAACTTCTCAGAACCCTCACTTTCCAGGATACTAGTCCTTATTTCTGAAAGCAAGGTCTCCATTTGTGGTCCCTGAATGACTGTTCTTGCATTTGAATCTGTTGATGTGAGCTTTGATTGGATTTCCCTAGTTCACCTGATTCCTGCTAGTGACCATCTTCTCCTTATAGTATTAACMATTCCACCAACATTTCCATAATCTGTGGACTTTATCAGCAATTTTTTTTAATTTATCCACAAAAGGGTAGATACTTACTGGTAGAAATTATTCCTGAGAAAACTCTGTAAAATATCTTTGTTCTGTGGTGGCTAAGTATTGTCTTTTGTTAAGCTTTGAATACGCCCCTTATTATGTCAAAGCAGTCTGGTGATCTACCATGCTCAGCCTCCAGTAATTCCAGCTGATGCTGCTGAGATGTCCATACCAGTAATTCAAGACAACCTAGAATAAGAGCATGCAGCATACTCTTGTTGCCTATTAAATGTTTGTTCTGCGATTTCAGGCCAGCTCAGTAATCCCTGCTTTCAGTGGGTTCACTGGGACGATTATGCATCATGCCAGAAGGTATTTCCTTGTGTGAGTCATACATTTCTTCTAGACTGAATGAGCACATTAAGCTCTGGTGTTCAGAGGAAGAGCAAATTTTAGAGCTGTAGAAGGAATTTATATTTTTTTTAATATTCAGACTTGGTGTAATAAACTTGTTTGAATATATCCTGGTGGATATCCCATAAATTCTAGGATGTTAAAGGCCCAGAAGTTTGGTGCAGACCTATCTCCAATGTTAATCTTACAGYGGGGGTCAATTACTTCTATATCACAAGGGATTTATAGTATCTCCTGTCAGGGCAGTGTCTGCYCAACTTCTGTTTAAAATCCATAGCAGCAAGTCTCTGGTAATCTTCATGAATTCTCATTAATTTAGAAATCTACTTATTGTAAGACTTTATTTGATTATGATTATAATTACCAGGCTGGTTTGGGAATTTACTTCTTTGGGGTTATTTACTGGTTCATTTCCTTCAAGACTTTTGGGGGCAGTGAGGTGGAGGAAGAAACAGAAGTCTTGAATTGTGGCCTAGAGAAACCCAGTCTGCTGAAATAGTGAGGCTGCTTTCAAACAGAAGATCAGACTGATAGACAAGGATCTCCATGAAAAAGTTTTATCTCAAGTACTGTAGCTGTGATAAGAAAGACTCCCTACAGCTTGAATAAGTGGACATGGGTTGTTGGTTTTTTCTCTAAAAACTTACCAAGTATTTTACCAAAACAGCTGATTTTTAGCTGGCCACAGGATAGTAGTACATGAAGCACTTGTGCCAAATAAACACGTAAAGTGTGGTGAGTCACAGACATAAAATATAAGTGGGTAGCCACAAGTAATGTTTACATAGAGACTTGCCTTCTGGAAAGGGGTACAACCCAGCCTGGGGAAAAAATAAATACTGTTTGAGTGGCTACAGATTACGAACAACAGCAAAAACACTAAGGAAATGAGAAGCTTAGCTAAGCAAATGAGCTGAAAATGGAAAGAGAGTTCATTAACTATCATAAGAGAAGCCCTGTCTCCTCTGCACAATGTTTAACCACATAAAATGCTATAAAGAGGGCTTTAGGATTTTTCCTATTTGAGCTTTAAGATTACAAAATAGTTGTGCCTAGTTTGCTGACATTTTTCTGGTTTAACACTGACAGTTTTCAGAGAGGTGATGTTTCTTTGGTAAAAGTCAGCTGCTGTCCACAGCTATGCTGTGATGTGCAGCTTCATACTCAAAATCAGAACTAGGCCCGAAATTCTTTCCTCAGAAAATAATAAAATAACTGAGTCAGGATTAAGACGGTTTTAGTTGGTTTTCATTCCCATGAAGACCATTCTTCTTTGCTATGTGAAAAATGTAAAAGAGTCTGAGGCTGATTTTCTAGCTTTAGTTACTTAGACTAGTGAGAAACAAAATCAGGTCAAGGCCCATAATTTAGATTTGAAGGTTTAAATCTAATTCTGTAGAGTATTTAAAACCCATGGATAAAAGCCCATGGATAAAAAATTCCCACTGGAATCAGAGCTTCTTCAGGAAAGTGTTTTCTTCAGGAAGATTTTTTCTTCAGGAAGACTTAGGTGCTCAACATCTCTTCTGAATTTCAGTCTTTCAAGTGCTGACTACTTTCCAGCCAGACACATAGGCTTGCAGTTAAATTGGAGCGTGGAAGTACTGGTGTTCCCATGAGAATATTTTATATCATATAGCCCTTCCAGTGAGGGCAAAAAAGAATTGTTCATGTGCTAATAATTAAACATGTTCTTGATTTTTTTTTTTTTTTTTTTGCTAGACCCAGATCTGATGCCATGTTTCTGCAGAACTGAGAGCAGAATTTGGCCCACTCTATTGAGATGTTTCTTACAAACAGCTTATTTCCATTTTCTCTTCTTTTTTGGAACTCAATGAGGAATCACCCTTGAAGTTAAAAAATACAGGTACTATTTTTATAGTTTTGGTTTGCATTGAACGTTTAATGCAGGTAAATCAACAAGTGGTGGTCTGTGTTGAGAAATTCGGTTTGGGGTTTTTTTGCCATGGATAACTAGAGGGGAAGGAAGAAAGAAGTCAGTGTAACTGTCCAAGAATTATCAACAAACTGAGGGGGAAAAGTATTAGCAGATCAGTAGAGTAATTGCTCTTCCATTAAGAAGTAGGAAATGGGCTCGAGTGAGCTTCTTTGCTAAAAGGCCATTCTGTGAAGAATGGCATTGTAGGGTGCACCTTTGACTCCAGATCAAATTTGCTTGTTTTAATGGTGAAAAGATTATTTTTCTATCCAGCAATGCTGCCAGCTAATCCTGCACGTGAAAGTTGAGCTGCACCCTGTCTGATTCACACTTCATCACCTGGAGTAGGGACTGGGCAGCTGGAACAGGCTTTTGTTGATGATGGAAGAGAGTCTCTCTCCCTTTCCATTAGCTGGGCTGTGCTATGCTACTGTAGTAAAAACGTATTTTTATCTGGAAATTCGGTAGATATGGCCCAATTTAAATGAGTCCCCACATTGAACGGATCTGTTGAGTCAGTGTATTACTGACTACAGCTGCACATTCATGCAAAGACAAAGGGTAATGCCAGCCCTGGGCTTAACTCAGTGAACTTAAAGGGTCTAGGCAATGACTCCCTTCTGAGCTCTGACAGAGGGACAGGCAAAGTCAATAAAAGCAGCAGGAACCATCCTGCATTCTTTCATAAAACAGAGATGTGTGGTAACGTCCAGTCACCTCCTGAAATCAGGGAAGCCCAGAATTAATTTCCACTGGAAAGAGTCCCACTGAACTCACTCAGCCTGGATCAGATCCCGAGTGGAAGCGATTCATCTTCCGACTGCGGGTCAGCTTTACAGCCCTGCAATGCTTCACTTGTGCTCTACCGTTTGGAATCTCCAGTGTTTACCTTGTGCCGAGCTGGCAGCAGGGGGCTGGGTTTCATTCAGGCTCCAGCACATTTCTTTCATCACTTAGGCACAAGCCCCTTTCAGCACTCGGGCACCAACCGTGCAGCAATTGAAGCCTGGCCGTCAGGAGGCAGAATAAGCTACGCAGSGCCTGGACTGGTGATCCAAAACTGCCCATGCAGATCTGGGTTAAAGAAAATGAAGATGAAACTGATGGAAAGAGCTCTGACAACAGGYCAAACTCTTCAAGTTGCACCTGGTTGGCAGAGGAAGTGGGTGTGATCGAGGGCTTCACGTGTAGGCGTGGATAAGGATCACAAAATAGTTGACAGATGGATAACCACTCTTTAATATAACGTTTAGATGGTTAGACTGATCTCACTTTAGAGTTTRTTTCATAGCTTAATTTTTAAAGAGACTCTGTAGAGTAGTTATGGACTCCAACTTTGTTTTGATTTGTCTCAAATACGTATTTTGTGATGCCTCTTTCAAAATATTCCTAAACAGCACAAAAAAAGAAAGAAAAAGTCATCAAGCCATTGAAAGACAACTCTATTTTGCAGCATTTTACAATATCACACATGGACAGGTGGAGAACCCTTGTACTAGAAGCATCACAAATTTTCTATGGTCTTACTGACTTCACAAATTTCTGTGAGAATACCATCAATTTTTAACAACTTCCACCACTTTTTTCACATGAATAGACCCATATACTGCTAGAATGGCACAATTTACATGTTGTCTGATGTTGCAAAATAAAATCTTCAGTTTAAAAAGAGGGAAAACAAATGAGAAAACAAAAGTAAGCTGGAAGCAGGCTGTGCCCTTCTTGCTTACCGTTAAGAGTTGGAAAATGTCCTTGTGTTATGGTTCAAGGGAATTTTTCCACTGAAGGAACAGGGACCCATCTTGGTGGGTCGACTTCAGCAATGCATTCAATGCATGTCTCATTTGATGTTTGCGTAAGTATTTTCCAGTGCCAGTGTCTGGATGAAGTAGTTTTTCTGTAGACTGGGCACTRTATCACATTTTAGGTAAACAAAGCAAAAGATATCCTCATTGAAAAGTAGGCTTGATTCTCAACACAKTTGTAGTTTGTAGTACCTAATGTGTTCTTAAAAGACCAGGTTGCAGAATTTTTCTTTTCAAAATGTTGAATAAGGTATTTATCTCAGCTGTGTCCCTTATAATCAAAGCCCTTGATTAGAGGCTCTTGTCATGAAAGACCAGTAGCTGCTGCAATTAAATATATAATACTTCTGCTCCTGTTACAATTTAGGCTTTTTTTTTTCCTTAGGAAACATCCTTATCTGATACAGGGTTTAGAGGACAGCAACTTATCTTACTTCTTCCCTTCCCCTTTTTCCTGACAAAACATTTCCTCAGTCTCACTGTCCRTTCATTGAAGGAATTTTGATAATACTTTATACCAGTCACTGGCCAGCTACTTGGGAAAAAAAAAAAAGCCAAAACATGTTGATGCTTGTTTTACAATTAAAGGCACAAAAAAAGATAATGATCAAGAGGAAATGTCAAAGAATCACTGACTTTGAACTACTATGTAAAAAATATGAGTGAAGATAGTCTGAGGAGTAAAGTGAGCCCTTCTGGCATGGCTCAGTGGGCAGGAGACACTGTGTGAGTTAGCACTGTCTGCATGAGGTATCTCAGTACATATGGGATTACCTCTTATAGATCAGGTGGAATTTAGTACCTACAAACTTCAAGTCTGGTAAATCTTATGCACTTAGAAACACCCCCAAGAGCAGTTAACTGAGTTGTAGTGTATGTAGAGCCCGTGAGCTGGTTAGGTGGTAWCTGAAGGTCCCTGCACTGATCCCTGCAGCAGCTTCCTAATAACTGCTTGGGAATCTGGCAGCAAAACCCAAAGCTTAGCTGYAGCCATATTAGATGTCCAGTTTAAATTCATTCCTACATGAAATTCTGAGCAGACATTTACTTATTTCACTTATTTGTGTGAGAAACAAAGGAGGACGCCTAATCCTAGACTGTTCAAGTTATTTAAATATATCTAATGCAATGGAATTTTATTTGAGGAGAGGAGAGGAGAGGAGAGGGCAATTGTCCTCTGCCAAAAACCTGCAGCAACTGATTTTGTGTATAATTGACTTGATCTTTACTTTAAAATAAATGTTGATTTAATTAGAGAATGAGACCTGTATTGTTGTTGCCCTGTCGGTCTTTGCAGTCACAAAGTCTTTGATTTCCCATAAGACCAGAATTGTGCCTGCATTTAGAACACTACTCCTCAGTTACTGCCACTGCAGGCAGCTTTGTGAAATACTGATAATTTTGTATGAGAATATATAGATATGGGTGCATGTGTGTATATATATGTGTGTCTGTCTAGTATATATATGTGTATAGATATATAAACTCAATCCTCACTGGAAAATTTTTCAGCAGCCTTAGTGATACAGATGCACAGAGGTATCTAGTACAGCAAAGTTTGCCTTTGGGGAAACTCAGAGGTTTCAAGACCAATCTGTAGAGTTTAGCTCTTAGGTGTCAAGAGAATCTGTTTCTACCTCTGCCCCACAGKGATCTGRGCTGGTTGAGGTACCTGGAGCTGGCAGTGCTTCAGTTTATACAACTGACAAGTATTGRAAGCACATTGTCAGCAAACCCCCTCAGTTTGTATTTTGCTTTCCCATTTCTCTCATTTGGTCTCTGTGATCACCTCGTGGTGCTGGGAAGCTGTAAGGGGTGAGGCATTCAGATGCAATGCTGATAGCAAATTTATAAAACTGCAAAGCGAAGCTGAATTACATGGGCAGCTAGATGGAAAAGGTAGCCCTGTGGATTCACTGAATTCAACAGACACAATTTCAGTAACTCCGTGGAGCCAGAATAACACTGCAGTGCAAGRTTGGCCCTTTAATTATGTTGATTACCCTAAGCCAGATTTTTGCTTGCACACAGATTCCTGCAGCCACACAAAGACTTTTGTCTACAGTGAGACTGCACAGGGATCTGCCTGGGCAGTGTTCACAGCAGGATCTGGCCCTAAGYTTCTGTGCATACACTTAATGCCAGGCCACCAGCCTGGAGGCCACTGATCACATGTGGGCCAGGGGATGTGTTGCCTGCCCCGCTCGCTGCCTTGCTGCAGCTCTAGGCTCTCATGGAAGAAGAGCAGTGCCTGTGCCAGGCAGGAGGAGCTGCCCTTGCTGCTCCCACGGGGCCCAGGAAGGCAGGTTCAAAACTTGCATCAAACTTCAGGCATGGTATTCGTTTCCATCGCTCTAATTTAAGATATCAGACGATAATTTCCACACAGAACAATAAAGGACTATGTCTGTATTTATGAAATCATAGTCAGTGTCCGAAACCTAGGTATCTCTAAGAGAGAGAGACAGCAGATACAAAAGAAAATCTGTTTTGATTATCACACCTGATAAGCCTCATTGGTTCATCATGTCCAGCATCTGCACCGCTGAACCCTAATGATCATGAGTGAAACCTTTCTCCCTGACCCATAATAAATTGTACTTGAAAGGTGATGAATTACTTTCTGCTTTTTGCATCTTGGACAAAAGGATTGTATCACCCTTTTCTGCAGAAGACCTACAAAGGAACTAGACCATTT
Source organism: Amblyornis subalaris (assembly GCA_018881555.1). NCBI lineage: Eukaryota > Metazoa > Chordata > Aves > Passeriformes > Ptilonorhynchidae > Amblyornis > Amblyornis subalaris. The sequence continues at coordinate 3,188,880 of JACAXG010000074.1, forward strand.
TACATTTTTTAAAAAAATGGAAAGAAAGAAAGAAAAAAAAAGAAAACAAAAGACTACAAGGGCTGTTTCATGCTCTTTTGGGAAAAATCAGTCRAAAGAGAAACAATAAATTTCTGTCGGTTAAAGTGAGGGGGATTTTTTTAAGAACAACCTTTGCTGTTTCATCAGTTGCCCTTTACATAAAATGCAAAATATGAGCTCCAGTTTCCCCATTGTTGTGCCAGTGACTTTCCAATGGCCAGCCCAGCTGCCTCTTCCCTACACCAGCAACTTGCTACTCGCAGGAGTAGTTTTACTGAAGGCGTGAGAGTGCCTGCCTATCACRGAGGTTTGGGACCCATGATCAGCCCCAGGACGGCGAGTAGTCTGTCCGAGAACAAATGAGGGAATTTAGCAAAATGTATAAGTCCTTCCCATGCCACCTACTGAAACAAGCAGATCTATAGTCAATTTATTGAGCATAAATTACTGCCAACCTTCGCTAGAATAATTTATACTCCTGAGCCACTTCAGACAGGAAGGCAATAGGGAACTGTCAGGATACATGAAGTTTTATATAGAGATGAACGAATAGCTCATTATTCAAAGTCAAATGATATTCATATTTAGGGGTCAGAGAATTTGGGAAATGTTTAGACCCTCACCTGAGATTGCAGTATGAATCCTCTTTCCCCATAAGGTCTTCTCAAAATAAGTGCTGGCTTTTCCAATCCTATTGCTTAACCAGAATAGTTAACCCAGGCAACAGTTGGGTGGGGAGAATTAATAAGAGTAAAGGAGCAGGAAAATGAACAGAGGGACTCAGTGGGCATAGGATTAAAGAAATGAGTGAAAATACAGAGAAAGAGGAATGAAAAAAATATGGAGATGAGATGAAAAAAAGTGGTGGGAAAGAAGAGGAATAAAAAGACCCTCAAAATGAAAATTATATCACAGTRTTAGTTTTCAGAAAGGCATTGTCCTTTTTTTCATTGTGTTTGATTATTTGAAAATCTTCAAGCAATGAAGTATGAAAGGTAGAATATTTTCCTCTGTGCTGTTCTGTGTATCAGCCTAGAATGCTCAGGCTTTATGAATTAGAATGACATCTTTGCCATCTCTTTTCCAGTTTATTTTAAGATCACAAAGATTATCATCTCAACCAGAGACAAATCAAGTTCCTTTTTAACTAAGTAAATCCAGCTTTACTTTAAATCAATTAAATCTCAGATGTCCTCTGGAGTGGAGAACTTGCAGTAGAAAAAGATCCTGTTCCTATGTTTCGGGCTCTGGCTTTCCAAACTGCCACAGGTTTTGTCGAGCATTGCTTGCCCTGTAAGACTGAATTTCAATAGAAAGAGCATGGCTCTTTTTTTGTCCCTTTCCCACCCCATGACAGTGGCATTTGGGGCACTGTGCAAACTCTCAACCAGCACAGCTCTCAGTTCACCCAAAGCCAGGGGGAAGCAAGAGAGAAGGAGCTCTGCAAGTGACGGAAAAAAAATGTCAAAAAGCAAGAGATGATTTTCTCTACAGTATCTCCATTAATGCTAAGGAAATGCTCGTGTTCAGTGAACTTGAGTGGCACAGTCACAGAGAAAGTTCAGGGTATGTTTCACTCCAAGTTTCCCCGGTGCTGCTAATTCCCCAATCAGCCATTACGTTAGTTTACTAAGTCATCTGTACTCACCTACAGTTCCTTCACTTCATTACTCCCCGGCCAAAATCTCTTCCAAAGGCTCCTCTGACAGATTTATATTCTGAGCATCAGACAGGAATGTGGTTCTCTGTTTTCCCTTTACCTATACTACATAAACATGTCCTGGTTGCTGCTCGCAGGGCTCGCCTCAATCCTGACGCAGAGGATCCCAGGCTGAGCGGTGCAGGCACCTACAGAAACACTCCTGAGCTCCCTGCGGATATTGCAGAATACTCAGGGTTTCAGTTCAAGTCTCRCCTCCATTTCTGGACCCATTTCTTGACTGCAGGGGCTGTGGTCAAGGGAAGCCACGGCAGACAGGGAAGCATTTCATAGCCATGTTATGGTCAATAGGACTTTGAAAGTTTGCCACAATGTAGCATCAGTTCAACCAGGTGGAGTCTCTACAGCTATTTGGGTAATTTCATTTTGTTCTACAAATCAATGGGAATTTTAAGGGTACATGTTTTAGAAACTGCTTTCTTATATCACACAGGAGTGACTGCACAAAACCCAACCCTCCAACTCTGTTCTGGCAATAGTGGCTTTTCAGAGCCTACCTCTTACCCCTTTTCCCCCAAGAAGGTAGTGCATACAAAAGTATTGCTAAGGATAAGAGTTCTTCCTTTCATAGAACAGTCCTCCTGTCTCTTGAGAACTTCAGCCATGAGAATTTATATTAAATGAAACTAATTAGCTAAAGGTTGCATCAAAACTCTCACAAAGACCCACTGAGATCAGATTCCTTTCCTGCTAGTTATCTCCCCCGCAGATCCCCAAACAACAGAAGGCATTGTAGAGACAATTGTACAGATGCAGGTATGAGACCAGCTCGAGTGATGAGGGCTGTTTCAGTGGTACAAGTATTAGAAGAAAAAGGAAAGAAAAAAAGGCATTCTCCTCAGCCATATTCTGAAAAAACCTCCAAGATCTCTTTGCAAAACTCTATTAATATTGTGTTGGGGCTCCACAGTCCTGCAAAGGGCTGGAAATGGTACAGTCATCACCTTGAGCTTTGTCCAGCCGTATTGCTCTCATGTTTAATACATTATTCACCTGGAAGCATTATTGTGATCCAAAAGTGCCTTTAAGAGGCATAAAATTCAGGCAGAGAAAAGTAGCTTTGCCTGGTGATTTTGCTCTTCCAGGTACACTCAGAGGAGTGACACAAGCAGCAGTTTACACACATATTGCTCTGGGTCTGCACGGGGGAAAACAGGTTGCCCACACTTGYGTACTGCCAGGAAAGGAGCCAAGCACAGCACCGAGCCCTGGTTTGGAGGGCAGAGGCTGTTGAGGGTTGTGCAGAAAGTACAGCTCCAGTTTCTCTGCCTGTGTAAGTAGGCATGATGATATTGACGGTGTCAGCTCCTGCCTGCTGAGTGCAGCTTGTCTCAAACCTGCTACCCAGGCTGTGGCTCGGAGCACGAGGAATGATGGTGTGTTACCCCAGCCGTTCTCTGTGATGGATGTAAATGGTACTGCTGGGCTCCTGAAGTATTTAGTCAGGAAAACGTGTGCAATGCACACATACCGACCCAAAGAATTCTTGCCTATTCCGATCTAATATCTTTCGTATTTCATTTACATTCTCTCGAGGGCTGAAGCACCTTAGAAATACAGTCTTCATGCACAGRTTGATGCCAAGAGCAATAATTTGAAGATCATAGCCTACTCTAGAGGAAAGATTTTGTTTTCTAAGACCAAAGATGGAGCATTTTTGGTTGCAAATCCTTAAAGAAAATTAGAGGGTAAAAGAGACAAGGAAATGGGAGGATTTCTGTGTATTAAGCATTATAACTGGGTTTGTTAGCTTGCCATTTTGAAGAAATATAGGTAAGCAAGGCAAAATAAATCACAGCAATTTGAAATGTCATTTGGCTCTCCTATAGTGTTTGAATTTCTTCCATATTACAATAGATCTTCTCTCCTTGTGCCAGCTAAATTGAATTCCTCTTTTTGGGCTGTTTCTTTGAAGGGCTTTGGATGAAATGTCTCATGCAGTTCAGTTTGGAAGCTTCCCAAATCAAAACCCCAAACCCAACATTTGTTTCAGTTGTGGGGAATGGGAATTCAGATTGTTTTTTACCTGTTCATGAGACATCTGCTTTCACTATTTGGCATAGCGTGGGGCTGAGGTTAGTGGGGGAAGGCAGGCTGATTAGCCTCAGAGGATTTATTACATTTGATACATTGAATGTCTGATTTTGCCTCCCTTGCTCTCATTCGTTCRCAGCCCGTACATTGAGATACACAGCAATTTTTTTTTTAAACCATTTAGATTTAATTCTCATCTCTTATTTAGCATTGAAATATCCAGAATAAGTCACTGGTATCTGTTGTTTTGGGAAGTTTTGCCCGGACTAAACTTCTGGACTCAGCAATGGAAGTCACAGAACRGGAAGCTGATTTACAAACTGCCTTTAAATCCAGTGACATAGGCTAAAGTGCACTGAATATTCACAAGCTCTATATTAGCAGCCTCTACTACTTTGTGCTCCCCATGGCTTCAGTTCAGCTGAGGAACACCCAAAGTGATCCCAGATTTTAAAGTCTGGATGATCCTGAACAGAGCAAATTTCAAATTAAACCAGAATGCTTTCATATGCCTCCTATGCACAGTTACCACTTGACTACATATGTTAAAATTTCTGCTTTTTTTTTACATGTGAAGTTTTATACAAATTTGCGTGAGAATTAAGCCATTGGTAGGCCATGATGTTTTGTTGGAAATATTTCTAAGTAAATTATATTTCAAGATGAWGCTATATCTCTTTGTAGGGGCAAAGAAATTTAAAATGTGCTGTGAAAAACATCCAGAGCTTGTCAGATGTGGAGTTTGGCTGTAAGAAAGACTGGCCAGAAACTGTCTGATGACACRCACACACAGTTCCAGCAGAAAGGGTAGCATTTAATTGAAATGGTGATGTTCACAGTGCCTGTTAGGTCCAAAGAAATACCGCCCAAACCAAGCCAGAATTTGTCTCAGATTCCATGCCCTGGTAACCAGCAGAAAAATATTTTGTCAAAATTTTTTTAAATTTTTTTTTTTTTACAGCTGCAGGATTCAAGAAAGGCTAAGAATTTTACCTTTTTCTCCCACTCTGCTGCCAAACAGGATTCAGACCTGGCCTCAGGTAGGATCCAGGCTGAAGCCTGATGCAGCTTGGTCCRGGTGACATTAGTGTCACTTTTTGCAGAGCATCTGGAGGATACRTGGAGACCAGGCTCTTTGAAAATATGAGGATTTGAGCTTCTGAAATGAAATTTTAGCAGCCTTTTTGCAAGCAGTGGATTTTTGCTTTGTTCTAATTCAGGATGAATCCAAACTGTGGAAGAAAACAGTGAATCCTTTCAGATCCAGTTGTGCTTAATATGCTCTTTGCAAAAGTTTTYCTGTAAACAGGCCCACATGTGCACCCCCAGACACATCCACACACCAAAATGTTCTTCCCGAGCTGTGTTTTAACATCAGCATATTATTTGTTCTATTACCCTTCTGGGTGGCCAATAAAATATCAAACAGCAATTCAAGAAGGCAATAGATAACTACTACAGTGAGCTTTCTGAAAGCCAAGCCCAGGAAAAGCAGGCAGATTTATACACTTCAATTTGAGGCAAAAGTGAAATGATTGCAAACAATAACTGGTTGGGGKTTTTTTCCAAGCAACAACTGCACAGAATTTACTTAAGGTATGCAAGAGCCATCTTGATTTTAGGATGAGGGCTTGGATTCTCACCTGGTGAATATCAGCCCAGATCCATCACCCAGAGCAGAGATTGCTAAATCATGAATATTATGCCTCAAGCAGAAGGCACTTGGCCAGCTCCTTCCCTGTGTTAATGATTTTTGTACATTGTGCAGATTTACATCAGCCAAAGATCTGGCTGAGCGCCCCTTATTTTTGCTGAGATTGTAAATATAGCCCTGGTCTGTATATTCTTCAGACATTTTCACAACTGTAGTCTTCAAAACCTTGCCTGGCCTTGTTCTCTTTTTCCAAGCTTTTAGTCGCATCCCCTCCCTTTATAGAAGATTTATAATTGTCAATTCCTCTCTGTGGTTAAGCTGACATATGGGTGGTATATGCAAAAGAYGAGCAGAATACTAGAATGCCTCATCAATACCTTTTCATTTCTGTGAAGATAATGATGGAAGAATAATTAAGAGATTCCATTACCTGCAAGTAAGTGCTCTACTAAGTTATGCATCTTACCATGCTTATAGACAGGCATTATTAGGTTCAACAACATCCCAAATGGAGMACAAAGATGGAGAGGGAGATGAAGACATGCCCTACCTAGTAAAAGAAATGCTGCCATGCAGTAAATGAAGAGAAAAAGAAGCACAGCATGATAAAGAAGAGGAGGAAACTGGGGCTTATAAAACTGCTGGTAAYGTTATACTGACAGAGGGGGGGAGAAAAACAGGGCTTGAATAAGCAGGGAAGGTTTTGGTTAATAGGAATAATATCTGTCTCTGGCTTCAGAATTTAGAGATTCGAAATCTGGATTCCAAGCTGATTTTTTGTATTTAATTCAGTCTTTTAAAACAAAACAAAACAAAACAAAACAAAACAAAATATTCATTTCATGTAGCCTAATCCTTGTGTAGGAAAAGACAGCTATAAAAGATGTAAGTTAAAATCCCATCGAGGATAGTTTTTGTGTAGATTTGCAGGTAAAGATGAATCCTAGGGTCTTACATTGTCTTTATTTGGACTTGCTGACAGTTGTTCCTAGGAAATGGCTTATCTTTATTAGGGCTTTTTATACTAGTGCTAGCAAGAAACACCTTTTCTGCTCTAAATGGAGAATTCAATTCTCATTAAAGCCCGAGGAATTAGATCTCTATTAAAAAAACCAGTTTTTTGTTTTCCAACAGTTTTGCAGAATCAAAAAGTGTTTTACTTTGAACAAATCCTTCCAAATTTAAGAAGTTTTTTAAAGCAACTTTATTTCTAAGTGTATTAAAGGAAATTTCAAAACAAACAATCGTTTAGGTTTCRGGCATTCTGGTTTTAAAATGATGAAATAAAACATTACAGCATTTTCAACATTATGGTTTTGTTCCAGACAATTTGGCAAAGCTACAATGAATTTAGAAAGCACTTCRGTATTGCTAAAACTGCATTTTTTTCAAAGAAAACAAAAACCAGCCAGAGTTAATGTGAACCCTTTGTTATGAATTAAATGAATCTGTGTTATGTTTTGAGCAAGCTCACTTTTACCATATTAATCTGGGTAGAGATTTAGTTTAATTTCAAACCACCTAACACAATACAACTTTGTAAGCAAAACTTGCTTGCATGTTCATTAACATTTTCGACTCTAGGGCTTTAAGTCAGTGTGAACTACAGCCTTCTTTCAACTCCGAAAAGAAAGAATCTAATAAATCACAAATCCATTGCGGAACAATATGGCAATCTGCTTTCATGTATTTAACTGAGACAGAGTTTGCCTTTCCACTTCTTTAGAAGCTAATGGTTGATTTAATCCAATGTTGGAATCATCAGACCTTCACTCAGATTTTGTTTTAGCAATGTGCCTCTGATAAATAAACTTCCAGTCTCAGCATCCCAATCTAACAGGGGCTATTTGGGWTGTGCTAAACAGTGGCAAAAATGTTTGATTCAGGGAAATGCAACTATGGAAAAAATTTTCATTTTCATCAAAGAACTAAAAAATTTTGCTTTCTGGTTTATCTTTAAACATACATAGATAGACTCTCTCTGTGGCACATTGTGGTTGCATATCATCTCCCTCTAGAAATACCTTAAAATGCTTTATAAATACTGAACCAGGTTTTTTTAATCATTCTTTAGGCAAGGTTCCAATTTTTTTTTTTCTGTGAGGGCATAGAATCTTATTTTGTGTATTTCTTTCTCTGGCTTCAGAGCTATGAATGTTGCCTTATCTTTTCCTATTCATTACCAATAGATTTTTTTCCTTCACCTGAAACCAGGCACTCTCTTGTGCTAGGCTGTTGTGCAGTCATTAAAGGCAAGTTCCTGTCCCAGAAAGATTAAAAATTGAAGTAATATTCTCTAACCAGCAGTCTTAGAATCGTGGGGGCAAATTTGAGAGCTACTTTATGGAAATATTCCCAGAAGAGCAGAGTTCATGCTTTTATTCAAAAAAATCATATAACCAGCATACTTTCTAACTAGCCCTTTGCCCAGATCCCAGTACAGAGGCTATTGTCCTGACCCATTTCTCATGCCTAGGAAAGCACATAGGGAAGAGCGAGGAATAATTCCTCCTCACTCAGGSAGCAGATTCATGAGACACATAGAAAGGCATGTGCTGCAAAGCTCAACGAAAGCTTAATCAAGCCAGCTTGTCAAATTTTCTGCTGTTAGCTCCTCCTGTCATTTTTCCACACATGCAACTCCAACTGAAGTCAGTGGAGGGGTTCATATTAACGAAAAAACAACAATAAAGAGCCTTAAGGAATTGTACAACACAGCTCATGGAAAAATTACATCTGCCCTATGTGTAAGCTGCAACTTTCTTCTCCCTGACAAGAAAAACTGAAATGCTGTGTTTTGCTTTCTGCTGAACCTCAGTGTATTTTCTAACTGCTCGGGGGGAGAATAGTAGCTTCCTTTTACCCCATTTCTGTGCCATATGTACAATATATTTAGTCCATCTTAGCAGCACACTTAAAATGGCTTGAAATCTCTCATTCTAGAAAGACAAAGTTGTTCAGAGAATCCAACTGCAAAAACAGAGAAATAATTAATTTTTTGGTTTATTTGTACTCTGCAAAATCAATGGTTTTGCAAAGTAGAAATGAAATTGTTGATTAGACTGTGATTATAACACTCAGTGCCCCAATCCTGCAACCAGATTTCTGGGGACAAACACTTTCATTTTAGCAGAATGGGCAATGAGAAGCCTTCTATAGTGTGAGGACAGTACCAGGTGTCCTTGGAGGTTGGTGTAGTTCMTCTGGACCAGGCTGGGGTAGCTGGGTACATGTGCCTTGGTTTTGGGAACTCTCCAGGCATCTTCCTCGGAGAAGCAGAGCATTGGAAAATTTCCTCCCACCAACATGCTTTGAGGCTGTTTACTGCATTTTCACATTTTGTTCCCAGAGCAGTCAAAATTAGTTTGGCCACTGGCTTTTCACAGCAAGTAGGGTTAAACACAAATCTGCCTTGGACTCCAGGAAGGGGAGAAAAATCCCCACCGTTGTGGTGCCTGTTAGTAACAGATATTCCCCTGTATTCCTCTCCACCGCTGAGTGACAGCAGCTGGAATTTATGAAGCATGCTTGTGCTTTGCACATTCCCTGTTTTTACATTCAGGAGAGAGAGAAAATGTCTCTGCTTTGTTCAGTGTGTCAGGCTGCTTCCTCCTTTGTGCCCAAATATGTGCTGTGCCTCACAAAAGGTCTCTTCTTAAATTACATCCCAAAAGGTGAACGGGATATGTGCGAAAGTCATTTCGCCTTCAAACAGTATGCCACACCTGTATGGGATATGTGACCTTCTGATGGAGAAAAATGACCAAAAGTGCCTGTGCAATTCCCAGCTGAGTTGCTGCACTCAGGAATTTAAGATGGCTACTTACTGCACTTGAATGGGCCGAGCCCTTTYGCACGCTGGAGTTGACAGAAGGTTTTGTTCTGACGGCTGTTGCAGCGGGCAATGTGACTGAAACTGGACACAAAGTAAGTCAAAAAATAGAAATATTGTATTTGCGCTTCATATCTCTCTGCACCTGTAGGAGAAGTGCCCGATACTCTTTTTTCCCTTCTGGRTGTCACTCCTGGTTGCTAGGCACATGCGCACGCCCACGCACATGCGCACACACGCACATATTSCTACCACTGCAAATGACTGAAAGCCATCAGGCTTTCATGATGGGAAGGCAGGAGAGAAGGGAATCCATAGCTCAGCAGTATTATTTCCCCTACTTCCTTGAAAAACCTCTCTCACTGGAGTTTCATAGGCTCTCTTCTCCAAATTATTTATGGGAGAGGGGCAACCCACTCGACGCTGTATGTGCCATTATCCCCAGCTATTATCCAACAAGTAGTTAATGTTGTTTGAAGCAAGCATGATTCCTTCTGAGCTCCTCTGTGGCTGCTACTGCATGCCTAGGGCCTGGTTGTACTCCCTTAAAGTCGATGCTAAAACTTCCCAKCCTCACAAGGTGGTTGTGAGGATAAGTTCATTAACGTTTGCAAGGCCCCCAGATATCATAGTGCTGGGAGTAATATAAGTATCTAGATAGCTTGTTCTCAAAGACAGCATCTCTGAGGGTCAGATTCTGCACTAGAAATTCCCTTATGCCCATCAATTAACATTTGCTCTTGAATATGTATGTATCATGATGTTTTCCTATTATACATATTTAATTATGACTTATTCTCCAATAGCTATATAGGGTATGGAAAGAAACATCACAGATTCTAGAGTTTTACTGACTACCTCAAGAAAAATAGGTTCTGAAAATCTGGAAGTGTCCGGGGGTTTTATTTTTGTCTGAATAGCTCCATCTGAGTTGCCATTTCTCCATRGCAAAGTATGACTTGTCCCCATTGTGACATGTCCATCACTGTAAATGTTTAAATATCCTTTATTCCCTTATGGTTTCCATTATGATTTATTTCTGTCGCAAGCAGAAAGATGTCTGGGTCACCCTTTCAGCCAGGATGAAACATGAAAACAGGGCAAAGCAAAAGAACAGTAGTATTCAAGAGAAGTTTGCTGAGGGGCATATGTTGGGCAATCTTTTGACTGAACTGGAAAGTCTTGAGTCTATTTGAAATCTTAAAAGCTTTTCTCACCTTTTTTCAATGCAGTGGGTCAAATTCACTGCTGATGAAATTCTGTTGGCCCTGCTGTCAGTACCAAAATCATAAATCAGTGTTAAAGTCAAATCAGAATCAGTGTGAGAATGCTTAAGCATTTCCTTAGTTTGAAACATAGAAAKGAAAGTCRATAGAAACAATCTTACGCATAAAATTAAATACACACTTACATGTATTTCATTGGATTGATGTTTTAATCTGTTTTTATGACTTTAGTAGCTAAATAGAATCATTTTGCTAAATTGAAATTAAATAGAATTGTTGAGAGTGCAAATTATTGCCAGATACAGTATCTGTAACTGGCATGAGGAACGCACATACAATGCAGTTGGCTGTAAAGTCTCAACTTCTTAATTAATTTTCCTGAGGCTTAGCCTTTCATTTAAAATACAGCTGTTCCAGTTCCAGGGGAAAAAAAAATAAAAACCACCCTTGGAGACATGGCCCAAATGTAACCAGCTCAGCAACGTTGGTTTGAATTTGCAGGGAGCCTGAAACCACATCCATGACACATGAATTTCTCTACCAAGTGTGTCCTGAAGCCAACAAGAATCAAGCTGTTTCAAACAGAGACATTGCAACTAATTTGTCATTTATTACAGCATTAAGAAATGCAGTCGTATTTTGAAGATCTCAGCATTTTCAAAGACATGACAGGGCATCTGCTGGAGGGCAGGGCAGGAAGAGTAGGACTCAAGACAGAAAGTGAAGCCGGAGACATTGAGTTGAACACRTTGAGCAGCTCATTAGTTCCTTGTAGGCTGCCACAACTCTCTGCTTCATGTTTTCTACTTGGGCCCCAAGTTCTTTCTGAGGACTTGTTGTACTACAACCCATGGCAAAATATCCCTYACTGCGCCTAGAAGGCCCAAATCTAATACAAACAATAAATAAGACTGTATTTTCCCAAGGAAATGGGCTTCGCTCTCAAAAGCTTAAATACTGCCCCATTTCAGCAAATACATAAATCTCTATTGTAGAAACATTATGCCCATTTATATTTTTTAAATGAATTCATTCCATTTGATCACTTTGCTTTCAAAGAGTTTGGCTGTTAATTGGATGCAGGCAGGACACACAGTCAGAGCACTCCAAYTTCCCTGTTGGCTCCACATTTCCATGCGGATATTTTGGGAGACAGGCATTGTCTGTTAAATGGGAGTTGTGAAACACAACTGCACTGGGCAGTTTTAAAACTTTTCAGTTGCCTTAGGTAACTAGATAATTTTGTCTCATTTTTTTTGCAATATTCCCTAGGTATTCGCTGCACTGTATGCCRGGGAAGAAAGCCCTGGAGGGAATATTAAGGTCAGGATGAGATGGAACTAACAATATACAGAATATTTCTGCTGCACATAGCCATCATACAGGGTTTGCCCTCGACTTCCCTGGTGTGCCTTAGTTACCATTGCTTCAGTATTCCCTGGGTATCTCTTGTGTTATGAAAGTCCCCTCTTTGCTGTGAGGAGGGGAAGAGCAGAATAGAAAACAGAATAACAATGGGAGGAGAGGAASAAAAACTAGACAGTTATTCATAAAACTGTGCTCATAAATAGGGAAAASGGTTCCCTGAGCCACACTGCACCCTATAGTGTGGCTGCAACCCCTATGGCCAGAGATGTCCAGCACTCACCCAAACCATGGCTTCRTGCAGCTACAGTTCTGACCTGGAAAAATTCATTTTGAAGTGTGCCTTTTTCTGGGCACTGTGAGCTGCCCCACCTCTGCCCAGCCCCTGGAGCCGCTGCCATGCCAGCTGGTCAGGTTGCTCTTCGGTGGACTTTGTGCAGCTCATCGTTTAAATGTGCTCCCCATTTAATGCCTTACAGCTTTTGTGCGGTGTAAATGTTTTTGCACCAGTCGACGAGAACTGTAAGCGCTATTGTCAGTTTGGTACAAGGGTTAGTGTTTGTTTGACTCCAGTAACTCTGCTTCTTATGTCAATAACCCAGCACAGTAGGGACAACATTCTGCCATTACACAATAAAAGCTTTTCCAGGCAGGACTGACACACTCTGAAAAGCAGAACAGATAGTGCATTCTCATCCTGATGAAATTAGCAGGGGAGAAATATGAAATCTCCACCTTCCATTACACACATTCATGGACATTTGGAATCCCATCTGAGTATAAATCTGAATAATTTTTTTCTCTCGTCTCCTCTTAAAGTATGTATATTTACTATATAAAGCACAGTATTTTCTAAGATGAAACAAGTGTTGTATTAGGAAGCCAAGAATACAATAAACATTTTACTCCTGGGTCAATAATCATATAACAAAAGGACTTGATGAAGTGCCCTCTATACCTTTTTTTTATATATGTCAGCAGGAATAAAAACTGTTTTAGTTTTTACCTCAGCTTCACTACTTTAACCCAAGCTGATGGCAAGAAGCCTAGAGAATATTGCTAGCAGCCTGTTCTCTTATGACACCCACCCTTCATCTGGATGTAATATCTCAATATTGCTCCAGAAGATTGGATTTTATTTAGTCTTTTAGCATGATATGAAAAAATGAACCGAATTCTTGGATGGCAGGGGCTTTGTCAATTAAAGGAGTCTRGTTTACTGGGAGCCAGCTGAACAGCTGACTTTATCATATGCAGGAGATTAATGAATGCTACTGCTAGTCAAGAGAAACAAGAGGTCATCCAAAGACTACTTTGTTTGCTCTCTTGGTACTTTTTAAAAATGTTTCTTTAAATACTTCTAAGGCAGGCCTGTTCAGTGCTGTAAGGAACACACTTGCCAGTTAATCTGTGATACACACCAGGATCAAAGATCTCTCCTAGTTTTCAGGTTTCCATCGAAAAAACCTTTTGTGACATCCCAGCTGGCCAGGGCTGTATTTTCTTTAACACAACAACTGCTAGGAGAGCAGAGAAAGAGAGATATTTTCTGCTCCTTTCCACTGCCCTGCTGTTACCAGACACCAAACAGTTTTGTGGTTTGGCACCTGCCTTTACGCAGAAGAAATTTCGAATTAAGTCCTTAGAGCAAGGTCTTGAATGAGGGTCACTTACTGTACTAGAGTAGTGTGAAAACCATCTGTTTGGTTTTTCTTATACTAAAGATTTCTAAAGGTCTCAGGTTCATTCTGCACCACAGTGAAAACAAGAGCTGGAACTTCAAATACTTCAGCAAATTGGAAATGTACTCATTTTTTCCTGAGAACCTTTGACTTGAGGAATGATCATACTGGGTTTGCACAGTGCCCACTGCCCAGCAATCCAACACTGGCAATGGTACAGCAGGGCACTGGGACTTGGGAGCAGCTGGTGCCTCCTAGGAGGAGCTCATTGGAAAGCTCCAAGTACCCTATTCCCTCTAGTGGGAATGTTGTTGGTTTTTAAACTCCTATCTCTTGCTGAGTGSGGTACAAATTCCTGCTCCTCCCAGGGCAGGAGGAGCTTCTCCTCATCACTTTGTGCATGAAATCCTCCCTTGAAGGCTCATGGATTCACAGCAGAGCTACTGTGAAGGCATCATTGCAGCCATGAGGTAGTAAAGGAAAAAGCATAAAACCACAACTGGATGTATAAAACAGAGGTTCATAGCTCTGAAGTGATGCAGAGAGGATCCCAAAGTTCCTCATCTTGGAAAATCACTGGGGTCCTTTCAGCTCTTTTCTTTATTTCCTGCCTGGTTCAACAGAGCAGAATCCCTTGACTCTCAGGCTTGACTCTCTCAGGTGTTCCTCCTCTCCCACCCCATCTTCATATTAAAAGAATAAAAGGACTGAAGACCGTAGATAAAATTAAATCAGCATCCCCTAATCTTCTCACAGCCAGCAATAGGTGCTTAGCTAAGAAGACACTCTGACTATAAAGATGCAAGGGTTTTCTTTAATTCTCCAAGCACCATAACAAATCGTGGCTGCAGCAGAACATTTATTTTCCCATCTGGATGCACAAGAAGTAAGACACAAGTTTCTTAGCACTTCCAAAGGAGAATTTATTAGAATTTAGCTGGCCAGATACTTATGGAAACAGCCTGCGAAGGGAGAGGGCAGTAGGCTCGCTTGGCTCCATTCCCACTATTACAAGAGGAAGAGCTAAAAAAATAAATCCATATTTTATCATTATTTTTACCTCCCAGTGTACATCACTAAAAGGGTTTATATGCAGCCCTCTTAATTGGCACAGCCCCTGCTGGAAATAGAAACATGCCGATGAATTGCTCATTCAGATTAGGCTCCCAGGAATATATTGTGCTGAGAGACACTCACTTTTATTTCCTGWATTGCTTTAACGATGAGCACTGAGCAACTCTTCCTGCACTCCCTCCCTCCCAAGTACCCTGAGCTGCACGGCGAGGCAGCAGCCAGAAGCTCACAGCCAGCCCCCACAGCAAGAAATATCTGCACGTAAATACCAAAGCTCACCTATGAACAGCTGTGAGTGGGCCTTCAGATATTGTGTTTGCCATCTAAACACATAATTCTCAATTAAGTGAGCAATTACCCATTATTGTTTAGCCCTTGAAATTCAGCGTTGTGCAGAATCTATTCCCTGGCAGAGATCCCAGTGAAAAAGCAAGTCATCTCTTTAGGGTACAGATTTATATTCTCTGGTAGTAGGGTCCCTAATAACACTTTGAAATAGGATTCACAGGTAAACTCTGAAGACTTCAAAAGGCTTTGAGCACCTGCGGCTCGCACTGCAGAAAGGCTGTTTCCAGAAATCATGGGTTTCCTTTTCTTCCAGCTACTCGTTCAAGAGTGTGTTCTACAGAGTTATATGGTTGTTTTTGCTATTGTGAAGAGTGGGAGATAACAGTATAAAATTTGGCAGGTCTAGGCTCTATAACAGGGTAAAAAAAATGCAATGCCCCTGTGAAAAATCCTCCAGAACTGTTACAGTGAAAAAGAGTATCACAGCCAAGGAAACTGGGACAAGTTCATCTTACACGAGTGTTTGTTCAAYAGGCTTTAATTGCAGGACAGATAAGGCTTTGTTTTCTTAAAAAACTGTAGTCATGCAGATTTTAGTTGAAGATTAAAGATTATTAATTGATAACCCCAAACAAAGATTTTCTGGCTTTCAAAAAATGAAAATTATTTTTTTCCAGCTGAAAACCAAAAGCTTGRTGCCAGACATGGATAAGTCCAGCATAGCTGGTAGAAGGGTTTGAGGTGATTCTTTCTTGTGCTTTGTGGATAGTTCCTAGAATACTGAGGAGAAAAACATCCAGAAGAACTTGAATTAATCTAAACCCCAATTTGCTATCACAAAAGCTATTACCAAAGATCTTCCAGCACTCTCAGCTGCAATGCAGACCTGTGAGCATTTATATGCAGACCACAGCTGTTTGAAGCTGTGTACATAGGATAGATGAAAGGTTGACTTCAATCTAATGGTATTTTAACCTGTAGTTTCTGGAAACCAGATTATTTGGGTTGATAGGTTGCTGCTCYTCTTCTTATAAAAAAGGGAATTTCTTAGCTTTTTAGCCCCTCAGACCTGCAGAGGAGAGGGGAGGAGAAGAGCAGTCCCCTGCACACAGGTGGATTGAGGACAGTGAGGCTTGTTAGGCTTTGGAAACTCSCTGAGACAGCGTTGGGAAACAGTCACATTTCACAGCCTGGAAACAGCTGGAGAAGGGATTTTAAGCATTGCTCAAAGTTAACTTGCACATTGGGTTAGGTTTTATTCAGTTCTATCTCCAGCAATACCCAACTTGGGCAATACAAATCTGATGCCACTCGTGATGGATTGCACACAGGACCAATTGGAGCCCTACGAGCTTTAAAATTGATAGTACAGAGACCAACAGCGGCGGTGCAGTTTTTCATCAAATGAAATGGAAAAGTGATTTAATAATTCTTTCTGTCTTAAATTGCTTAAAAGAATTTTAGACAGTTAAAAATTGCATGGATTTTGAACCATATGTGTGAGAGTGGAAAAAAAATAAGGGTTTTGTTTTTCCTATTTTTAATATGAGCCAGATGAAACAAAAAGATTGTTTCCTTGCAAACTATAGGTCAAGTACCTATGTAGGCTTTGAGATGGCTCTGTAAGTTATCATGTTATCTTTCTTTCTTGACASTATACCATTATGTGGTGTATCATTTCAGCATTTACTATCTTTCATGTCCTTTTATCTTCACACTAGGATTTCTTTCTAAATTCCAAACCGTGCATTTGGTTTCATTATATAACACTGGCTTTTACAAAACATTGGCTCTTCATATTCTTTGGTTTCATATTTGTYGGCATCAGGCTGAAACAGTAAACCCGCTACGTCTATTTTATCTTGTTAAAGATAAAAACAATATGGCAAATGAACTATTTGGGGAACACTGCTTTCAAATTAAAGGAGAGGAAAAAGTATTAAGTGTCACCACGGAGTTGAACTATATTGAAATCTTGAACTGAAGTGATTTTTTAAAAAAATTGAATAAAAAGGTGACCGAAAATGCTACAACTGTCATGCAGGACTCTGTTATCTTAAATTATTTATTTAACATCTGGTAAATATTATCCAAGCTATAGTACAGATAAATTGAATAAAAGAATACCAATGCCAAGGGAAAAGAAGAATTGCTTAATACTGTAAGTATATAGAACTGTTCCACAAAGCAGCTCATTCTCTCTCTGCAAGGGGAGATGAGAAGCATGGTATTGGGGTAAAATGCATCTGCTTCATTTCACCCTAAGTATGAAGCTATCAAAGCAGTTTTAGAGATTTAATTTAATCTCAAACACAAATTCTATGAAAACAGTCTGACAGCGACATGAAATTTTACATAACTTCTTTTACCCCTCCCCCTTTATAATGCAGCTTCCCAGCTGATTCATTTTATTTTATCCTATGCGTATTGGGGATCAGATTGAATTTTCTTTGAGAAAAGAAAATAATTAAGCCATCTGTAAAGCTCTGGCTGGGCATGAACATAGCAGCACAGGATAGAGTTACTTGGAGGGGGGAATGAGGTCAAAGAAAAGTACTGCAGGGAAAAAAATCAAGCACTGTAACATGGAGAACAAAATAAAAAGAGGATGGAGTCTGAGAAGGGGGAAGGGACCTAAATTCCTTGTCAGTTTGTGGGTTACAAATGAAACAAAAGGCTTATCTTAAATATATGCAGGTTTAGAGATTTTTTTTCTGGAAGCTATTGAGAGATAATTAAATTATGGTCAAGTACTAAGCATTTCTCCGGTGCTTCCATGGTCAGTTTCTGCTGAGCTCTTCTTGGTTACTGGATACCGCTTATGAAATAAAGAAGACTGATTCCTAAATATTTGTTCCTATTCCCTTTTTGTGGATTACATTATAGCACTTTTCATTCTTACAGTCTTTGCTTAAGCTGCAGGATAGAAAGGCCCTATTCTGGCTGCCAACTACRGCGCCCAAGATTAAGAGGCTGCTATCGCACCAAAGTTCAGGAGGGTAATGAGCAATTCAGACCACCTAGAGTCTGCAGCTGCCAGACCCTGGCTCTGCACTCCCAACAGTGAGCAGCACTCATGACACCCCAACTGTACCTGCATAGCCTAAGCACAAAGATTATTTCTCCCCACTCCACTCTCATTGTATTGAGAAAAAAAATTTGGCAGCCTGGGCGCCAGGCACTGAGGCTGGCTTAGTSCTGCCTCTCTCCCCAGACAGCCACGGTAGCTGACGTAGCCTGAAGGCTCCAAAGAGCACTAAAGTCAACAGGCAAACTGGGATTGAGTATACTGGTGTGAGGGTCAGGCTAACACACCTGGAAAAGAGTGCCAGTTTTGTACTGRTTTTTTAACCCAGTTCTTACAGGGCCAAACTTAACATAATAGCACCCTCAATTTCCCAGTAAGTCCCCACCTTCATCCCCACCTTCTGGCCCTGCTAGGCAGCCTCCACCTCCTCTGACACGGGCAGAGAGGGCCTAAAGATGTTATCTATCCATGAGTTGATGGCAAAGGGGTGGATAGACAGATCTCCCAATCTACTGGGTTTTTTTACAGAGCAATATCGTGTCTCCTGCCTCAAAGCCAGGGGGTTGGAATATCTGCCAGGTGACCACTCAGGCTAATGACTTCTGTTCCAACACACCAGGCTGTGGATGCTGAATTGGGTTTCCAGCGCCTGCTTGTCTAGGCCCTGCCACTCTCCRTGAGCAATAACCACCACCCTGGGCTGCCCCTCCACCTGGGGAGAAATACCTGGGCACATGAGAAGAACCTGATGCCTAATCTTTACATAAAAGCCCATAAAGGAAACCCAGAGGTGAAACACAAGCCATGAGAAGTTAACTTGGTTAGTTCATGGGCAGTGTGGGAAGTTTGAACCCACTCACAGTTTCTGCAAATGGATAATCATAAAGATTAAGTGAATGCCACTGAAATCTGTAATTCACAGAGCCAAAAGCCTTTCTCTATAGTTGTTCCAAGGCAAAGCTTTGCTTGTAAGAAATAATTTTCTGCCATACCTGGATTTTTCTTGCAATCATGGTTAGTAGCAAATCTGAATCTGTCAGCACAGCAGTATAATTTAAATAGTACAATTCACAGCTGACAGGGGATTTCCACCGACTTCACTTGGAAAATATGTCATTTGCTAGCTCTTGTTAACAAGTAGTAAGGCATCTGTTGCTTGCCCAGGGTTACACAGACCAGCAAGAGACATTACTGAGGAGAAAGAGAAGAGAGAGGGTTTGACAGCAGCAAGCCAGGTGCAGAAATAAAGCTTGTAAATTTGTATAAAATGCAGAGGAAAGGCTTGTTAGTAAGTTGCTGACATCCCAGTTTATCTGTCTATTGCAAAGTCTGTATTGAAACTTCTTGCTCCAAATGCCAACGAATCAAAAAACCCAGATCTTGAGATGACTCTTGGCATCATCTGAATCATATTAGAAGTGAAGTTGCCGAAAGACTCCCAGTAAAACTCAATGCAGGCAAGCACAGTCAATGCCTCCTCGAAGGGGAGAGGCAGCAGGATGAATTGGCACCTAGAGCATTATACCAGCTTTCTTTTCTGGTGTATTGTACCCACCATAATCTTATGCCCTCTTGGAATGGTACACATTGCCTCTGCAGTTCTCAAATTAGCTTTCCATAACCCAGCATTAATGCAGGAAGATTCCTTACTTCTGTATGGTCTCAGTCACAAAATGATGGCTTGAGAGGAAGTGGATGGCAAGCCCTCTGTACCATCACCTTCCTCCCAGCAGATCCCTACTGCAATGAGCCAGCAGAATTGTTCCCTTGGAAACAACAAAGCAAACCCACCCATCTTTCATGCAGTCTCCTTTATTTATAGGGATAGTGTCGAAATCTTCTCAGTTGCAAAGGGACCATCGGCAAAAGGCAATTTGCTTGACCAGAAACCTGTAAAGCCACCTTTCTGATTAATGCACTGTCCAAGGAGCCCCGTCTCCCTGCTCCTTCCCCAGACAATCCTTGCACCTACTTCTCTTGCTGACTCTTTCTCACTCTCTTTCCCCCACATGCTCAGATAATTGCAGTTAAAAAGAATGGATTCACCAGTCTCCTCATCAGTCTTYCTGAATTTTTTTCAGGGGATTAGGTATGTGTCTTTATCATGCAACCCAACACCAAAAGTTTTGTTTGAACTATCAGAATACGAGAGAGCACGTAGCTGTTTCTTCAGCTGGATTTAGAGAAGAGTGCTTCTCATGATTTTTCAGTAAACCTGTAGTTGTTTATAGATCAAAGTTCCGTTTGATAACAGCTATAAATATCTTTCAGTATAGCACTGTTAATATGCTAGCATTTGGGATTTTTTCCCAGTGGAATTAGACCAAATTTTCTATAAAACTAACCAAAATTTTTCACTTTCCTCTAGGAGTTTGTCATGAYAATCTTTTTAAGCAATGTTTTTGGTAGGTGATGCCTAATGTGCCCAAACTTGTGCTACAACATTAATGATGAAAAAGAATCCTCAGTAACTTTCATAGACCCTTCCATAACCTAAAAAGTCTAGAAGAACMTTTTTTCACCCACTACCCCGACTATCTGTACCCCATCTTTCACCTTCAGACAGGTCTATTCTTTATGGTGACAAATACTGAGACTGGGAAGGTCTGTTTACTATGTACCATATATTCAGAAGGTCTTTATGTGATTTGCTGTGAARGGGATGCATCCAAAAAAGTTAAATAGCTTAAGAGAACTTATTTAAAAAGATTGGGGGAGGGGGTTTTATTATGGACAGTTATTCTTTGTTGTGCAATTGCACTGTAAAAAACCACACTGCAGGGTCTGGTTTGTGAGGTTAGAATTAAGGTCTAGAATTAAAAGCACTTCCCAATTTATCCCTCTTTAGACCCAAACTGAGTATCTTTCTTAAAAAAATATCCAATTGGTACAAAGAAGTTATGAAGCTGRGGAAGGGAATAGGAGACCTTATTTGGTATTTCTCACAAAACCAGAAAAAATCATTAGTAAAATCCCTTCCAGCCTTAAAGTTTCTGGGCCAAGATAAGGAGCCTTTTTGTTTTGTGGAATGCTGCAATACCTGCAAGATAGGATTTTCTGAATGGTCTAAGTAAATTAACTTATATAGAAAATATGTTTTACTGACCACATAGGTGATTTTTTCAGTTGATATTACTTTTTTTTCATTTTTATTTTTAAGTTTTAAAAATATAGAATAGTAGCAGCTGGACTCTTGTTACAGAATATACCTAACCTCAATGTAGTGGCAACTTCACTGATATAAACCATCTGAAGATAATTTCTCCCCATATTTATTCTTGAATCAGTGGTAATATTAGAGGCTTCTTAATGTTGCTCATAAGTCTTTAAAGCAAAACTCTATATTTATAACTTATTCCATCTTCGCTCACAGGAATCACATTTGTCTTCCAAAATCAAGAAAAGAAATCAAAGACCTCCATAGATGTTTGTGAAGTTTATCAAACTGTTATTATACTGTAGGCCASTTGTTTCAAGTAAATCACAGAGGTCAATTTGCCAGAGCAACTGTTGCAATTCATAAGACAGAAACACAAGTACAAAAAACAGCCTAGGACTAATCAAGGTTACTGACAGGAAATATGGAAAAACAATGCAAATTTTACCTGAAGAAACATTCCGTGTTGGCATCGACTACATCTTACCAAAGCTGTTAGATAGTGTTGTCTAGTGCTTAATATTTTCATTACAGAGCTTACAGTCCTTGAATCTGTTCACAAGTTTGTATCTTTATTTTCCTTCARGTGTAGGATTTAATCTGCTTACCCCTCTTATTAAAGGACATACTAGCTTTGGAGAAGGATGCCATGACATTCACATCACAGATTATACTATTATTAGGTAAGCTTAGGAGAAAGTTGGAGAAGTGCATAGAAATTGCAGACCTTATTTTATAGGTCTGCCAAACATACTGAGTCTGAAATCAGTTAAAATTCTCTCCTGTTCTCCCCAGTAATTTACATCCTTAGGTGGATTATCATTGTAAGTCATTACAAAGAGCTTATCTTGGAACACAGGCTGGAAATATTTCTCAAGTGCTTTGTAATAGAAAAGACCCAAATAGATGATGAAACAATGGTGCTTGGATTCTGAATATTACCAAAGAAATACGCTTTATTTCACTTCTTTAAATTTGTTCCTCATTTAGAACCTGTTAATTGACAGGAGTTTTGCTCTTCTGATAGTTGCGTGTGTCTTGTCTCCTCTGTGGAGGGATGCGTTGTGGCGGTTTCCCCCTACACCTTAAGGAAATGTCTCTTATACAAAACCCTTAGAAGACATTCATAACTATGGCCCCAGATGCTGAAAAGGAGTTGGAATTGATTTTTGTCAGACTTCCTAAGCAATATTTTATTAGCCGTTCCCCAAGTACAGAATGTRTTTGCCTTACAGGGGTGACAGTTACACCTTAAACAATCTTAAATCAGGAGTAGTTTTTATGACACATACACTAAATGCAGGAGGAGCATTCCTATAACTTCAAATTTGTTTCTCTTTTTTCCTTAGCTTCCSTGTGAGAACATCATGGAAAACACAGTGTAAATATCTTACTGTAAGCAAAATTTATAACGAAACAGCCTCTGACCTGCTTACAACCCCTTCCCCAAAAAGACTAGTCTGAGGCTTTATAATCCAGCCAAATTAACATGAATTCCTGGAATAATGCTGGAACAAAATCCTGTTTCAAGCATATATTCGAGGGAATAACCTGGAATATAGCAAAATGAATGGGATCCCATGTAGCACATAGCATATGTTGTATGACATATCACAAGTGTGCCAATCCAAGCCAACTGCTTTCTGTGACAGGACAGCAGCCTTTATGGATAGTAAAGAGATTGTTATTATGATACACTTCAATTCTAGGGACAGTTTTTACATGKCTTCTGTGATACTCTCATAAGTGAGCAAAATAAAAGTGATATTCACATATCCAGTGTGATCCAGAAAAGCACAGTCTGGAAGGRCCTGAGGTGCTTTAGTCAGAAACAGGACAGAACAAGCGAGCAGGAGTACACTCTTCAAGTTTCTGTTGCAGCTAATCTGTTTTCCATGCCCATCATGCACAAGACAAGCACTAACGGACTTATATTTTAGTTATATAAATAGGTGTCAGCAAAACCTTTGGAACACTAAGGATAACAAGGCACATGAAGTCTGGGTTTTCCCTTGTGGGAGATCTCTAAAAGCAGGCTAGACAAACATCATTWAGAATTGCAAAAGGGTCACTGATCTTGCCTTAGGGTGGGGAAAGGTTGAGAAAAGCTCTCAGTGTCCTTGCTGTCCTATGATAAAACAGCGTTCTTCCTTCTCAGAGCAAAACCTATTTGCACACTGGGACCCACAGGGCAGGCTCTCCCTCCCGTTTCTGTTCAGATGACCTCTGACATTTGCCCACCAATTAATCAATTATAGTCTGAAGAGTGAGCATATTACCAGAAAAGGACTGCTGGAGAAGTGACAGTAACAGAGTATCCGAAACACAAGACACACGGAGACACAGACCCAAGGTAGAGCTACATCCAGGTACTCTGCTTAGAAGTCTCTGCAGAGTTTTGTCCACAGTCCYGAGGAATGAAGTCTCCTGTAGGATTTCTCCCTGTTACTGTGCTTAAAGGCTCAGCAAACAACCATTCCTTGCAGCCTGCCCACATCGCACACCCAGGTGGACCGTAGCTAATATGGACTGCACAGTCCATGTGTGGAACACGTGTTCTGCCCCAAGACTGTGRGAGCTGCATAAATTACACATGTGAAATATGTCAAGCACACATGGGCATGCACTGAATCTTCATGAATTTTTGGTATGAAATAACACCAAGGGTGTTTATTTCGACGATTTTTTTATTTATAAGGAGGGACGTCAGGAGAATCAGTGTAATATTCAAGTCGCAGAAAATAGAAGATATTATTTATCACTGTGCTGTCCAAGTTGTAAAGCTGGATGCCAATATTTTCCTTCCCCTCTGTGACTTTTACTCCTGCACATTTATTACTGTGTAGAATTGGAAACTCTTGCTGCAAAATGTAAATTAAGACACCACAGTGCAAGCTTCTGGAGATAACACAASCTTTTAGTCATCTGAATGCTGCTTTAGGCTGTATCTCTACTTCTCAGCACTATTTAGTAGCAGATATTTAAAGCAAATGGGAAGTGAAGTGTCTTTAATCTTTCTTGCAATGTATCAGTTGAGTTTCTTCAACATAACAGTAGAGAAAAAAACAAATTAGGAGAGCCAAGGTTGAATAAGTGCACTAAATCCAGCTCCCAGTTCTGCAGGGCTCAAAATCTGCAGCCACTACTTATACCTGAYGAATAGGACATGGAATACAAACTCTGAAAATATGAGTTTCACACCTCAGACTGGATTTGCAAGTCACTGAAATCGTCATTGGAACTGGCACAGGTTTTTAACTACCAGCTTTTTCTATGTGTTGCCCTCCTCATGGAAGGTGGAATCACTGGCTTCTTAAGTTGRTGCTTCTTCATGTTGGGTAATTATCCTATAACAGGATTTTTTTTTTTTTCCCAGGAAGAAAAAAAAGACCTTAGTTAAAAGAATCCATAGGACAAAGAGACTGCTGTGTATAAAAGAATAGTAACATTTAGAAAATTGCAGGTTTTCCCTACTTTACTCAGATATCCTTGCACTTTATTCAGATATCCTTGCAGGGTAGAAGGAAGTCAATTGAGACACGGAGCCAGCATAATTCYCAAAAGCAGTTCTGCAGTCCTGCTCCATGAGTTCTTCAAATCCATTAAAAATGACTGCTCTTACAGAAAGAGTTATAAGCCCAGCACTTTGTTTCTCAATATTTCTTTATATTCTCTGTTTCTTTCACTTAAAATAAAAGTTATCCRTTCTGTGTTGACCTTGTAGTGCAGGACTTTCAATGTCCCCTTGCAGAGTTTGGCCTAATACAAAGAACAGCTGGTACCACTAATACTAATGGATTTCCTGGTTTTAGTTCAAATATAGTAAACTTCTAGTTTCATATGCACTAAATCTGAAGATAGGGTTTTCATATTTGTTTTTCTCCAGTGAGAATCATAGGCTTTAAATGTACTTTCAGAAATAAAAAATGAAAAAAGGGAGAAAGAAAGTACTTTTTAATATGTTGGCAAAAAACGTGTGCCATTTTCTTTCCTCCTCGCGTTTTAGTCCACTCCTGTGAAAGATCCTAATCACGACCCCAGAACTGATCAGATGATTTGTGGGACCCCAGTGTAAACATGTACTGCAATGGAAGAATTTAAAACATAATTACATACGTTCAAGAAAATATCTGTCAGAGCCRTTTCGAACTCTAAATTAACTGTATATGGAGTGTGAAGGGGTCAAACCAGTATTAGCACAGCGCTGTATGAAGTTTCATTTCCCTGTAAAATGGGAGAGTGCAGAGGAGTGGGCAGACTTAGGGCCAGATCCTGCCAGGGCTGAGTGACAACCTGAGAGCAGTGAGAACAGGGGGCCCTCGGTGTGTCAGAGGCAGAACCAGCCCTTTGCAGGACACAGGGATATCAGGAGAAGGCTTTGGAAGCTGTTTAGCACATCAGAGGTTCAAGCAGGCAGGAATACATAATGACTGGTCTAGCAAATCTAGGGCAGTAATTATATTTATTTTTCATGCACAAGGTTCTTTTGAAACTTACCAGTCTCTACAGATGCCTTTACCACCRTTTACATATTTTTGTGATGGCACCRTGTAAATCCATAGTCTGTGGTATCTCTCCCAAACACAGTAGGGTTTACCTCTAGCCAAAGGCACACATGCTGACATGACAAAGATTAATTTCTAGGCTAGAGAGTTACCAGAATGGAAAGTCAATAAAAGCAAATATGTTCTCAAAGGAATTCAAACTGCTGAGGGAAATTTTAGCACCTGGAAAGCAATTCTTTATGTAGTCGATAAACTAAATATAAAAAATATAAGATAGTCTCAGAGCATAAGGTTGATCACAATAGGTGTGTTCAAGGCAAGTTCTACTAAGGGATCTTCAGGGAACACTTTTTAACAGGGTATTGCTGAAACTGAACCAAATGATCCTCATTCCATATGAACATTGTATTCCTACCATGATGCCCTTAAGAATAAGTCCCCCAACAGCATTAAGGAACTGGTTTATTTRATGTGAATTGTTCTCCTCGAAACAAATCTGATGATCACAGCTCAGAATGGAATGTGATTTGGGATGAGTTAAAAATGTTTTTGCATTCCTGCTCTCTCTGGGTAGTAGATCCTCACACAAGTAGGCAGGAAAGCAGTTTTTAAGGTCTTTTTACTCTTTACCTTTTACAGAGATTTTTACCTCTGCTTTAATAGAGTAAAAAGCACTGTTGTCAGTCTTTCACAGCATGTGGAATACTGGACTGGTGGGTTTTTTTCCTCKGTTTCCACACGATTGGAACCTTTGCCCCAAGGAGAACAGTTTGTCTTTGGCGTGATCTCCCAGAGAAGTCTCTTGAGATTTTCCTCTGGTTATTTCGTCTGGTTTTCCCTCTTGCTTTGCTGTTTAGCACCAATGAGAGAAAGGCAAAATGATAAACATCTGCCTAACATGAACTTGAACTGTAGCCAACTTTGATTCTCGTCAACATCGATTTTAGTGCTCTGATTATAGCCCCAATCCACTGCTTTCTTTTGATCTTCTTTCTGAGTATTTCTCTACCTTGATACTCTGATGATGAGACAGTATTTGTCTTAAGCACCAGCAAACACTTCATTTGGGTTTCCAGAATCAGGCATCCTGCTGACATGCATTAAAAGTATTGGATGTCTCTGCTTCCCAATTGTCAGTTCATATTTTGGTGTTTATTTGCAGAGTCTGGTAAATGTGTTTTTCAGCTATCAGTCACCCACATTTTGATATCAAACACTGTTTGAACTGGGTGTTTATTACTTCCTGCTGTTCATTTACACAAAACAGCTATTTTAATGGAAGTAAGTATGGTGCATGATTAAAACCCAACAACTGCAGTTCTTAAAAAATGATACATGGATATGTGTGYTACACCCGGCTATCTAATCATGCCTGCATATGAATTTCTTTTTCCTGAAGATAGATTAATGGATCTTTAATCTATTTACTGCCAGTACACTCTCAAATTTTATTGCATCTTTTAATAAGCAGCTATTAAACTTATATCTGTGCACATGTTGACTATTTGGGTAGCTGATCCTTGAAAATGCCATAACTCTTGTTTATACACAGTCATATCATTTTTCCTCTTCTTTCTAGGCATGGGGACACTGTAAATATCAAATTTGTATGCATTATCTTTGATCTGTATTGTTGCTGTTTAATATTAGGCAGGAATTAGGAAATGTTCCAACATGTGAATACTGTAGTATGATTATACAATGAGAAACTTACTTCTAGTTCATTCATTCCTAAAAAACAGCGTCTGCTAAGTTAAGCCAGAGAAATGTGATGTTCCAGTCTTTACCCCAATACACTTAGCACAGAAATGAGCTACAGTCACTGCGGAGTGTCTTTGGAAAATGCTGACTTTTCCAACAACAGAAGTTGCATCTGTGTCATGTTAGTGTACACACACAAACGGTTGTGGGTTTGGTTTTGGTGTTTTTGAAGTTTAATGTTGTCTAAGACTTCCTTGAAAAAAAAAATGTTAGGAAACTTCAGGCAGTTCAAAAATTCTGGGTCCGAGTTGTGCAACACAGCAGCGTTTTGAATGCAAACTGCTCTGCCTTCACCAAATAACTTTCTGGGATTGGAGMAGCTCCGTTTTTGCAGGGAGAGAAGAGCAGTCCGAGATGTGTATTCAGGACAGAGTGCAAATTCTTGTTTACTTTCCCTCCATAAAGAAAATTGGCTCCGTCATTTTTTGTCCTCCTAACACCATCTGTAGGTCTGTTGGCAAAGCCCCTCTTCACGAACCCACTTTTCCAGTTTGTTACCCATGTTTAGGAGTCCTTAAGTGTCCAACTATTTGAGAGATGCAGAAACAGAGGAGGAATAGGGCTGGAAAGGAGCTGCTGAACTGCTCTCAAAAACTGGCTCCATCCCAGAGGATGAAAACCAATGTGATGGTGCATTTATTTGAGTGTTCAGGGAAAGATGAACCCGGATCCTCTGTACAGCTGGACAGAATCACTTGTAAGCTGCAGAGATTTTCCCAGCAGTGCTTTGGGAGGGTAACCTTCAGGAGGTTAATGCACCGGGATTTTTATGGGCTTTCTGCACTGGAGCAGACTTCTCTCATGGAAGTATCCCCAGAAGAGAAAGTAAAATGAGGTTCCAAGGCTTCCAGAGCTGCCTGCCATCAGCAGCAAGAGAAATTGCGGGATGCAGTGATGATGGAGCAGTGAATTAGAAACATGTCAGACCTTGCACAGGAATTCTCTGCAATTCTCACTACCTGTGGTCTGGGCAAACTGGATATAACATGAGTTTCCTCTGCGTATTTTACAATAGTCTTCCTGGCCTTCCTACTATATCAGGATACTCTTCTTCATTTTCCATTTGTTTCAATGCTTCAACAGTGAAGAAATGGTAAAAGCAAACATATTTTGAATTCACTCTTACCTGTGCTTAAAAGAATTAAGGTCATCTTAAGAACCTCATAATTCAAATTGTAACTCAGAAAACCATAATTTTATCTACAACTTCAGGGGGTGGTTATTTCTTCCTGCTTATATATTTTGCAGCTATTATAGATGTGGGATTTTAAATATATTTTTTAAATTGTCATATTTTACTTAAATTTTTCCTTAGTTCTTGATCTTTTAATATGCTACTTTAGAATTTTTTGTAGGTGTACTATTATCTAGTATTGAAGCATCTGTTTATGTAACTCAAGTATGTTTTTAAGGCTTTTAAGTGCTCTGAATCTGAGCTTTTATCCTTCTTGTTCACAAAATTCACACGGCAAACTGACTGTTCAATGAAAATGCATATGTAATATTCCTTGAATGTACTTCTGAAAAGAAATGCACCATTTTATGTCTTTGGTGAGAAATATTACTTCRAAAACAGTCCAAAGCCAAAGGGAATTCCAAACACACATGCTTTAAAAAGTAATTATTTTCTTTTTAATTCATTTTTAAAGTGATCACACAGGATTCAAAACTGAAAATGTAGTCCAACTTAGCTGAACAGAGGGTAATAAATGCCAGAGTTATAAATGAGGCATGCTTTTAAAAACATAACCGTAAAAAAATTATATCGACAGAAATGTACAGAGACCAAGTCTGCAGAATTGATTCAAGCTAGTCAGAGACTTACAAATTTGGGATCATCACCAGTATTGCTCACAAATAAAGAAAGTAAACTGGTTCTCTTTTGTCTTACTAAGTGACATATGGAAAACAGTTGAGAGTGTGTGTAGCGATTTKGACTGTCATACTACAAATTTAAGTCAATTGTGTTGTATTTCCATGTGGAACACTGTGGGCTGATCAAAATTTCAAAGCAATTATTTCACTCAAGACTATCAGGCCTTTCAAGGGTTATTTTTTAAATACTGAAGTGAAACTGCCCTCAGAGAGCGCATAGGGTCCAGGAAGAGGTACATTTGCAGTGGTGATCTCCCATTTGTGTGGGATCTATGGATCTACCATTCCATGTGGGACAGAGCAGAATGGTGCAGGAAATCTTTCAAGCCTGTGTTTYTTAAAAACAATAAGAACTTTGTAGACTTGGATATGCAGCTCTTTGTATTGCACCATTTTGACTAAATGACTGAAAACCACATCCAGAATACTAGTTGGACAATCTTAATTGGAAACCTTTTCAAGTTTGGAGTTTTACTTAAAACCTTAAAGCCTTAACAATTTGGATGTTTAATTAAACCATTTATATTTGACATACATATAATTTTAATGCTGTATTTGAGTCAAATAATTTATAGCAAATTGGATTAATACTTTTGCAATGATTAATGACATTTTTCACTGCAGTACCTAAACATCTGCACTAGAGTAGGATTGTGCTGTGCCACGCTCTGTACAAATACATGATACCCYAAACACACAATCTGAACAGACAATGAAGAGGAAAGAGGGGCACAGAATGACCAGTATAACAGGCACCTATAAACATCTTTTTCAAACCAAATACTTCTAGAGGCCTGGAAGGAAGGAGGTAGTTATATGGAGCTGGGTCACTGGCAGACTTCCAAAGAAAGAAACAGAATATATGGAGAAGATGAAATGAGAATCAAATGTAGACAGAGTGCTTAATCTTTAAAAGAAAAAAAAATCAGAACCCTTCTCTGCTTAGCAACAGCTAAAATTACACAAATACATTCCCAATATTAGTGGCAAAGTACTTATAAGGAGTGACTTCTTTGTCACGGTAATATATTTTGTTGTTGCTTTATTTTATTCATTACAGTAATGYCTGGACAATCCAACTAACAGTCTCCACAATATTTGGGCTGTTTATAAACAAATTGAACCAAATTATTCTCTGTAGACAGGAGGAAAGAAGTAAGCACATTCAGAAGAGAAACTCAAAAATTAGAGTAGGCACTTTGTGTGTTAAGACTTTTTTTCACTAAAATGAATTATTCAGTGAAGAAAATCCTTTGTACATGAACCATGGAGAAGAGCACCTGCATGTTCCRTTGAGAAGAAAGTTCATTTTGAGATGCACAGGGAAGGTGTAACAGACGAATATGCTTGTGTAGTGTGTCAATAACAGAAAGGTGATAAATGCACAAGGAACTTCGATATTGAGTGACTGGATGATGTAAGCCAGTGGGTTTCATTCATTGTAAATAGGTGTGAAGTGATGCATGTTTGGAATAAAAATACTCTTGGCTGTGTAAAATCACTGGTGGACTCTCACTTATCATTAAAAATTGGAGGCCAAAAAGCAAACGAAATGCTAGGAATTATTTGGAAAGGAAAAGACCATGAGACATGTCATGTCTCTGCGTATCCGCTGTGCTCCCACATCTTCAATATTTTATGTAGCTCTGGCCCCTTATTCCCACTCCTTTATTTGAAGAAAGCTCATCCTAGAACTGGAGAAGGTTCGGAGGACATTAACAACCATCAGAATTTTAGAAGGATTAGGGAAAGGATTGTTAATCTGAAAGAAGGATGACTGAGGAGGTCTGTAATCTTATGGAAACCTGGACTGGATAAGGTGAAGAGAGTTGCATGCTGTCTTTTCTAAGGCACCTTAGGAAGCCAGCAAGTAGCAGCTTCAAAAGAAATGGAAGGAAGTGGTYCTTCATAAAGTGCACGAGGAAGTTGTGGAAACTCCTCGCCTCAGTTAAAACCAGATGCTCCAAGTTTGGTTACACAGTTTGATCCAGTGTCATCATCCTCATGTTCTTATCAGCCAGCACTATTTTACACTCCCAGCTTTCTTTGGTTGTGTCTCCACTTTCTCTGCACTAGTGCACCCCAGCTGCTGCTTCTATAGTTGGACTCAGAACATACATTTCATCTAAATGAAGCCTGTAGGCAGTAATATTTAAAACAAAGGCTTAACTGCTTTACTAATTGCAGATTCTGTGTGAACACTCACAAGAGAATAGCCACCAGATCAAAACAGTACTGTTACAGACCTGTGAATTGTTAAGGAAGGAAAGCCAGGACACAAACAAAGCTAGAATGAACACTCAGCCACTGCTATCCCTTCACAGCCACATTAAAAATCTTTTATCCTGGCAAAACTATGTCACTCAGGAACCACAAAATACTTAGCAGTAAAACGAGAAATCATCAGTCATCCATGAAAAGACAGATCCAAAGTGTGTCAAAAATACCTCTAGACTACAAAGAAAAATATTGAAATAAAAGCCTGTTGAAAGTCTTACTTATAGAAATATTATTACTGAAGTMGATAAAATTAACTTGCATGAGCAGCCATGGTTGAAATGAGTAACCTGAATCTACAGTCAGAAACATAGGTGGTGAAACTCAAGACTCCTAAATTATTAGGATAACTTATAAACTTCCAAATACTCTACACCGTTCCAATTCCAATATTTAGAAGGAAACAGATCTCTTCCTTAGCTACCCCAGCATGTACTTATGTCCTGATGTAGATCCTACTGGCGAGGTATATATTCTATTAAAAACCAGACAKGGCACTGCTGCTGTGTGTTAGTTCTCCACAGACTGAAGGAGACATGGTTAGACTCACTCTAAAATGCAGAAGGCATTAGGGATGACATTCTTACCACACTATGATCTGGGTAAGTCAAAAAATCATGAAAGATGCCTAAAATCCCCATAAATTGAAAACATGCAAATAAATGCCTACAGCTGGTCCATCATAGCCCAGTGTCTTGTCTCTTAAGACTATTTCAAAGCTGAGGAGGGAATTCTGTCTCCTTCACTCAGCCCTTGTCCCTCCCAAATGAGAGTCCTACCTGTTCAAACTCTGAGAGCTTTCACCTTGAGAACATGACATTTTAGAAATGGGAAAACTCCTCCAGGGCATTATGCCTTCCATGACATTCTGGTCAAAAAACAGAGTGCTGTAATTAGATAAATAGGCAGACAGACTAGACAAGAGACAATCTCAAAACATAAAGGGGGAGGAGGAGAAGATTATAAAGCATAGACTTTGACATACTTGCTGTCTCTCAGTTTTTTCTGGCATATRCAAATCACATTTTAGAGTGACAAATGGATGCACATTAAATGTAAGGATAGCTGAAGCAAGGTAAGAGTAATTTACTCAGCTTGAGATTTCCACGTGTTCTGCATATTGTTCTGTAGATACCTCTGGGAAAAAAAAATAAAATACTTGCATGGATCCCAAATTTGAAAATTATCTTTTCATATTGTACTTAGCTCAAGAAAGCACCTACACATCACTCATGGTATTAACAGTTATCTGTAGATACAATACTGGGGGCATAAGGTGGTTTCCCAAAAAATTTGGGCAACTGTAAGCACCATGGAAGAATCCATTTACATTGCTTCATGTCCTTATGTAGAAAAATAATATACAGTATAAGAACTTCTTCTCACCACAGTATTTTTCATGTTGTGAATTAAATCAATTTTTCTGTAGACAGATTCGGAGATTAATTCTAATTCTGATTCCCTCTAGTATGATTATTGCAGTTTTGAGGTAACTTGTAATACAAGCCAATTACTTCAGGCTGTCTCTGTATCTAAAAYTGTTCCTTGGGGACATTGGAAAATATTTCTTTTYTCCCTTTCCTGTCCTACAACAATTTTTTTTCAAATTTCTGTGTGGAAGCAATTCTAAAGTGGATGTCATTTTGACCTGRAGGTCTGGTTGGGGACTTATAAAGTAAAGGCTTTGGGGAGGAAAACACTGGTTGTTCTAAAAACTGACTGCTAGCTTGTTATAGTGAGTGTTGATGAAACTTCCTCGTGGACAGCTTCATGGAATCCAAAATGGAATTTCTACTTCTACTGTTTCTAGCAGATCTGAAAACCAAATCTTTCCGTAGTACATCTTGAAATATCAGAGATTCAAGCYGAAGATTCCTCCTCAATTAGTTAAAGGAGGGACACCTATACGGGGTGAACAAGGAACAACTTAAAATCCTTAAATAGCACCTCAATAGTTAAATAGTACTTAAAAGCATAGTTTTAGATGTGAGAATGACAGAGCAAAATCTCTGATCTGCCTTTTCCTCCTGTAAGTGGCCTATGCACAGTAGTGTCCTCGGGCTTGGTCATGTGCTAATGTTGTGGGGAAAACTCTCCTGCTTCTTGTCCCAAGGTAGATGAAAACTGCAAAGAGAAATTCACAGGGCTTTATACAGTGGGGAAAACAGAAGTTGCTCTGACCTAGTGTTTTAGCTTTGGAGTACCAGAATCTGGGGGAAAAAGTTCTGAGAATGGGAGCATCTCTAGATTACTTTTTAAGTTTTAAAACACTAAGCAAAGTGATTTGGTTGAGCTAAGTCAGGAATGGCTCTAGTTTCTTTACAAAAAGTGAGTGTTCTGTGGAAAGGGTCACTATAGAGGATAAAACAAATAATTCCTGGTTTAATTACTAGCTAGTACACACATTATTCTCAATGATACTGCTTTGAAAAGGTTTCTAGCAAATCTTTAGCAATTAACTTTTCACTGTTCCTGAAGGAAATTTTGAAGTATCTAAACGGTAATTGCAGTGCAAAACACATTCTGTGCRCTGCTTTTATGCTGAAATCTGAACATTTTAAACCTTTTCCCATGCTGGGTAGTGAGAAAGATCTCTTTATATTAATTCAGACTTCACAGATGTCACATAATAGGAATACATTCCAAAAGCTAAGATACAAGATTATTCTTTAACCAGAGAACAAACCAACAGGAATTTTAATCAAGACAATATCCAATAATGACTGAATGTTTTTGGAGRTGATCCAGAATACACATTTGGGAATTTTAATCTTGACTGCCTTTGAATTTTGTAAAAAATATTTTCAAAGTTTAGGGAATATGCCACTCCAGCTGATTCCAGAAACGAGCCATCTAAGGTATTAAAGTGTTTCATCTGTTCAGACATTGAATATTGCAAATCTGTTTCAGTAATTCATACCAGATAAGTTTGCAATGAACGAGCCTAAGTGAAGAAACTTGTTTCCCTTAAAGTAGGAGAGCAAGTCAGAAATGGAAGAAATACAACTGAGCCAAACTTTTTTTTTAAATCTTCCTCATATTTCAGAAAATATTAAGGCAGCTGATTTTCTTAACTTCTCAGAGTTTATTGAAACTCTGCTGTGTGCAGCACTGTGACAAACTGAAATCTCTTACACCTTGTATGTGTTTCTACGTGTGTACGGATGCATCTGTGTGTCTGTATATTTCTTATGATTGAAGTGTTCAGAAAATTTCAATCACTGTTTTGCGGAAGGATCACATTATCTTCAAAATATTTGTGTTGGTACATCATGGCTTCAATGCTCCAACCCACATGTGTTGTGTTTTGTTGGGTTTTTTTCCACTGGAAGCAGATTCCGACAGGCATTGCCGAGTTCTCTAAAATGCTRTTGTATGACTGCAAACTTCAACAGTGCTAAACTATATATATTATCACAAAATTATTGGCTTATCTGTCCCACAACTTCCATTTAGAGTAATTTTATATGCAGCCAATTTAAAACAATTTGAGAAAATGAATCCAYCTAAATTGCTCATTTTAAGCTTGCACAGTGTCTCATTTGAAATATCAAGATCAATGAGAGATGAGATTTTAGGCAGAAGGGGATGTAGGCTTCTTAGAATTGACAAGAATGGGCATTTTAGAGAGCTGCTAATCTTCCCTTTCTAGGAAGAACCCACTTTCAGCTATTTTGGGACCTGGTTATGATGGTAACTAATATTTTAGTAGAAAAAAAATGGGRAAAGCATTCATACTTTTGTTTCTTTTTCATATTAATATAAATTCCCATTCCTTTGTTTTCTCCTTGTAGCCAATCGCACAGCTCAATCTTCTCTGTGCAGTGAAAGTTTAAAAGCCTTATTCTGTAAGTCATAAAACAAACTAAGCACAGAAAGGAATTTACAGTATGTTAAAAGAATAGGAGAAGAGGCTAATAGAGTTGTATACATTTCAAGGATAGATATAATCAAGTGTGTACAATATAAAGCAGAAGGTTCATAATGATTGAAAAAGGAGAAGGGAAAAAAAAAGCTATTTTGTAGTAGCTGCATGAACTCTGGCTGAACCTTGCTATTTGGCAGCCTCCAGTAAGGACAGCCTAAGATGAGGCATTAGGGTTTGAATCTGAGAAGCTGACATCAAGCAGACAGCAAGACATGATATCTTATTTTCCTGAGCTATGCTGACACAAATTGAACTCCACTTATTATTTTCTTATGCCAGTAAAGTTGCATTTGGCATTTAAGCATTTTGCTTGCAGATGTTGGAGTGCTGGTTGTCTTAATTTAAATAATTTGCAGATTGTTTGGTAGTATTAAAAGATAGAAACTCATTCTTCATATGAGTCCAATTTTATAAGCTTTATTTTTTTCTCTGACCTTGTGCAAGGTAAGAATTTGATATTAAATCCAAGTAGCCCAAGGGTACAAAGCCAGTATTCTGTGTTATTCAAAACTGGGAGTGGAGAAAACTTGCTTTGAGGAGTTTAACTGATAGAAATAGGAAGAAAATATGAAAATTCTTCAAAATTATTCAAGCTAAAGAAAATGAKAGTGTTATTTCTTTGTCAGGCAATATAAATCATAACAATAATACACATCATATATGAATAGCAAGTAGGTAATGCTTCTAGCATATTCCTCATTCTTTAAGGGASTTATATATCAACAGTAACATCTACGTACCTCTTTTCATAGAGCTAAAGAGGAAGGTGCATGGTCATCATTACTTCTGTACACAGTTTTGCCATACAGATGTTATAGTTTCCCTCTAAGAAAGAAAAAAAAAAGACTCTCTTGTATGTTCTGTTGCTGTTATTTCCTTGTTCACATTCGTAGGCAAAACATTCTAAGAGAATACTAGGGATTTTTTTGAGGAGAGAATAAGATGTCAGTTTACGTTACAACCCCCCAGGGTAAATGGAGAGAATTCATAAAGGGTTAGAAAAAATGTAGTTCTTTATAATGAAATGTACTTCGTGTAATTTATGACTACACAGTTAGAGCRTAGTCTTTCTTTTCCATTTTTTCCCGTGCTGCCTACAAATACTTAACAATTGTCTAGGGGAAAAAATATTTTATCACTTATTGAGAAGCAATGTAACTTGCTTTCATTKCATTTTGCCAAAAGAGTTATCTTTGAGAAGTACATGGCCACGTTGTCAGATTAYGCTAACAATCTACGCACATGATGCTGGCACCAGAGGCTGGAGGGGATCTGGTGCAGCTGGCAGTCAGGTGAAGGTGGTGAGACATCCACCAGGGGTATCACCAAGGCAAGCCATAGGTAAACCAGAGTCCTCTTCACATCACTCATTTTCCCATCTGTCAGACTAGAAGTAATAAAGTTTGTCCATGTCTACAAAAACCCTTGAAACCAACTAAAAAGCAGCAGGAATTACTGATCGCAGGAAAATCTAGAAGTATTTGTGACCATTGGGCCTGTTCTGTCTTCAGTCCAAGCTAAATATCACATATAGACTGCCTATGCAAAATGACTTACCTAGATTGCAGCCAGTTACTTATGAAAAATGTGAAGACATATGTCAAATCATAATGTGTATCTTAACTAAAGGGACATTTGAGCRTGATTTGATAGACTGCCCAGAAAGTTGTTGAAAAAAATTGTGTGTCTGTTGGACTACCAGGGATTAATGAGAGCAATTAACGATTACACAGACATTGCAGAAAAATTAAATTATTTCTTTGCCTTTGTCTTCACCACAGAGGATGTTTGGTGACACATTTTCTCTTTTCTGGAAATAAAGATCAGGTACTGTCAGAGGCTGCAATAGCAACAGAGGACATAGTGGAACAGAAGGAAAGAATTAGGGAACCACCAGTTATTGAAATAGGAGAGTATATTTCCAGGACTTCCAGAGGAGCTTAAGAACGAAATGGTTGAACTGCTAAAAACCCTAAAATTCAGGCTCATTAAAATCAACTACTGTGCTTGATCACCAGTGACTATCTTTAATAAGAGAGCTACAGATGATCCTGGGAATTGAACACCAATTTCTTTTCTTAATGTCAGGGGTATTGTGAAACAAAAATAAATAAATGAGAATCATAATAGAATAAGGACAGTGTCTACTTGGCATAGAAAAACATGAGACAGAAACTCCTTACTCTGTTAGAGTTTTTCAGGCACATTGTTCACAAAGAAGGGAAAAAATAATTTAAAACACCTTTGACAGTGTTCTGAAGAGATTATTGAGAAGTGGCCAAGGAAAAAGAGACAAAATAATTTCAAAGATCAGAGGCTGGCAGCTCATCTACACATGGGCTGTGAGCACTGCACAGTGGGTTACTTCTGATCTCCTTCTGTGGCTGCTCCTAATGAACAAGTTGGAAATGAGTTAAGCGATGTTTCACCAACGCAGATCTGGATGGAGAAGGGAGGAGCTAAGCAATATGTTCAATAAATTAATCAATGATTTCCAGAAATCTGGAAAAGTTATAACAAGGAAAGATCATTTAAAGTGCTCTTGGTTTAGGTAATAATTAAAGCTAGGTAATAATTTATACCTTGTATTTAAAGCACCAATATCAATTTAAATGTAGACTGGAGAAGCAGAGACCTGTAGCATTCAGATATCCCTGGACTGGAATCAACACAATCTCACCTGGAACATATTGCGGCTTTTATGGATTTTACTTTCCAGCGGGGCTTGCCCCATGCTACTAACGGTCAAAAGGACCTACATCTAAACTCAAAATAGAAACATAGAAAACAGCTATGTTTTCTGCAGCAGAGGTGAGCTTAACTGAAAACAAGCACACTAGACAGAGGCAGTTTATCTGGACAATATATACGAAAAGTAAACTTGGTATGAAATACATTTCTTCCAGAAAACCATGATGCATGGTCAGTGCTAGAATGTTACTCTTCCATTTCTTTTTCTTGCATTTCTTCAAGTCACATCAAAATAAATTRAGTTGCAGATCTATTATTAAACTCCAGGCAAATTAGCTATGGGTTTTCCTAAATTTTATTCTGTCTTTTACTTTTTTTTTTTTTTTTAGCTTACATATGCTGTACTTTGTAGTCAACTCTGGTCAAGCTTTCAAATATAGCATGAAGCTAATGAATTACTTCTGTATTCAGTCACTTAGACTTCATGAATCAGTCATCTCCTCCTGAAAACTGCTCTGGTCTGGATCTTTAACTAGTGTAAATTAGCACTGTGCCAAGAGAGAACTGAGGTGCTACAATACTGTACAAAAGTCAAGGAGCCAGCACTGTATTTCTGGGGCACTATTACTATAGTGCCATTTATAAGTGTTACAGACCGTAAGGATTATATAAGGTAGATCATCTGCAAAAAGAAATTTAAAATTTTCTTTTTRTTTATGAAAGTTTTCCCCTTTGCTGGCAAATGTAAGACAGTGCCCTGTGAATAGTGTAACTTGCGTAATACTTATTTATTTTACATGATTTGTGTTTATATTTTAGGAAATAATAGGAAAAAAGATAGAAATTGAAATACTTCTTTTTCCATTAGCATAATCTTTGTTTCTAAAATTTTATTATCAACCTCCTTTCTACTTTTCCAGTAATAAGACTCTACTTCAAGCCCATAGGCTTTTTTTCCTTGGAAGCCTTTTTCAGCAGTTTGCAGTTCTCCAGGCAATGAATTTAGGCTGCATCTTTCTTGTACCCCTCGGGTGTAACACACCAAGCACAAAACCATGGCAGTRTTAGTAGAGAGACAGCCAAGAAAAACAGAAATACAGCAGGAAGGAACCAAATAGAGATCCCTCGTGTATCCTGTCCTTGCCGTTAGGCAAAAATACTGCAAGCTGCTCTGATACCTCCATAACAGTGTGTATGAAATATCTCATGTAGAGTTGTGCTGAAGCCTAGTCTCAGTTTGTTTAAATTTATAAATATCATAAAAAATCAAAGTTATTTAATTGCTGAAGTACCTTAGTTGGTTAGAGCAAGCTATTGRTATCAGAAAGGTTGTGGGTTTGATCCCTGTATGGGCCATTCACTTAAGTGCTTGGCCTGATGGGCCTTGTAGGTCCCTTCCAACTCAGCATATTCTGTGATTCTGTGATTCTTCTTCAAATAGTTCACCTGGTGCAGAAGAACTTGAGATCTGGGCTTCTGGACTTGCACATTGTGGTTTCTCTGGAAGCAAAACCAAATTCCTGCCCTGTGAAAGCCCCCCTGCCACGTCCAGGAGGCTGCTGCAGGCAGCCCTCTTCTCCCTCCCTCCCGACCCATCCCCAGGCCATGCTGCCCTCCCACTGCCCRTTATGTCCGTGTGACAGCTTGTACRATCCAAGACAGAAAATAAACTCTGACATCTTGCTGTACTATTCCTGGAGGATCATGATCTCCAAAGCCAATATTCCTAGAGAATCCATTTTCCCTCCATGTTAGTCACCTGCTGCAACATCAGCATTAACCTGGATGTCAGGCATCTTTGTGGGAGGGGGAAAGAGGAGGGTGGGATAGAATAGGGACAGACCTCTGCCAGAGAGGTGCATGTCTGAAGATTTAAGGAAACTGAATAGTGGGATCACATTCCTCCCAAGATTCGTTATGCAGTTAATAAGCTGGAGGGGAATATTAATATCAGTAGAAGAGCATTGCTTCAGGGAGAGAACTGGAAATGTTAATAGCTGTTGGTCCAAATTCTCTCTCACTGGCCTCCACAGGCATTACTAAACTTAATCCAGAGAGGAATTTGGTCCACTGGGTTTAATTTAAGTATGTAATATGATGCAGTGTTGGGAAAAGAAAAACACATCTCTTTGGTGAATGTATTTTTGGGATGTCTCTGCTAAGTTCAGAGAGTTTGAAGTTCATTTTTGTTCACATTAGTGTGACCACAGCTAGAATGTCATGCTGTGTTTTGGTTTCAACAGTTACAGAAAAGGCAGAATGGAACTAGAGGATGAAATGAAGGGACACAAGACACTATATAGAGGATAGTTTTAGCTATCCTCTATATTTAGAGGATAGCTAAAACTCTAATTTTAGGTAAAAACTATGGAGCAGAAAAACCTGATGGAGGTTGAGTTCCATAAACCTCCATTGCAGTGAGAGCCTCTTGATACTCAAGCCAGAATTAAGTAAAGGTGAATCTGATGGACACAGTTCCTCAGTGTGTAGTACTTTCAAGTGAAATTTAGCAGGTGTTTCTTTTTTACCTCCTGGACCATATTCCATCAACCTTATCCAGTCAAATTATCTCCCTCAAATAAGTGGGACAACCTCTGTGAAAAGGCAGAACTATTTATTCTACTGGTGGCACAGAGCTTTCCTGATATATAATGGCAAAGAAACAGAGGATTTATGGCTGTAATATCATCTGACTTCTGTACCCAAAATTTGAAACATGAAGGATAAAATATGCTTTCTCTGTTGGAGAAAAAAGGCAGAGGAATTACTTCCTTGGCATATACGTTAGAAATGGCAGCACTGGTGAGATTATATCTGTTATCTTCAAAATTGCTTTAAACCAGAAGCTTGGGTAACAAAGGACAGAAGTTACTTTCATATTAGCATATATGTCATGTTTAATCAATCAAAAGAGAACTGTAATTACTTTWCTCTCTTCTTAGCTAACTTTAAAGAAAGGAAGTCATGAACCTATAAMGTAAATGTCATCCTGTTTAGATAGTTATAGTTTTATAGGTAATTTGTTGCAGATTTTATGCAGATAATTTATAATTATTTCCTTTCATGCTCATCTCCTAGCCTGGAGTCCAGTTTTTACACAAACATAAGGACTGCAGATGCAGAGAAAGTATCAATGAATCTACCTATTTTTTTTTTCTCAAATTTGGTGCACACATTTACAAGTTTATCAGCCACTGTACAGCTACTGAATTTGCCAGTAGTTTGAGCTGTACATGCAACATCAAAGTGAAAAATCAAGTGGTGGCAATAATTAGTAGGCTTGGTTAGATGACCTATGACTTTCAGGAAGCATTTGCATGCGAAGGAATTAATTTCTTCTCCAAGCCTGAGCCCTTGGTATCACTTTGTGTTGGAGACTTTGCGATAGGTGGTTTCCAGCTCACAGTGCTGCTGCCGTGAAGGAAACAAATTGCAGAGTCAGTTGAGCAGGGAACTTTAAATTGTCAAATGTGTTGAACTGCACATACAGCAGCAAGATGACTGTGTTTGAAAATAGTCTCAAATTGCCACAGCTGCTTGACTTTAACATGTTTCCCACCACAAAATAGTCTGTATTTTCTGCTTCATGGATAAAACCTCAATGTTGGAAAAACTGAAGTAGTCCCGGGAAGCAAAACAGAAAGTGTATTTATGCAAGACAAGATTTGTTACAATTGCTTGCTGGCATTATAAGATAATTTAGTTTTCTTTTGCTCTTTAGAAACCTCTTATAGAGTTAAGAGGCAGAAAACTATTGTTCCTAAATATTTTAAAATGTTAAGCCAAAATGTGGCTTTGATTTGTTRCGAGTATTGGCAGTCTGACTGTTGACCGTCCTTTCTCTTCCAACCTGCAATAAATTCTACAAAAAAATCTATTATTTCATCACTCACCAAACTGGAATGATTAAAATATGCACCAGGGAAATGCTCCCCAGCCATGAGAGGTATTGATTAGACTCTAAAGCATTGCAGGTCCTTCACTTTGCTGAGACCCCAAGCACAGCAATCCCATGGAGGGGCTGGTTAAAGACGTGGATGCTTCAGAGCTGGTTTTCTCTTTTCAGCTAAGGGCCAAATGTCAGCACCAACCTGTCAGACTAATTAAGTCAGAAGTAGCATACAAGGAGTGAGATAGTTAGCACTGTCCACCTGCCTGTGCCTACTTGGCCTGAAGTACTAAACACCCATTTACATCTGGGTTGATTAGCAAAACCTTTGACACGAGTCTGGAGTGAGGCTTAAGCTTCTACTTCTAGATCCATAGGGAAAAATGCTTAACCAGCTTTAACCTCTCTGCAACAGCTCCCTTCAGGCTGTTATGAAACATGAATTCATCTGACCTCTTCAAGGTCTGTTTATATCTTCCTGTCTGGGAGATCCAGTCATTCCTTCCTTCAGCCTGCCGCAGACAAATGAATATCTCATGGTACTGTCATATAAAAAGCTACTTAAAACGTTTCAAAGCCAAAAGGGCTGCTAGTTTATACTCTTTGAAAAATCAACACAGTGTCTAAACAGCTCCATAATACACAAGGCTTCAACTGCTTGGATTTATTTCTTTCCAGCTCTGGGGGTTTTTTATTCTTTTTGACCAATACGTTATCTGAGTTCACGGTATATTTCATTTCTATAGTATTAAGGATTAACTTGTCCAGCCGGAGGATGCTTCAGCTGCATGTCCAATTCATTACATTATGGGACTGATTTGTCAAAAATATTAGGCACCCTAAAGTCCAAGAGCAGCACATGATACCTGAGAGTCCAGCATTTGTGTGCCATAGGTTTGGTGGCCAAACACAAGAAACCAGCATTGGCAACAGAGGAAAAAGTCATGGCCCTATCCACCAGCTGCCAAACAACAGATTATTGCCATGTACAGGGCTGGGCTGTGAATGAAAGTATTGGCTTTTACAGCTATTGTGCTTTGACCTTGAGAGTAGGACCCAGGAGAGGTGAATCCCAGCCTGACCCTGCTACTGGACAGGTACTGCTGCTCCTCTCCAGTCTCCTGCATCACCTCGGCATCAAGCCCGAGCTGGAAGTGCTCAAAACTTCTGCAAGCTGGGCATAAGTCATATCATTTAGTGGTGCATTTRCTGGACAGAGATAATTAAAGCTGATGCCTAACCAGGTATTGAYATGCTGGATGGGAGAGGAGAAATGTTGGGTCTCTTGCCTTAACATGAGTATAACAAAATGGGAGTAAAGGCAAAGGGTGAGATAAAGATAAAAGGCAGGAGTACAGGAGGGTCAGAGTGTAAATGTGCACAGAGGTCCTTCCTTTCCCACCCTTGAGGGTAAATCTATCACTCTGGTCCAGTCTGGGCTGAGTAACTGAAGAATGCTGATGAAAATGATTTGGGAATTTATGGGAGGATGTAATGAACAATTCCACATATTGCTAAGAAGATGGGGTTGTTGAATTATAAATAGTCCAAATTGCAAATTCTGGAAGGCTGGAAGAAAGAGTGAAGCTGAGTGAGATTACCATACTGTGAGAAGGTGGGAGCAGTTTCAGAGAAACCACAAGAAGGTGTGAGATAAAAACAGGTTAGAAAAAAGAAAGGATAAAGAGTTAAGAAGGAGCAAAGAAAGGGAAGGAAGGAAAAGAGAAGTTACCAAAAGAAAACATGGAGATGTGGAAACAAAGGCAGGAAGAAGAAGGAGTGAAAGCTCTAGATGATGAGGAAGGAGSAGGTACAAGTAAAGCAATAAATGGCTGGAGG
Organism: Amblyornis subalaris; assembly: GCA_018881555.1. Taxonomy (NCBI): domain Eukaryota; kingdom Metazoa; phylum Chordata; class Aves; order Passeriformes; family Ptilonorhynchidae; genus Amblyornis; species Amblyornis subalaris. Next base: position 3,232,726 of record JACAXG010000074.1, read on the forward strand.
AGCCATCCCCTGGGGCCTCCTGACTGCTCCCAGACTGCTCTGCCACCCCAACTGCCGGCAGTCTGTGTCTACAGAACTGTCTTCGTTTTTTGTCCCCTTTCTACCAGCAGTGTACCATCAGTGCTAAAGAGCACTCAGCACCTTTAAAAATCTACAAAATTCAAGGCAAAACAAAGTTTGAGGCAGAAAAARAAAAGGAGTTTAAAAGAGCTAATTCAATTAGTAGCAAAAATTACTAAATAACCAAGGATTCTGAAGTCATACAAATACTTGAGAGCCAAGAGCAAAGAAAGCCCATACTGATTACTTATATATTCGATATAACCCCACATATATCTTTAGCTCAGGTACAGTGACATCATTTTCACCTTGAATCTTATTTGTATGTAGCAACATTCTCATGCTAAAATCTAAGTTTTACTGCCTTAAAAGAAGCATATTGACTCTAACTTGGGAGTTATTGTACATGAATAGTGCAGGTCCTCACAATAAAAGAAGCATTATTTGAGTACAGAAAGTACTTCAAATATTTTTAATCTTTCTTTTTTCTTTTTTCCTTTTTTTTTTTGTTTCAGACTGTGCTATTTTGACTAGGATAGCTTATTGAATTCTTCTACCACTTTACCTCTTTCCCCCCTATAAATCTATACATTTTTATATTTTCTATAATTTCTTTGGGGGCTGTTTCCTTTGTAACATATGAGAATATTTTAATTTGGTTTTCTCTCCATTCCAATCATTTGGGGTTAAATTTTCTCTAATAGCCTAATCCCAGTCCAAATAAGTTTAATGAGAAAACTCCAATGTGATAAAATGGAACCACATTTTCCCTCTTAAGCCTGCACAGCAGACTTTTCTGGCATAATTGTGTCGTTCAAGGGTAGAATGAGGTGTGATCCATGGCTGGCATAAGCRAAAGCTTTCAGTGTCGTTGCAGGTAAACTGGCAAAAATACCCTACTTCCATTTCCGTCATACTATGTTTGGCAAGACAGAGAAAAGTTATAGCATCAGCAGTGGAGTTTTGTTGCCACAAGCTGCTTTTCCAGTACAATGGAAGGATATTTCTATCCCAGAAAGGCCTTCCAAGCAYGGGCCTGGACTGAATTACGCCCGCGTAAATTGAGCCCAATTCTGCCACAGTGGCGCAGCAAAGGCCGTGCTCCCTCCTGGTGCCCGCCGGTGAGCTGGAAGGGTGGCTGGACGAAAGGCTGCTGCAGCTCCCTGTGCTCTCTGAGTGAAAACAAGTTCCCTGCCCTCTGTTCGGGTCGCTGTGGCTCCTGCTCAAGGAGATGCGTTGTTCCCAAGCAGSCATATTCCCAAAGCCAGAGCCGAGGCACGCCAAGTGACAACCTCTTACAGGCATGCCCGTCTCACGTGCTTTCTGTTATGCCTCTCTTCTTTGATCTCCTCTGCCTGCAAKAGAGAAGGAGATCAAAGAAAAGCTGAGCCCTGCCTCTTATCTCTGCACTCTTGTGTCTTTTCTTTCCTTTTTTCTTTTTGTTTCTGACAATTGCAGGGGAAGTGAGACATGGAGGGAGCTCAGCTGTATACCAACCCCAGCCTCCTCCAACCCCAGCCCAGGGCTGCAAGGAGGCTCTTGCACTGTTGCCTGAAGCAATTGACCTCTGATAGATGCTAGAGGTGGCAAAAGCAAAGTTTCCTGGTTTAGCTCCACAGGAACAATATCTTGATTCCTATCAAGGACACCAGAGCCCAAGAAAGCATTTAATAATGCTGTAGGCAGTTCCTTCTGGAGAGTCAACTGTAGCCCTAAAAAGTCCCAGTGATTGAGTTAACGAGTGTGACATGTGTGTTTTTCTAGAATAATAAAAGGACTTCTGAGCTACTACTACACTTGCAAAAAGTAGAAAATACAGTCCTGCTGAAGAGTAGCTGTTCTCTGACAGCTGGAGGAGACCTTACCAAAGCCAAATCAGTTCAGATTTATCAATGTCAACAGTGTTTTGCCCTTAACTCTAACGGTTTACACATCTTTTCATGTCTTTTCTCATTAGCCACATGGAAGAGACATTATTATAACATTCCTACCTAGATGGTCTTAAACTTTCCAATTGTCCATTATCCATAACTTCTGAGTGAAAGAAATTAATCCAGAGCTTCAAAAAAAGCTTACAAACCTTGTTTTCTGTTTTACAGTTCTGTATGCTCACAGGACTGATCCTCTCTTCAGTTTTCCCTGTTTTATCCAGAGCATGTGTTGGAAGCCAGTCTGGTTGCCCTCACCTACAGTCCTTCAGGTCATAACACGGAGCAGTCCCGAGGACATGAGCTGGAACTCTGTTGGCAGGAGCTAAGCTGGAGGACTCCAATCACTAATTGCAGGTACAGCCTGGTGGTGGTGGACATTCAGCTCACAGAAATGGTGCAAAACAAACCCTCACAGTCACCTGGTGTTCACTGACAACCGAGTGTTTCTCTCTGCAGGTCTGCTCCTGTTGCACCGCAATGCTCACAACGAAGGCTCAGAGCCCCAGCACACTTTATCTGAGAGGCTCGGTTCCTCCTCAGTGSCAGAGCATCATTTCTGAATATGTCAGCTTCTTTCTGAATTTGCTGGACTCTGCATTTTAATATTAATGACTGATCTCACTTTGGGTTTTTCTAATGCTTTTGGGTTCATTAGGTCAAATTCAGGACCAAGAGCTGAATAAAAATACACTTTTTTTAGGAATAAATTAACTAGCACATTAAAAAAAAAAATAACCACATTACTTTATGCCAGTGAAGGATCCGAAACAAAACTTCAACACCTTTACAACCACATGAGTAAGCTTTTAAAATATGACTGCTTGTTGGAGAGCTTGTATGCACACATTAACAGATTTTTTTCTCTCCAGTGTACTGCTTTCATATTTTCAGTGGCAAATGAACTGAGACTTAAAATGAATGAGCTGTTTAGGAGTAACATGTCTCCCCTTGCACCTGCATATGTTGATGGCTATCAGTGGAGCTCTGTAGCCAGAGTTTCAGTAGCTCTGATTCTTGTACCATGATTATTTTCTTTAGTAACACATTTGAAAAGCACTAGCAGCCTACCAAGCAGCCACTCAGCATAGCAATTCCTGCAAAGCCTGAGACATCCTTGTTTATCTCTTTCACTGTTCTTCAGAGCAAACAAGCATCATGTGTAATTCTACCGATCTTATTTATCTTGATTTATGTGATTATGCATGTGGTGCTAATTCTTGCCTTCAGCTGTGTTTGTTCAAATTACACACCCTTCGCTTAAAAATGCTATTGTACTTTAGGAGATTGATCTCTTTAATTCCATGTTTACATCCATTTTCATGCTGTTCAGTTGACTTCCTTTTCATATTTCTAGAGCAGGAGCTCTTGCTATAGTAGGCATGAGGCATATACACACGCCTTGAATCTATCTTGCTATCACTGTCTGTCTTTTAATACTCTTCCTGAATTTTTTAATCTGAAATATGAATAACAATTTAATGCCTTCTGGAGGGGCAGAAGGGCTTCCATAAAAAATATCATATTATATGAGTTGCATGGCAAAAGGATTTGTGATTTGAATTATTACTGAACCTCACTGAGTATCCTTTCACAATCATTTGCATTTATAGTGCTGTAGGAATAGGGTCTTTTTGTAACAGCTATGGCATCAGAACCCTGTGGTTTCAGCTGTGGAAGTCAAAATGCTGGACCAGTGCAGCCCAAGCACATTAAGGAGAGTTCCTCAAAAACGTCCTGGCAGSCCCCTTCAGTCTATTTTTTTTTCTTTTAAAGATAAACTCATGTTTCTCRACGCCTGCCAGCAGTTTGCTAACCAGCGGGTGTAAACATTAGCCCTTGCTGGTTGAACCCTYCAGTCAGTCAGCTTTGTTTCTGTGTCTAAGCTTGTACACAGCCAGGACGGCTGCATGTGTTACACTTGAGTTTCAGTCTCTCAGGTAATAAAATATTTGTGGTCTAATTTCAAGAACGGCTGGGATGACGAGTCCTCTGCTTCTCTTCTGAATTCTCCATGGTCCTGTGTGTTCACTCTGCACTTAATTCAGCTCCTGAGGGTTTCGGGGACAAAACTCTTGGAGCWTGTGAAGGTAGACATCCACAATTGCCTCATTGTTTCCAGTGGAGGTAGGTCCTCAGATGATTGCCCTATGGAGTAATTCCAGCTCCACATCTTTTCACGCTCTCTCTCTCTATCCAGTAACCACATTGACATCTTAGCTRTGTTTCTGCACTTACAGCCTATGTTCAATGAATTATTTTCCATTTCTTAGAAGACTTTTTCAGTGTTGCTGCATTCTTTGAGATTTTCTGTCGGTGATSCAGGTCTTTTGTTCCTGTGCATACAGCTTGTGCTTGATTTACTGAAATGTGTGTCATTTAAGTAACGCAGCCCCATACAGCACAAACATTCTTATGTTCTCTGTTGTGAACCAGACATCTGGCCAGTTACACCATTCCTAATGAACACATCAGGAATGATCTCCCAGTTCCCCACCTGGAAGGCGCTGGTGTGTACCTTGATGATATTTGTAGACCATTAGAAGAAAGGAAAATCAGGGCAGAGAACCAGGAGTTTGCTAATGGCTAATTGCTGAATCAGTAGTCAGATTTTTTTGGATAAAAATTAAAAACTGAAGACTTTTTACTTGGGTCTTGTTTTTCCAGCAATCATTTCTTCTCACATTTMTTTTCACTTGTTTTGATTAAATATTTAGATAAACACCTATTTTTTACTGCAAATGAGATAAATTGGAAAGTTTTTAGTAATCCTGACATTAATAACATTGCTTAAGAAAAGGCTTCTTCATCCTCAGTGGAAACAGTCTCAGAATATGTTAATTGCACATTCACAGTGACTTTTACAGGACCTGCCTGTTACTGATCCTTGGCCCATTTAATGTGGGCACCTTGGTGCAGGCTGTATAAGAGGATGGTTTTTACTAAATTAGAATGCAAGGGAGGATTATATCAGTTTAGCCTCAGCAAAATAGATAATTACTTTCATTTTAACATTTCTTGTGTTGTCTCATGGATCCATCTTGTTGTGTGGTGTTGCACAGTTTTGATAAGATGCGTTTTGCTTGCAGAAAGTCTTGGAGCTCCCTTCACTCTTGGGGCCAAGGTAGGAGAGAGAAGATTTGACATGGTTATCTCCTAGACAGCTGGCAGCCTGATCATCAGGAGAGGCACCARTCACTTTAACTCTTCCCCTACCCCACTTTTTGTCCATAGAAAAGAAAGCTACAGGAGGGAGAATCTACCTTCCAACTCTGCTCTTTCCTATGTTTTCYCCTTCTTTCCTTCTACTCTGTCTCCAAAACGCCTGTGTTCTAGGAGAGGTATCTCTTGTGCTGATGTGCTAGAAGGAAGAGCTGTTGGTCTGCTGGGGTTTATGAAGGAGACAGAAGACTGCTTCTGTCTCTGATTCTTTGCCCAGGCCTATTTTCAGGGCAAATCCCCCYCAAGGAAACGGTGAGAGGGTTCTGTGTTGTGAGCGTCGTGTTTGCAGCCTCACTCTCACGAGCAGCCCAGCTGAAGTCAACGCAGACAGACCTTACACCCACGTGAGTGTTCACAGGATGGAGCAGGATAAAGAGAGAGAGCAGACAAAGCAAAGGGGAGCGAGTTAGATGTACAAGCGCAGTGGTCAGGGTGATGATAGGCACACATGTTGTTAGTTCCTCTCCCCCTCCCTCCTGCCAACCACTAAAACAAGCAACATGTGATAGGAGGAGGAGAGGGGTGAAAAATCTGAAACTGTACTTGAAAAAAACCCCACCCATCTGTAATAGACCCATATTTCATAGGTCTTGTTTAGGCTTCGTTTAMACACTGGGAATTAATTTCTCTCTAGTACAGAGCCCTGTGGTCCACTCCTGCTCCTTGTCTGCACAGTGGAGGGAGGTGGCAATAATCTGGACTGCAGAGCACTGSAGTTTCCTCATTTAGGGAGGGAGAAATATTTCTTTTGGCAAGCAGAGGTGTGCCTGTRCTCCAAGGTCTTAGGTGTACTTAGTGAGGATGGATAAGTAGTGATGACTACATTTGAATTTCATGAGATGGCTCAACTTTCTGGTAGGTGTTTCTCAGATTTGAAGAAAAAGCAAATATGTTTTCAATTTCCAGTGAAAATTAATTCTGAAAAAGATCAGTTTTAGTCAATTTTCATTTCACAATTCTGATTTAACGATTTTATTTTACTTCCTACATCATCTGTAAAACTTCCCAGAAGCATATTACTGGCATGCTACATCTGGTACAGCATCATTAAAATCTTGCTTTTTTAATACCTTAGTTATYCCTAAAGGATATTTATATTCACTACCGATAAAAAACATCTTCATCTCCCTTCCTAGATCAAACTCTTTCTTGTTTTGTGATAAGACAGTATAAGAATGTGTACTTGAGTTCACGAATAAGTGAAGTTTCTCTTTACACTTTAGGAGCATAGCTTTAACATGCAATTTTGTGGGGTGAGAGAACATTTAAATTTTAATAGGTTTATTCTGAAACAAGGCTTCAAGCACAGATGTAAATAATTCAGCACCCGAAAGCCTGTGATATGCTGCAATAGTTCCTTGTGTGCCTAGAATTTGTATAGGTAGACATGAAAGCAGATATTAAGCTGCTCTACCCACAGCAGTGTCACCACGAGGCTGAGCGGTTGTAGGTGAGCCACGGAAATTCCGTCTGGTTGTCTGTAAAATGGGGATAAGCTATTCATTTCTCTGGAATGCTGTGATCCTCAAATAACGGATGATGTGAACATCTCTGTTGAAATACTGCATCATTAATTTTCCATTGCTCTTTTGCCAACGTTTGAAGACATTTAGATCTATGATGGTTCAGACTTTAAAGCTACCAGCAGTACTGCAATAACTGTTTCCAATTTTTTCAAAACAATCTTCTTTCCTACCCTCTTTCAAAACTTTTGCAACTTGAGCCCCAAATGCATTCTTACAGAAATAATTGATTATGTTTCCTGTGYTTTGCTTCTTCAAATAATGTCAGACCATATTCAATAATTAATTCAAAGCCAAGAGTTCTCTGTCCCCTTTGTATTTTGGAAGCAGGTTCCTGGATGTTGTTGCACTGTGTCATGTTGACCAGGAGTCCTGACTGCTCTGTAACTCACCCAGGCAACAACAGCTTTGATCCTCTTGAGAAAATAAAGTAGAAATCAGAACTGGAAGCCTTTGACAATCATTTTGTACAAAAGGGAGTATATGGTGAGCACAGTTCTTGAACTGCTGGGTTTCTGCAGMCTTCACTCCAGGTTTTAGGCATTCATTTCAGTCTGAAACGCAATTAAGTGCAATTTTTAGAGAGTTGGTGGATTTTTTCAAGACTTTTTCCTTCTATCAGTAAAAAGTAAAATTCTGCTGATCGGAGGTTGCTCATAAAAATTAAAGTAGTTTTACACRTATTGTTAAATGGACACGTTTATCTGCTTTTTGTACAGATAACACTCTGATAAGCTGCAACGTTTCCTCTGCGCAAAGCTCTTCACACAGTCTAGCAGTGGGCAAATATTAATGAAACACATCATCCCAGGAATGTCCCTATTATCGCTTTTGTTTTAAAAGCTGTCCRCGGTAATGAGCTCAACATAACCTTTTGCCCCCCAGATTTCTGCGGAGCGATCCACCTGGCGAAGAGTTAAGTCCAGACCATAACTGCACAGCACAGCCTGTAAGTGTCAGCATCTTTTCCTTGCAAACTCTGCGTGCATGTGCGCGTGTGTGTGTGTCTGAGAGCATGTTTTAAAGACTTTGCCTAATCACACCTCACTTATTTATAAGTACAACATGTGGTTTAACTTTGCACCCACTTTTCTACTAGAAGACTAAATGTTAACACCCAGGGGCACCTGTCTTAGATTAGTGAATGGTTTACTACAAATGATGGAACCAAACTGATGGGATTATGCTTGGTTCAGAAACACAAAATTGAGTCAAACAGGCTTTTGTCTTTCCTTTATTTATTTCGAACTACAGAGGATGACACTAAAAACAAAGGAAAAATATGTCTATAATGCTGTAGTTTAAAAACATCTGACAAGTTTTGCTGACATGTTTTCTGTGTGGAAGGACCTGAAAATCTCATGTCCACTTGACAAGAGCATTTTTGTCATTCCACAGTGGCAAAACAAGTGCAAAATGTGAAGTGGTCCGCACATATGGCCTTAGAGGGCACTGAGGTTTGGTGAGGGTCAACTTTTTTTGGATCTGGGTAAATTTCATGGTCCCAGCTGTCCAGATGATTTGCAGAGGACACCAATATACTGAAGCAACCTGCTGTGAATCTTCATCCAAACAGGTTAATGCATGGCAGGCACCCTCTATGGTTCTCAACAACTTCACAAAAATAAAACAAACTTTCACCAGCACTAGCTACCTTGAGCTTTCCTCTCCTTGTCTTTTCATTGACCAGATATAAATTACATGATTCTCCTACGATCATCTTACACTCTCTTCTTCCATAAATATCAATTAATTCTCAACAGTATTGTCAAGGAAAAAGTTATRTTTTTATGGATACTGTGGTTTTTAGATGCTGAATTAAAAATCAAAATACTTAGGTACAGCCATGACTGACTTTTATTTTTTTTTACAAATTTAATATTAAAGGAGCAACAATGGATTTCTTTTTTAGTGCTTTCAACCACTGCCCAAATACATACACGTATGTCTGCGCAGTTACACGTGCATTCATGCTAACACACACATGGACACACACATGTACRTTATCACATTACACTTAGACTGGTGACTCCCTTTTGTCTCTATATGTATCTAATGCCTTGCTTGTCATCAACCTCTGCTTATCAATGCCTCTCTTTTTCTGATTAGTGTTGTGAGCTGCTTTGGAGTAAATACATAGGGTGGGGTAGGGGGGAAATGGAATTAAGAGAGATCAATTGGTTGTTTTTCTGGATTCTTTCATGTTGCCTGTTGCTCTGCCCACTGAACCTTTCTCCTTTCCCAGGGTATTTTTGTGGTGTCAAATATTGCAGCAAGGCTTTGTCATTTCTTTGGAATGCACACTGCATGGTTGCTGTAATGTTGTTGCTCTCATGTTTTCAAACCTCTACTTTAGATGTCTTTGCTGACACAAATTGGAGTAATTTAAGAGGCAACTTACATATAACTTATTTTTCTGTATTTTATTATGATCCCTTAATTGCTGATTCGCAGACATGAGTGGAGCAGCACCATCAAACTCCTGCCCTTTTCAACCTTCTAATCACAAGGGACTCATGGTATTTCTCTTCACGCTAAAAAACTGGTATCATTGGCTTTCATATTTGATCATCCAAGTACAGACCATTTTTCTGCCAAAGGAAAGCTCAGTGTTTGACTGCAGGCACACAGAAAAATAAGATACAAAGTACCAGCACAAAATTGGACATTTAGAACCACAGGGCTGYGCCTTATACAGTTTATTATAACACGGCAGTCCTGGGTGGATTCAAATATTCTGCCTTGTGTCTCAGCACAGAACATTGCAGAGCTCTTGGTGACAAGCTGGCAGACACTGTCCCACCAGGGCCTTCCTCCAGGTAAGYGATTCCCAGAAGTCCCTGTCACCCACCCCTCACTGCCGCTCCTCCAGCTGTCCCACTCCTTCATCACATTGCAGCAAAACCTCCACGGCACCAGCAAAGCAGTGGCCCTTCTTTCCTAATTCCTCCTGCTGTTTCACTGTACCTCTCTGTGCTACGCTGCCCCTCAGGAAAAGCTGGTGTGAAGGCATTCCTTGCACACGCTCCAGGCTTTCTTGCACTGTTGAAAAATGCTGCATTGAGCTGCTTAAGCAACACACCAGCCACGGTTTGTGTCTCTGGACACAACTCTGCTCAAAAGCACATGACTGAAATGGTGCTTTATTGATTGCAGCTCTTTGATTGGGGAAAAAAAAAAGTCAAAAATAGACTATGAATGCCAATAAATACAGTACAGGAATTGTGAGTTATTAGGGACATCAGGTTTCCAGCAGATGTTTTTATCCCGTAACAGAAGCTGATTTAACAAGTCTGCTTACAGCTGGCCTTGGAGCCCCATGGAGCTGAGTCAGCAAGCCAAGCTTTGTGGGGCTGAATCTTCTCTTACCCTTCGCCATCGGCCATACAAATAAGCTTTAACGATTTGAGAGAGCCTGAATTCGTGCTCAGCACCTTAACAGAGAATGTGTGGTGCTGTCGTGCAGTCAGTGCTGAGGAGAGTGGTTGTGTTGGTAAATCTAAGATGCTGATTTCCTCCTTCTGGGGAAAGGCTCCCACTTCTTTGTGAAAACAACCCATGTGTTGAATCTAGCTGGAGCTGCTTTTGCAACAAGATGCCTGCCCTGAAGCTGTGAAACATTCAGGTGCATAAATCTCTAACATTTGCGATAAAATCTGTGTCATGAACATTTTCTTATCTCAGCAGATCAGGGAGAGAAGAAGAAGGGAAGGCTGAGGAAAAGCTGCTGACAGATTGGAGCTGTTTGGGAACATGGGACACTATTTAAAGGAGGCATCCGAGTCGTGCTTTCCCTGGAGCTGGTAATAATTGTGCCTTTCGCTTCCATGGGAATAGGAGGAGGCCTTTGGCTGGCAAATGTTTGCATATAGCCCAAATCAAGTCATTAGTTGCCATGTGTCCAACCTGTATTTTAAGGCCCTCCAGCTGAAAAGTCCATTTGCATATTTATCCCAGCCAGCAACAYGGTAATTAAGTCTGTGGCGTTGTACACAACCCCGAGGAAAGTCTGCAATTCAGTAGTTCAGAAAGACTCCTGCTGGTTTCAATGGGGCTTGGAGCAGTCACACACACACTCGGAGGGTGTTTMCTGGATCCCCAACAATCCCAGTATTTGCAGGAATGGTGAAATTAAAACTCCAAATTATCRGCGCCTCTGCCATGGGAAAATACCAGCTCCACCTTTTAGACCAGAGGAAAAGCAGTACAAAAGGGGTGAAGTTTGCTCTTGGATGTGCTCTTCTCTCTGCACATGGTACGAGCACCGCCAGCGCTCGGCCTGTCCCGGCTCCCAGCAATGCAGCTCATCCCTGCCACAGAGGGGTGGGAGAGCAGGGACAYGGGGGCTTGGAGCTGAATAATGCACAAGGCAGTCAGCACAGCAGGTAGGGGGAAATGATTGTGCTGGGGATAAACACAAAGGCTTTAGGCTGCCATTAAAAGACAATCTTGTGGAAAACAAACAAACAGCTGTAGCAGCAGAGGATCCTTGAAAGGTAGGTAAGTCTTCCACGTGGGGGGAAAACGTCTGTGGTAGGATAAAGGCAGTTAGCAGAAGTGAAAATCCTTAAYTATGTTTTACGGAGGCAGGCCAAAAACAGTTCCTGTGTCTGGAGTTTTACTTTGCTAAAAGAGAGGTAACACTCTTTTGTGTAATTCAGAAAAAAAAAAAAAAGCAATATGGGCTGAAATTTTAACTGCACCCATGACTGCAACTGGGATTTCTTTTTCCAAAGGTCTGAATCGTATTTTATTTATTTATTTGGATTTGGATTTTCAGGGACAAATACTACCTGCTGTAAATCTCCAAAGTCTTTTTGATTTCYGGGAGGTGTACACCGTCCAAGGCTGTCCTCTTCCACAGCATACCTGTGGAACTTTCATCCTTCAGCAGCAGCCTAATGCACCATTTGTCTGGTTTGCTTTAATCCCAGCATTTTCTATGCAGATGATAATTGTTTAATTTACACAAAACTGTGGCAAAACCCAAGAAATATTGCCAAATATGACAGCTGTCTTAAAAGTAAATTGAAAAAAATCAAGCCTTTCAAAAGGTTTGAAAGGTTTCTACCTTCAGCCAAAGTTTAGGTGGTTTTACCTTCAGCCAAGGTTTGTGCACAGCAATTCCTACACCTTCTTCCCTCTCCTCTCTCTGGCTGGCCCTCAGATCATCTTTGCCAGCATGGGTGGGTCATGCAGGGCAGCAGAGGCTTCATGGCATGTTCCACTGCTCAATGAAAAGGGCAGGGAAAAAGAGGCCTTGCAGAAARAGAAGAAATATTGACCTAGAGGCAGCTAAGGATGCCTGAAAGAGACAAAGAYGTTGGGCCTGGTTCAAATCCCATTGAAGTTGATGGAAACATTTCAATGGGCCTTGGATCAGACCTCTGCAGTGAAATGAAATGGAGAAATAATGAATGGSTTTGGAGACAAACAAATTGGGCAGTGGCGGAGGGAGATGGCACGTCTGGGTAGAAAACAGTGGCCTGGCAGGGAGAAGAGGGCCTGTGCAGTTGAGAACTCAGATAGGGGTTGGCAGCTCACAGCGCAGGAGCTTGGCAATGACCTGAAAATCCTGAGAGATTTGTTTGCTTGGGTTTTGTAGTGTGTGGCAGCAAACAAGGCCCAGACATTCAAGAGAGAGAAGAGCGCCTGGCTGGCTGGCTGGAAAACAGAGCTGGTGATTCCAGCCAAGGGGACCCATCCCAGGGGATTTCCCTTCCCCCTGTCCACTTCTTGCTGGTTTTAGCCAGGAGTTCTTTTTTGGCTTTTGAATATCCTACCCTGAAAAAGATACATTCCAGGCAGGTTCTTGTGTAGCAAACTGTGAACGTGACCCAGTAAATTCTCTACTGCTTGGCAAAACATCTAGGGCTTTTTTTCTTTTTCTTTTTCTTTTTCTTTTTCTTTTTCTTTTTCTTTTTCTTTTTCTTTTTCTTTTTCTTTTTCTTTTTCTTTTTCTCTTTCT